>BRXU01000053.1:0-360000 GCA_030267565.1 Pleodorina starrii
ACATCCCCCTTGAACCCTCCAAAAAACACACACCAAACCCTCCGACACCCCCACCCCCAAAACCCCCCAACACCCACACCCCACACCACACGTCCCACCACCCCCACACCCCCCTCCCCCCAACCCCTCGCCATATCGCCCACGGCAACAAAACCGGCCCCACTCCCTCCCACCGCCACCCCTCGGCCAGCGCCCCTTGTGGACCCCCGCCCCCATGGTTTTCCTGCCAAACCAACAGCCCCCCACCCCCAACCAAGTGCCGCAAACCTCCCCACGTAATCCCCCGCGCTTCCGAAGGTCAAGGCGGCGGAGGCGGGCCGGGCAAGCCGCCCCGGGCCGCCCGCCAGCCGGGAGCTTCCCCCGACCCCCCGGCCGCCCGCCCCGCCGCCCACCGCCGTAGTCCGGGCGGAGGCCAGCGCCGGGCGGGCCCTGCACCGCCGCCCGCCCCCGACTGTCGCTGGCCCAGCGAAGGCACCCCCAAGGGCTGCCCTCCTCCCCGCGTCCGGTTGCGCCCCCGCCCCGCACCAGCCCCCATCCTCACTCAGTGCCCCCGGGCCGACCGACCTGGGGGGGCCAGGCCCACAAAACCGCGGCTTTTCGGGACCCAAGGGATCCTCGGCGGCGCAGGAAGAGCGGTCTCTCACCCCTGTGGGGCCCCGAGGGCCGCGGCACAGAACCCTGTGGGCGGGGAGGCAAGGAGGTTGGAGGCCAGCCGGAGGCCCCCAAGGAGGCGGAGGCGGAGGTAAGGGGGTGGGGGTTAGGGGGGTAGAGGGGCGAAGACGGGGCCGGCCGGGGTGGGGCAGGTCCCGGGCCAGATGTAAAGGGTTGGGGGAAGTAAAAATAAATCGGCATTAATTACGGGCAGGGTAAAGAGTCCCAGTGGGGGGGCCGGGCCCGTCCCCCCAAAGGAAAGACCCCCAGACGGTTGTTCAAGGTCCCCCCACGCACCATTACAACACACCCCCCAAATCCCCCACGCCACAGCCAACGCCCCCCACCCCCCCTTTGCCTAGCTTTTATCCCGCCCCTGCCTGCCCTCGTCTCTTCCGCTACTCTCCTCCCCCAACCTCCAGACCCAGCCCAGCGAAGGCCCCAACCCCGGGCCCCCAGCCCCCCCCTCGCCGAGTCCCTCCCCTCCCCTCGCCGTAAAAAACCCTGCAGTTGGCAAGCGCCCCCCCCAACCACCCCGTCCTGTCCGCCAGCCCCACCGCCAGCAGCACCGCCAGCAGCGCCTCGTGGGTTCGAGCCAGTCGCAAAGGGTTCCCGGGGTGGGGAGGGGAGCAGGGGCCCCCCCCCAGGGCCCCAAGCCACGGGCGAGGCCCGCGGCAGGGCAGGCGGCCCCCCTCCCCCCCCGAGTTTTTTTTTGAACCCGAGGCGGGGAGAAGGGGGTTCCCCCTCCAGGGAGGGGGGGGAGGAGGTGGGGGAGGAGGTGGAGGTGGAGGTGGGGGTGGGGGAGGAGAAGGAGGAGGAGGGGAGAGGCGAGGCGGGCTGCGGAGGAGAGGAGAGCGGGCCGCGGGGTCGAGGGTGGGGGGGTGGGGGCGGGGAGCGGGGAGCGGGGGGTTTAGGGTAGTTTATGTCAGGTGGTGTGGGGTGGGGGGAAAAGGGAAAAGGGAAGTGAGGAGGAAAGGAGGGAGGGTGAGGAGGAGGAAGGGAGGAGGAGGAGGAGGAGGAGGGAGGAGGAGGGGGAAAGGGGATGGAAAGGCAGGGAAGGAAGTGAATCTTTGATGTGGTGTGGGCGGGTTTTGCGATGGGCCCGGTGTGGGAAAGGAAGGGGGTTTAGAAAAGGTGAAGGTAGAGGGTGCGGGAAAAGCGCGGGTACCGTCCCCCGGGGTGTTCAGTAACCACCCCACCACCAACCAACCACACCAACCCCGGCCACTTTCCCCGGTCGCCCACCCCCCCCACTACTTCCGGCCCCCAAGGCCCCCAACCCCTAAAACCACCAACCGCCACCGGGCCCCAACTACCCAACCCGGGACCCAACAGAATAGCCAACTTCACAACACACACAAAAGAAACCCAAAAACACCGCACACAAACCACGACTGCAACCACCACCGCAACGGAGACAAACTCACCACCCCCCCACCACGCCAAAAACCCCCACCCCCTCCCACCCCCCCAACCCCACCCACCATGAAATCCGGCCCAGACCAAGGATGAGGGAGCCCCGCTGCAGCACAGCAACAAACCAGGGTGGTCCCCCCACCGCCGGTTACGAAAACCAAAAACAAAGCACCGCCTGCGGCGGGCCCCCACCCCGGGGGCCCTCCCGAAAAGCCCATGAAAATCGGCCAGGGACCTGAGGCGGGGCGGGTAATGTTTGGGTGTGGAGGGTGGGGGTGGCGTGTGGTGGTAAATGGGAGGGGTTTTTGTTTTTCCAACGGTGCGTGTGTATGGGAGGGGGGGTTGGGGTGGGGGGGGGGTAGTCAAGATGATTCCGCAGCGGCGGGTCAGGGACGGAGGCGAACTCAGCAAGGGGATCCAGGAGCCGGCAGGCGGGGGGCCAGGGACAGAGTTGACGTGTCGTTATACCACGTCATGACACGTCATGTCCTGTCATGTTCCGTCATGACACGTGGCGGCAGTGGGTCCACGGCGTTAAAAGTGAAGGGAGCGGAGAGGAGTGCAGCGGAGCGGAGCGGAGAGGAGCGGAGCAGAGCGCGCGCCTTTGGGGTCTGGGCCCTCCCGACACCCACCTCCGTCGCCTCCACCACCGCCAGGGCCGCCGCCGGCGGCTGCGGCTGTTGCGCCTCCCCGCCGCCGCCGCCGCCGCCGACCGCCGCCCCCCGTGAAGGTGAAGACCCAGCGGACTGATGCTGCTGCTGCTGCTGCTGCTGCTGCCACAACGGCTTCGCCGACGGCGGCGGCGGCGAGGCGGCGCCCCGCGGCGGCGACGCCGACGACGGCGCCGAGCGCGTCGGCATCGCCGCAACATCCACCAACAGCTGCAGCGCCGCCGCCGGCACCTCACCACCGCCGCCGCCGCCGCCTCCTCCACCTCCAACCCCCGGCGCAGCTGCCGTACCGCTGCCGTAACTCCGAATGCACCGCACCAGCGCCAGCAACGCCAGCTCCATCGTCTTCTGTGGCGCGGCGGCGCCGCCGCCGCCGGAGGCGCTGCTGCCGCCAGGGCTGCCGCCGCCGCCGCCGCCGCCAGCGGCGGGGGATGGCGGGTCAGCGGCCCATGCGGCCAGCAGCGGCCCTCCGGACCTCTCCACCAGGGAAATGAGCGCTTCGGTGGCGCCGGCCGCCACCAGGCCGGGGCGCAGCGTGGGGTGGGCGCTCAGCGCCGCCAAGGCGTGTACGGCAGGCTCCACGGCGGCGGCTCCAAAACCGCCGCTGAGGAGCGCCACGAGCGCCTGGAGGCGCGGCGCGGCGGGCGGACGCGCAGTGGCGGGCGGGGGCGGGAGGAGTGGGAGGGCACAGGGGGAAAGGGCGAAGGGAGAGGAGGCGTCGATGCGGGATCGGCGCCGCCGCGTGTGTGGATGTGTTTTACTCAGGGTTTTGGGTCGGTGGCATCCGGAGCCTGCACACGATAACCGCCGCCGCCTCCCCCCGGATGCCGCCTCCCCCGCCCCCCCGCCCCGACGGGCCCCGGGCCCCGCCTTCCGCACCTCTCCGGTCCGGTCCGCAGAATGGCGGTGTCCTAATTAGGAGCGCACCTCTTCCACCTCTCCCTCTCCCCCCTCTCCCTCTTCAACTGCCCAAATCAGGACCTAGAACCCACCCCACCCACCCCACCCGTCCCCACCTGTCCCCAACTGTCCCCCTGCTGCCGTATCTTCTGCATTGCCCACTCCCCTCCCCTCCCCTCCCCTCCCCGCCACCCACCTGCGCACCGCCCGGTTCATGAGGTGCTCGGAGCACCTCCCTGCCCGCCGCCTGCGATAAACACACAGAGTGATACACAAGCAGATACGCAAGCAGGTACAGAGAGATACACAAGCAGATAACACATATCGGTACATACATACATACACACACGGGGCATCACACGACATGCGACTTGCTTCAGGCGGGCTTCTGGCTTCATGCCACCATTCAACACACACCCCCGGTAGATTCGGTCCTGCAAGATCCGGATCCAGTGCCAGATCCGGATCCGGTTCAGATCCGAACCTTGCAAGGCCGCATTTCAGTTTCACACAATCCGCAAATCCGAGCCCAGATCCGGACATCCGGAGATGCGTCGGTCGGGTCTTTCGGTCGGTCGGTGGCGCCCACCCCTACCACCACCCCCCATGGGTGGGCCGGTACCTCACCTCAAGCCCGCTCAGGTTCGCCAGGCACTGAGCCGCATCCGCCGAAAGCCGCTGCTGCTGCTGTTGCTGTGTGGGCCCCACCTGCCGCGGCGGTGGATGCGGATGCGGGCCCAGACAGCCGAGCAGCTGCGGCACCGCGCCCGCCGCCAGCAGCGGCCTCCGCAGCTCCTGTGAACACCGGTGCGGATTGCGGGACGGCATCTGGCTCCAAGAACACGAACACAAACACGACGACATCGAGCCAGGAACGTGAACGCCAAAACACCAAAAGCGAACGCCAACGCCCCCCGGGCGACTGGTGATGCCAAGGTGGTGTGAGGGCAGAGGGACACAGCCATGGAGACAGGCAGTCGGTCCTGAGGCGCGCACGCCGGGCCCTGACGGCGACGCGGCGACGTGCCGTACCGGTACGCCAGCCGCACTAACCCACTAACGGTAAACTCCTCAGAGCCGGACAGAGCGACCCGCCCCCCGCAAAACGACGGCTGCGGCGCGGCAAACCCCTCAGCTTCCCACCCGACTCCACTCCGTCTCCGCTGCGGTATCTTCTTTTCACCCCGCTCCGCCGAACGCCACTCACGCTGAACGCCGAGAGGTAAGACAGCGCCCTGGCGGCGTGCGCCGCCAGCTTCGTCCCCTTGCCGCCGCCGGCGCCGCCGCCGGCCGCCGCCGCCGGCGCCAGCATCCTGATTAGGCAAGTCAGCGCCGCGCCGCTCCTGCGGGCAGTCACAATCGCCAGCCATATACCGTACATGGACACGGGCTCAACCCCATCTCGCCATTTGGGTCGGTAATTTGGGTCGAGCAGCCGTGCGGCGCCGCTGGCCGTGTCCCCCGCGGGGCCCATCCCACATCCCACATCCCACATCCCATATCAACATCCCACATCCCATATCCCATATCAACATCCCACATCCCATATCAACATCCCATACCCATATCAACATCCCAGATCCCATATCAACATCCCATACCCATATCAACATCCCACATCCCATATCAACATCCCACATCCCATATCAACATCCCATACCCATATCAACATCCCATACCCATATCAACATCCCATACCCATATCAACATCCCATATCCATACCGGTATCAACATCCCATACCCATATCAACATCCCATATCCATACCGGTATCAACATCCCATACCCATATCAACATCCCATATCCATACCGGTATCAACATCCCATACCCATATCAACATCCCATATCCATACCGGTATCAACATCCCATACCCATATCAACATCCCATATCCATACCCATATCCGCATCCAGGCAGTAGGAGAGGATACCTTATCTTCACGGGGTTGAGTGGAGCAGGCTGTAGGCGAGGCCCCTCCCTCCCCCCTCCCTCCCCCCTCCCCTTCCCCAGCCATCTCCCTCCGCGGCACGTGACACGGGCGCTGCGCTTGCACTTTCCAGCCTTGGTAGGGTCAAACGGTAAGTTCATCAGGTATTTCCACAGGGTTATGGGTTCGTCCGCTGACGCCGCCGCCTCCGTGACTCCGTCCCTTCGCTGCGGTACCTTTCTTCCTTCCTTCCCTCTCATCCCCACCCTCCCTCCCCTCACCAGCTCACCGCCGCGATGCCGCGTGACTAAAGAGCTCCTCGCACTCCGGATCATGCCGTACCCGGGCCAACAGCGCCGCCAGCCGCTCCGTACAGTACGACACCACCTCCGGCGGCCGCCCGCGCCCAGTACCGCCGCCGCCGCCGCCGCCTCCCCCGCCGCCGCCGTCGCCGCGCCCAACGCTGTCTTCGCCGTCGCCGCCGCCAGTTCCGCCGCCATCTTCGTCGGGCAAGAGTCCCGGCGTGACTAGGCCCCCACATATACACACATACACATACAAACACGCATCGGTCAGTCAGCCAGTCAGCCAGTCAGTGGGTCGGTCGGTCGGTCGAGTCAACCAAGCCCGGGGGCGAGAATCACCCCCGGAGGAGCGCAAGCAGGGAACCAGGGACCAGGGACCAGGGAGACGGGTGCGCCCCGGCGTCGAGGGGCCACCAGAGGCATCCCCCGTGTCGGAGCGCCTTGGGGAGTGCTCTCCCCACCCACTTCCCATCTCTCGCCCCGCCCTGCCTTGTCCCGCCCTGTCCCGCCCCGCCCCGCCCTGCCCAGCCCTGTCCCGCCCCGCCCCGCCCTGCCCTGTCCCGCCCTGTCCCGCCTCCCCCGCCCGGCCAGCCGGCCAGCGCGCCCCCTCCACATCCCCTCAACCCCCCACCACGTAGCAGGTACTGGTACGTCAACACACGTTTAGAGGGTCTGCGTGCGTCTGTCTGCGTCGCCTCTTCGTCCCTTCGGTTCCTGCGGTTCCTTCCTTCCTTCCTTCCTTCCTTCCTTCCTTCCTTCCTTCCTTCCTTCCTTCCTTCTTACCCGCCCGCCGCCCTCCTCCTCCCTCCCTCCTCTCCATCTGGGTCAGCCTCGTCATTAACCGGACCCCACCGCCAACCCCACCACCCCCTCTCCTCTCCTCCTCCTCGCACGTCCCTGGGCTCGCCACCCACCCGCAACTACCCACCCGCAACTCCATTCGGCTGCCCCTGCTGCTGTTCCTGCTGTTGCTGCTCCTGCTGCTGCTGCTGCTGCTGCTGTAGCAGTGTGAGCTCCGCGGCGCTCTGTTGGAGGAATGCGGCCTCGGAGGGGTCACTGCACTGCGAGTAGAGCTCCGCAACGGCATGCAGCTGAACATCCACACGGCCGCCTGAACCCGGGGGTGGTGCACCCGGGGGGTGGCAGGGGGTTGGAAGGGCAAAGTATAGGGGGGTAGAGGGGTAGAGGGGCAGGGGGGCCAGGGTTTAGGGACAGGGGGTGCAAGAGTGGTCAGAGCAGCAAGCAGGAGACATGGATGAGACGCCTGGTCGTCGTCGGATGCTTCTTGGGGTAGGTGTACCAGACCCGACCCGCCATGGGGGAAGGCGGGGGAGAAGGTGCACAGCAGGGGGAGTTTAATGGGAAGGCGGGCTGGCTGGCTGGTGGGCGGGCGGGCGGCGCTGTAACGTGCAGGTCCGGGCGGCGCGGCTCCCCGTTTAGGGGTTGTGGAGGGGAGGTAGTTAGCGATCGAGTGGACGGGGCGGAGTTGGGGTAGGGATATCGGATGTGGATGGCGATGCAGAAGGGGGGATGCAGTGCAGGAGGGGAAGCAGGAGCTTGCGGAAAGGGGCGCGGGCGCGGCGCGAAAGATGGGGGAGGGGTGCGTGTGACGGGCTGCGTCGCGATGGTCGTACCGAGGAGCAGCAGGCACCAGCACAGCGGCCGGCGACGCCGCTGGAGATAGGAGGAAAGCCTGTTGACGTCCGAGAACGAGTCCGGGGCCAGCTGCCTCAGCCGCTGCGCCAGCTGTGGCGCGCTCCTGGCCGCCCAGCCTCGACGCGAGGCCTCGTCGATTTGTAGACAGCCGTGGAGTAAAAATACCGCGTCATTCTCTTGGGACTTCATATCTGCCTGAGTCCTCGGTTCATGGCACGGCTTTTCGTTCGCCGACGCGAGCTAGCGGGCCCATACGGTGCTTGAGCGGTGTAGGTAATATTTATGTCCTTAAAAATCTTGCAATATTTCTATTTGACATCCCTTGACGTTAGCGCATTAAGTTTGGCCGGAAACGCCAAGCCACCTACAAGCGCCTTGAAGCAATAGCATCCCTACCAATCCACCGAAACAATTTTAACTTTAGCTCAGACTAGAAGGCGTGCCACGTAGCTGCATACTGGAGCTCGCTGATGGGCGGTACGGTTGTAACCGACTCTTGGGCCCCTGTCACGCAGTGTGTTTTGAATGCTTTCCCTTCATACTCATAATAATTTCCATCGCTCGAGCTCAATTGTGATTCCAATAGCACGCATGAAAAAGTGTCAACTGTTTCGGCGCTCCAGGCCAAGGCTCTTGGCCATAGGCGTCCTAATATGGAAACATATTCATGAATTGAAGTTAGTTAACTATATAACATTCCGGAGCACTGCTACGCGCTCCCGAATTCCCATTTGCTTGCTGGTACCGTGGTACGCCCTCACCCTTTGTGCCCGCGCACGCTTATTGTTCGAAATAACTGTCGTCCCATATTCCAACTCTGCCTTGAGCATGCTTGCTTGGAGGCGAGTCTAAGAGCCGGGTGAGCGGGTGACGGAACCAACGACCTCGAGGAGTGAGTGGGTGTGGGAAGAGTGAGTCAGCCGGGTTTGTTAGCGCAGTTCACGGTTTCCGTCGCAGAAGCCTACGCTCTCAGTAAACCAGCTAAAAGGGCAATGAAAATTTTCAACCATAACAGCCTTTATGGCAGGTCAGCATCGGCGTTGGGTGGCCGCGGTCCGTTATAACGCAGCCTCGCACGTGGGGCGCGCTCCAGCAGTAACCACCACGACAGAAACGTTTACTGGTAGCGTGGTAGGAAAGGGCCATTTTGCAAAGCTCTGACGGAGGCAGGGAGCGACGTTGTCATTGCTGATCGTTGTTGTTTGTCGTTGTTGGTGTCCTTCCAGCCAGCAGGCCATCCAGCATCCGACAGCGCCCGACCGACCGTTCTGCGCGTTGCCAAATTAATTTTCTCGCGCAAAGCAGCTCCGCACAAGAAAGGCCAGTGGCGCGGGCAGCTGCTATTGCGCTGGTTGTTGGCAGGTTGCTGTTGCTCGCTCAGAGGAAAGGGGAGCGAGGGCGCAACGCCGCGTGCCGCATTCTGACGTCGTTGTCGTCGTCGTCGTCGCGCCAGGCGCAGCGGACTTGACACAACAAGAAGAGACCCAGGCCGTGTCGACTGCCCTTCGCGCCCTCATCCAATCCCACTTGGGCCCCTCCCCCCCCCCATAAGTGCCCGCCGCCCGGGTACACGAACGGGCCTCGAGAGCATCGAGAGTGGTCACATCACACCACATCACATCACGTCACATCACATCACATCACGCCACACGTCGGTGGCTTCGAGGCCCCTCTTCCCAATCTCAAAGGCGATCCGCGGCGCGGGAGGCAGCCCACAAAACCACCGCAACACCGCAACCCAGGACCACACACCGCTCACAACGGAAGGCCGCACACCCGCCACACCCGCCTTCCCCCCCCCCCACAAGTCCCAACCACATGTCCACATCGCCCCCCCCCCCCCGCGCAGCCCCGCCCTAAGCCCCCACCCTCCCCCGGCGCTACCAGCGCCTCACCCCCCCCCCGGACCGCCGGCAACCAACAAGAAAACAAAAGCAAACAAAATATCCGACGAGCTCCGTCAGGTTGCCGTACAGGTTGCCGTACACTCGTGCCCGACTCGCCGTCTACACCTGCCCCAAAAGCGACCGAGCCGCCGAGCTACCGTCGCAACGCCGCCGCCTACACAAAAAGACCACACCACACCGCACCGCGTCACATGCTCACATCACGTCCACGCCGCGCTTGCGGCCGTACGGCAGCTCCTTGTGGCGGTACACTTCCCGTACGTACATCCCCGTCGCTTCCACGCCGTCGTGCGGCGTCGTCTGCTTCAGCAGCGCCTCCTGGAAGCACTGCGAACAGCCGGGAGGTGGGAAGTGGGTGTGTGGGGGGTTATCCACGTATAGGCCGGGGGGAAATCGGTGGGTAAGGAAACACCAGGTCGCCGGTGTACCGCCCCACACACCCACACGCGTGCACGCCCCCCTGCCCCTTCCCCGCCCCTTTCCTTGGTAGTTGAGGCTGTCTGGGCGACACCGCACTGTCAAGTGCAACCGCCTGCTCCCACCCCCTCCCGCCCCCTCCCCTCCGCCCTCCACCCCTCCCTCCCTCCCTCCCTCCCTCCACCCCTCCCTCCCTCCCTGCGCACCTGCGCCACATAAAACTTGTTGGACAGGTTCCCCCTCAGCTGAATGGACACGTTGCGGATCCCCACCACGTTGCACAGCTCGTACATGAGGTCGCAGCAGCGAAGACCCCAGCCCTCGGGACGAGGCATCAGCAGAATCTGGATGTGGGGGTTGGGGGGGGTGTGGGGGTTGGGAAGGGGGAGGGAGGGGGGAAGGGGGCCCAGCCGGGGAGGGGGGAGGGGTTTGGGGTTTTGTTTTTAATGCGCAACGCGCATGCAAAAATGGGGGGAGGGGAAGGAGGTAAAGTGAAACAAGTGCGAAAAGGGAAGGAAGAAACACGAGCCGCGGCGATGCACCGTGATGCATCAGGGGGGGCAGAGGGGCGACGCGGGGCGCTGGCGTCTGCAGTGGGGCGGTACGGCGGGGACCTGGGACCGCGCAGGACCGCGCCCGGCCCTCCTCTCCTCTCCTCTCCTCCCAACCCAACCCGATCCACCAACTCCCAAACCCGGCCGCCATCTTCCTGTCCTCGCTCTCCCTCTCGCCTCCTCTCCCTCCTCATTTTCCCTCCGCCGGCCCCCTCCACCCACCCAACCCCCCTCGCCCCTAACCCCCAAAACCCGAAAAGCAAACCCCCAAAACCCCAAACCCCCAAAAACCCCAAAACCCCTAAAACCCCTAAAACCCACCTTCATGCGGTGGAAGCTGTGCTCCAGCTGGTGGTAGATGGTGTGCCCCCGATACAGCGGTACGGCAGTCAGACGGGAGTACGAATCCAGATGCGCACGGGCAACCGCCAGCTGGGCCGTCTCCGCAACGCCCAGACCCAACCCGAAGATGCCCTGCGTAGCGAGGGTGGGTGAGGGCGTGGATGTGGATGTGGGTGTGGGGATGTGGGTGAGGACGTGGGTGTGGTGAGTGCAACCAGCCATTGGGTAAGGAAAAAGACACCGCGGCGATGGGACGGAGACGGCGTTGCCCTGGAGCCATGCACATGTCGGCACGCCAACGCCTTGTGTATTGCCCCTCTCCCTACCCTCCCCCTACCGCCCTCATCCGCCCCCGACCGACCCCCGGGTCGCAGCCTCCCTCCGCCGCCACCCCGCCCCCCCCCTTTTCTGTGCGTATGAAAGGTCGTGTGTATAAAAGGTAAACGAGAGCCCCCCCTCCTCCCTCCCCCCTCCCCCCTCCTCCTCACCGCCATGTTCCCGGTTGCCACCATGGCCGTGTAGATCTCCTCCTTGCCTCCCGGAAGCGGCCGCCGCTCAACCGACCGCCGTACATCCACGAGCACGCGGTCCCAACGGTGGCCGTACAACGCCTCCCGAACCTCCCGCGGCAGCGAGGGCAGGGGCCCGCGGGCCGACTCGGGCATTCTATAGGGGAGAGGTGCGGGTGGTTTTAACTTATGATTGGGGTTGGGGGTGTTGCCGTGTCGGGGCTCGAAACTTAGGGTTGTTGTTAGGTTCTCACCCCCTGTAACCCCCGTCGTCCCTTGCTCGCCTCCATCATACGGCATGCTTGGGCTTATCCGCTCTCCCTCCCCCTTCCTGCCCCCTGCCCCTCCTCCTTCCCCCTGCCCCGCCTTATCACCAGTCCCTCCATGCGCGAATGGCACACCGCGAAACCCTATCTGCCCGTACTCCCCACAGACGAGGGCGAGGACCAGACCGAGCCGTGAGAAGAGTCCCTAGCCTCGCGGGTATCCAGGGCGGTGGATGAACGCCCCCCAGACCTCCTCCTTTCCACCCTTCCAGCAGCAGCCCTTCCACTCCCTCAGCCCCTCCACTCGCCCCTCGCCTCCGTTCCACCGCTGCGGCATCATCTTCATTACACCCCCCCCCCCCGAGCCGTGAGCCCCTCCCTTCCCCGAGCCGGCCCCTTCCCCAGACCCAAAGCCCCTCCACACCTTCCACTCCTCCCCACCCTCCACTCCCCCCCACCCTCCACCCTCCACGCCCTCCACTCCCCCACCTGGTGAACGAGTCCCTCACCGCCGCCACCAGCTCCCCCTCCGAGGCGTCATCCCCACGATGACCCCCAGACTGATGCCGCTGCCGCAACACACGCAGCCAAAGCAAAAGCCGCAGCCGACAGCCAAAGCCGCGGTCGCCGACAGCCAAAGCCAAGTTACAGCCGCAGCAGCGGACACAGCCACAGTCGCAGCAGCCGCAGCAGCCGCAGCGGGGAGGGGGGGAGGGGGAGGGAGCGCCGCGAGTGAGTGATGCGGATCGAGATATCAATTAGCCGGCCGGGTTGTGCGGGCTCGCTCCCGGCTCCCCTTGCCCACGCCATCCCACGCCCCCCTCCCTTGTCGCCCTGTTTCCCCCCTCCCCACGCACCCACCCCACCCACCCACCCACCCACCATCCTTTCGCGCCGAATCGAGGCCGTGGCTCCGGATAGCTCTGCCCCTTCCCCCGCTCCTCGCCTGCAGCGCCCGTCCGTACCCCGCAGCCCGCCCCCGCATGCCAGGTCCCCCGAATCCCGCCCCCGCCAGGCCCACCGCCCCCGCCAGGCCCCCCGCATCCCAACCTCACCGGCGGCCTCCTCCGCGGCGCTTCTGGACCTCGGCCTTCCCTTCTGCCGCTCGGTCGGAGTCCCTGAGCAGCCGCACCAGCCACAACAGGCGGGTCAGGAGGGTCAGGAGGGTCAGCCGCACCAGCCATGGCGCACACACCGTAACCCGTGGCGAAGAGACGGAGGGAGAGGGAGAGGAAGGAGTATGACAGTCCACAGCGGCAAGCCGACAAACCGCAGCATCACGTAGCTCCTCCTCCCTTAGAGAGAGAGAGGGAGCGAGGCGCAGCAGCAGGTACAGCGACAGGCCGACAACCACGCGCAGCTGCCGGGCTTTTCCGCGTTTCCAAGCAAGGCCAGGGCGCAGGAGCAACAACAACGGCCCCCGCCCCGCCCCGCCCAGCCGTGCCCGCGCAACGCCACAAGGCCTCGCCAAGCGTCGCATCTCGTGCGCAACAAGTTGTGTCCTTCCCGCCGCCGGAGAATTCCCGCGCCGTGATACACGCTGCGCCGCGCTGCGGCGCTGCGGCGCTGCGGTGCGGCACCCACCGCCAGCATCATGGAGGCGTCTGGAGGTTCATCGTCCGCGGCGTTCGGCGCTGATGTGAGGGACGTCTGCGGTGAGCCCGAGGTGGCCGCAGGCGGCCGTAAATAGGTGGGTTCCTGTGCAGGAGTTACGGTGAGAGCAGGCAGGTTGCGGCGGCGCGGCAGCGGCGGCGGCGGCGCCGCCGCCTGGGCGGCGCGGCGCGCCGCAGTCGGCATCTCTTCCGCCGGCGAACCGAGCTGGTCGAGCTGACTGACTTAAGGGTTCGCAGGATGGGCAGGATGGGCGTGTTGCGCGCAAAGAGGGGGGCCGCAGGACGGCGGTGGTGTGGGAGGAGGGGAGGCGGGGCGGGGGCGGGGGGCTGGCTGGCAGCGTGGCGAGCGGTTTCGGAGCGGCGGGTCGTACCTCATCTTCTCCGTCGCCCTCCAGCGCAGAGGTGGACGAAGAGACTCCGCGGCTCTGCGGCGAGAGCGGGGGAAGGGGATCGGATGCTTGTCATGTTGCCAAACGACAGGCGCGTACCCCGTCACGCCGTCAGGCCACGCCTAGTATGCTGATTATTGGGTTGGAAGTCGTTGGGGGTTGGGAAGGGGAGAGGGATGCTGAAAAAGCCGAGAAGCCGACACCATACAAGCTAAGCTAGGGTTGGGGGAGGGGAGGTAGGAAAGCAATCGTTTTGGTGACAAAAAGGTGTGCAGGCGGTGGAACCCCCGGATTACCTGTGTAGCTGAGACTGTCAGAGGGCCACAAACGGACGGCGCAGACGCCGCGAAGCCCATCGGCATGGCAGCGGGCAGCGCCGACACCTTCGTCACGGTAATGAGGGGCATCATGACCGACAGGGCCCACATATAGTCCAGCAGACGCCATGATTCATACTTGCAGGCGCACCTGAATTCCGCCCTGCTGGAGACCCCGCATCACACCGCATGGTGCAAAACTGATGGCAGGCGCAGCACCGGATTTCAGTCGCGCCAGCGCTGATCGTGACAATAACGAGGCGCTGTTGTGGCTACTGCTGGCAGCTGAGCGCAGCGAGACTTGACAATCGGCGAAAGCACGGCAAGCGCTACGCATCAGTTGGCGGTGCGCCATTTTCTAACAGAAAACGCTAAAGCTTTCGACTAGAAAATTTGACGATGCAGCCTAAAAGGTACCCAACGGGATGCGACAGTTGATGTAAGGAGGAAAAGGCGATTATCGTCGCGATGACAATGCAATCAAGTTAGCTCAAGTGAAAGAAGCCAAAGCCCATCAAAGATCATCGCCGAGGTGATTTCATGTTTCAGCTCTTGCCTACCCGCAATCCCGTGACCTTGCTCCGTACGACAACAGCTGTTGACCTTCCGACATCTTTGACCAGCCACAGTTGCATGGTGCGCGCCGCCCGCACTGCCAGGCCAGCTCCCGCGACACCTTGGTGCGTTCTTGCCATTCGGGCTTGCTTTGCCAAGGGCTTTGGCCCCGGCTGCCAAGGGTCATCACCGTACCCAGAAACGCAAACCCAGTTTCCAGCGTGTCGCTGCCGAAGGTCAGGTTTCGGAGCGGGCCGCCCCCGACACCGCACGCGGCCACCGCACGAAACCCCCTGCAGGTCGCCACAAGCCCTTGCCCTCCCGCACCTGGCCCCGGGCCCCCCGAGAAGCTTTCTGCTCGGGAGCTGGGGGCTCGCCACAGCCCCTCCCGCCCCCCCCTGGGGGATTTGTAGTTCCCCGAGCCTTTCGTTGGGTTGTGCGATCGCCTGAGATCCGGCTGCAAACCCTCCTTGCTTCGCATGAGGCATAAGGTATGGAGCATTTATTACATGTGTACGGCAGCCCCAAATGGCTGCCAACATGTGTTCCTCCCCACCACCCCCACAACGGTTATATCCGTCGAGGGGCGCACATTGAAAAAAAACCGCAAGCCCGATAGTTCGTAGCTGCCAAGCAGCTCGCTCCGCGCCTTCTGGATCTTTTGGAACAGGAGACTGCCCAGCTTGGACGAGTCAAAGATAGATGACGTCCTCACATCCAGCAGCATATACCGTACTGCTGCCAATAGAAAGGCTTATTGCATTCACTGCACGGGAGATTCCCCTTTGCCTTTGGCTGGCACCTCATTGCCTTGGCCTCGTAGAGTGTTGCTCGGGCCCAGGGGCAGTCATAGGGCCCTCCACTGCGCCATGCGTCTCGCGGGTCGCGCCATGCATCACACCGGGCTGTCCTCCCCACTGAGCAACACACATCACACACATCCCGGGCCCCCGCCCAGCTACCCATTCCGGGTCCGTTCGCTAACGCCGTCTCCGTCCCTTCGCTGCGGCACCTTCTTTTTTTACCCATTCCGTATCACACTCGCACAACCCCTCCCCCAACCTCGCGCCTCAACCCTCCCTCCCCACCCCCCCCGGGAGCCAATAAAAAAACAAGCCACGTCGCACATTTTGCAAAACGGCAAAACGAAACGACACGCCATGGAAGCAGCAAGCGGAGGGGCTTGCTGCCCACGGGCCTGCTGGACCGCAATCACAGCAGCACAGCAGCAGCAGCAGCAGCAGCGGTGGAAGCCACATTTAACCCCCAAACCCGCCCAGGGGCCCTCATGCGCGCATCGAATGGCACGCTATGCAATATGCCGGCAAGCCCACGATCACACACGGGGTAAGAGAGGCCACTCAACAGATAGACAGAGAAAGAGGATGAAAGGAGAGAGCGAGCCTTGCACGCCCCAGACGCAACCCTTATGAAAATCAAAGCCTCTGCCCTCCCTGGCCGCGTCTTGCAACTAAGCAACTCTAAACCCACCCACCCCAATCCACTTGCGCGCCTACCAGCCCTTGCGCTGCACCCTCTCTCGGGCACATCGTGAAAAGCGACACCCACCGAGCAATCCGCGGGACGGGACGTGACGGGTTGCACGCTGCAAAATCACCCGCCCCACATCCGAAAATTACATGTTAGGTAAGGAAAAAAGAGAGCCCGCGGCGACGAAACGGAGGTTAGTAAGGGGTCAGGTGGTGATCTCAGACAGCCAACGGTTACTTCATACTTATTTATTATTTTTATACCACCGGACGCAATGATAAGACGGCCTCTGTAGAGTGTATGCGCAGCATATGAGCAGAGGGGCGAAAACACGCGCATCTGGAAAACGAAAACGACACCGGTAGTTGACCTAGTGACCCGTGGGTCATCATGGACGCTTTTCCAATCCGGCAGCCTCGCAAACAAACCCGGCGAGACGGAGCCAGAAGTCCGGGGTCTGCCGCGCCCCGTAGCGGCCGAGCAGCAGCAGCAGCAGCCGCGGGCCGTCGGGTTACGGGCCGGTCCGATTCCTCTGCTGATGGCGGGCATCCTTTGCTAATACCGGTATGCGCTCGTCGATGCAAGTGTGATGTGCATACGCGCGCGAGCGCGAGCGCGCGAGCGAGCGCATTTCGTCGCCGAGGTAAGGTAGTGCGCATGGCGCCGAGGTAGGTTGGTGGTGTTGTTGGTGTTGTTGGTGGTGGTGGTGGTGTATCAGCGGCTCTATTGGCTCCCTGTCACAACACAACGCCGACGCCCGTGCCGCAGCACGGGCGGTAGGCATGAGCACAAACGCAACGAAACAAGAAGAGCACGTCACAACTCACAAGCATCCTCCTTCTTTGGCCGGCCTTGGCGGCGGAGAGCAACGTACGGCGGTCACGTCCTACGAGTACGACGAGTACGACATACCGGTTGTCGACATACCGGTTGTCTCCGGCAGTTTACTAGCACAACAACCGTCCGTCCGTCCGTTCGTCGGCTGTAAAAGCGTGCGTTTCCTGCCATGCGCGAGTCGCGCAAGTTCTCGTTTTGGTGGCACGCGAAGACGCGCACAAAGCCGCGGGGCGCCTCCCTCCTCTGCGCCATCACAAACCCGGGGACGCCACGCAGGGGCGTGGAGGGTAACCAACCCTCGCGGGTAATCTATACGCACACACACCTCTCGCCACGCCAGTTGACACGCCGCTGCACCGTGTTCATGTACGGCATACACGCGCGTGTGCCCCCCCCCGCACACCCGAATGGTCCGGGCGGGAGGAAGGCACGTGCTTGTCCCCGCAACGCAGTGCACGCCAATTTTCCTCCCCCAACCCCAACCCCCCCCAGGCAACAAGCCCACCAGCCGCCCCATCCACACTCCAACCTCCCTCAGTCCGAGAAGTCCTCTATACTGCCCCCAGGCACCGCCGGCAGACCCACAATCTCCTCCAGCACCGTAGCCTGGGAGCCCCGCGGCGGCGGCCCGGCGGCGGCGGCGCCGCCGCCGCCGGTGGTGGCAGCGGTGTACGGCAGCGGCCTCGGCGACGGCGAGCCCAGACTCGCCCGCAGGCTGAACCCGCCGCCGCCGCCAGTGGCCGCCGCCGGGCCCCAGGCCGTGGGAGATTGCGGCGTCTGCGGCGTTGGACCCGCGCCGTTGGCCGGCCGCGCGCCGCCGCCGCCGCCGATGCCGCCGCCGCCGATGCCGCCGCTGCAATGGCTCCGAAACACGGCTCGGGAGGAGTCCGGCCGGAGGCTGCGGGACTGACTGGGGTGCGGCGCAGCGGGCAGGTCATCAACTCGGCGGCTGAAGGAGCCAGACGTGGGCAGCGCGCGAGGGCCGGCAGCGGTGGCGGCGGCGGCGGCGCCGCCGCCGCCGGGCCCCGGCGGCGGCGGCGGCTCGCACCAGCTGCGGCTGCTGCCGGTGCTGCTGCCGACGCCGCCGGCGAGGCTGCGGGAGTGGGCGGGGCTGGGGGCGGCGGGCAGATCCTCCGGTCGGCGGGAGAAGCCGACGCCCTGGATCAACTGCCGCGGCGGCGGAGCCGCCGCCGCGGAGCTCGCCGCCGGCGGCGGCGCGGCGGCGGCGGCGGCGGCGGCAGACACCCGGATGGTACGACTACCGCCCGTGCTGTTGACGCTCCCGCTAGAGAGTCCCCCTGAAGTTGTTGCGATGGAGGTGGAGGAGGAGGCGTCGGCTGAGGCGCAGGGCGCCAGGCCGCGGGAGGCCTGCGAGGCCAATCGCGGCTGCGGCTGCGTGGCGATGAAGCCGGAGGTGGGGCTGCTGCCGCTGCTGGCTCGGGGGCTGAGGGGCGCGTCGCCGCTGGGCCGCCAGAGCGTCACAGAGTGCGGCTGTGGATGCGGCTGTGGATGCGGCTGTGGATGCGGCTGTGGATGCGGCTGTGGATGCGGCTGTGGATGCGGAAGTGGATGGGGCTGGTGTTGGTGTTGGTGCTGGGTTGGAGAGGCGGTGGAAGGGGAGGCGGGGTGCAGTTTCGGGCTCCGAAAGGGCTCGGGGCCGGCCTGGGGCGAGGTGGGGGGCGAGGGGGGCGCGCGTCATTGGGGGGCGCGCGTCAAGCGCGGCACGCGGGGGCCATGCGGGAAAGAGACGGTTCAACAGACTCAACCGCGGCTCGTTGTCCAATGGCAAAGCAAAACGGACGTGTTCCAACGGGCCAAACGAACTCACCATAACCGCCACTGCCTCTCCTGCTGCTGCGGCGCCCTGCGGCGGCGGCGGCTGTCCCAGTAGCTGCTGCGCTGCCCGGTGCACCGTCAGCAGAGAGGAGCCGCCGCCGCCGGGGCCGGAGGCGACGCCTGCGGCTGCGCCTGCGGATGCGCCAGCGGCGGCGGCGGGGCCGGGGCTGCCGGGAGTGCTGCCGCCGCTGCATCTGCCGCCGCCGGCGAGGCTGCGGGAATGGGCGGGGCTGGGTGCTGCCGGTAGGTCCTCCGGCCGGCGGGAGAAGCCGATACCCGTTGAGGAGGAGCCGCGGGAGGAGGGGGCGCTGGGCTGCCAGGCGAGGGACAGGCGCGAGGCGCTGGCGCCGCCGCCGCCGCCGGCGCTGCCGGCGGTGCCGGGGGCGCTTCCGGCGCTGCTGCCGGCGCCGCCGGCGAGGCTGCGGGAGTTGGCGGGGCTGGGGGCGGCGGGCAGGTCGTCCGGCCGGCGGGAGAAGCCGATGCCGGCGCCGGGCGATGGCTTGGCGGAGCTGGAGCCGAGACTCCCTGGGAGGGGGAGGAGGAGGAGGAGGGGGAGGAGGGGGGAAGAGAAGGGAAGGGAAAGGAAGGGAAAGGCGGCGGTGGGAGGCTTAGGGTTGTGGTGGATTGCGGGTAGAGGTTTGATGAGTGCGATTGCGTCGTTGGTAGACTGGTTGCAGCTGCCAGCCCGCTAGATAGGCGAGGCAGGGAGGGAGGCTTGGTCGTGGCGCGCTTCGCGTCGTGTTGAGGTCGCACTCGCACCAATCCGCACCGACACCCACGTCTGCGCCTGGGAGCAACCCAGATGGTGCGGTGGCTACCACATCCAAACAACACGGGAACTCCCCTCCCTCCCACAAACACCAACACACACAGCTACAACACAGCTATAACACAGCTACACACACACCTGGGGCGCTCTCCGCGACGGCAGCCCAAGCTTGCGAGGCTCCGCGCCGCGGCGGCATCGTGTCCTCCAGCGCCCCCAGCCCTCCACTGGACCGCTCCCGCAGCAGCACCGGCCGATGCCGCCCGCCTGCCAAGTGGTAGCCTGACGGCCCGTCATCCTGACATCCAGCCATCACACCCCCCGCCTCCGCCTCCGCCTCCTCGTCGTCTCCCGGGAACCCGTCGCCGCCGCCGCCGCCGCCGCCCAGCGCCGCCGCCGCCACCTGCAGCCGCCGCATCTGCGCCTTGTACGACGACTTGAGGAGCGGCGACTCCGCCCCGCTGCCGCCGCCGCCGCCGCCGGTGGCGGCGCCGCCGGAGGCGTAGTACGGCAGCGGCGGCGACTGCGGCGGATGCGGACCGACGACGGAGGTGGCGCGGAGGCTGCGCGCGTGCGAGCCGCTGGGAGTGCTGGGAAGCAGCAGCGCGTCGCGCGACCGCAGGGCGCCGCCGCCGCTAGGCGCCGCCGCTGCCGCCGCTGGTGATAATGACCCAAGATCCGGGCCGCGAAGCAGCGGTGAGCCGGGCGGCTGCTGCAGCTCGCCGCCTAGGCCGTGCGCCCGGCGGCTGCGGCCGGAGGCGGAGGAGGGCGGCGGCGGCGGCGCCGCCAGCAGCACCACGGGCTCGTCTGGGACCATGGAGGGCAGATGCAGGTAGTGGTGCGGCGACGAGTCGATGAGCTCTTCCACAAACGCGTCGTCGGCGTCGCCGTCGCCGCAGCCGCCGTGGACCAGCAGCTTTAGCGCCAGCGGCGCGGGTCGCGAGGCGGTGTAGCCGCCGCCTCCGCCGCCGCTGGCGGCGGAGGCGATGATGGAGGTTGCGGCGCGGCGGGTCCGCGGGGAGGCGGGCGCCGCGGCGGCTGCGAGAAGGTCGCTGCGGCGGGGTGACATCGACGGCATGGGCGGCGCATCCAATTGGTGGTGCTGGTGGTGCCAGCTGGGTTTGGGGCCGGTGGCCAGGGGGGAGGCTGGGCCCGAGCCTGTGAGTGGGTCTTGGAGCTGGAGCTGGTGCGCGAAGGAGGATTTGCGGCTGAAGAAGGGCGTGGGGCTCGCCGCGAGGGCGCAGGGTCCCGCCGCGGCGGGGGCGGCGGCGGCGGCGGGGCCGGCGACAGGTTCGAGGCCCAAGAGCCCGCCGGACGCGTCGTACATTGGGCGACGGGGCTGGGGAGGGTCCTGCTGCTGCTGCTGCCCGTGCCTGCCTGTCCGCGTAATGCCTTCAGCGGCTGCTGCTGCTGCTGGTGCTTTTTATGATGTCGTCGCCGTCGCTGCTGCTGCCGCCAGCAACGCTGCTGGCGCCGCTACGGCTTACTGCTGCCGCTGCCGCTGCTGCTGCCTGCCTGCCTGTGCGCCTCGGCTGCCTGGCTGGCCCCGCGGGCGGCGCGGCCGCCAACGGATTCCGGTCGGCCTCTGAAGTCACGCGTCCGCTGAGGTGCGGCGCTCGTAGCAGCCCAGCTGTGTGGGATGTGGGGGAGGGGCGGGGAGGAGGAATGCGCAAGGAAAGGGTGTTCAAAGCGTCCTGGCTGGATGAAGCCGTTCGTTGGCAGCTAACCCGTGACGTGGTGGTCAGGTGGCAGTATCACGATCTAGCAAACCCTGCTTCGTCCAACCGATGCTCAACTCAGATGTGTACCGGTAATCGTAGTGCAGTATGCACGCGGATACGGGGCCGACAGGCCTTGCAGGTGCAAGCGCTCCTTGGAGCCCCTTCATATGAATAACGGCGTCCCCACGCAACCCCTGACTGATTTCCTCAAAAGTCTTGCCCATTCGGACACGAACCCTCCGACTGGCAGCACTTTGTCGACCCTGCCTTTTGCAGTCCTTTGCAAACATATTCCTTGCCCACATACTTTTGTTTGCAGAATCGCCTCCAAGTCCGCCTTCAAGTGCGCCGCGACAGGCAAATGTCGGTCCGGGGAAGGGTTAAATTTGGTGCACTTGGCGTCGCTGCTACCTCAGCGACCTCCAAATGCTGTATGCAATCGACGCATGAGATGAATCGCTCAAATGAACACCGACACCGCTGGTTCACCTGGGCAGGATGCTCATCAGGAGCCCAGGCGATAGAGGGCAGGGGATAGGTAGCTAAGGGACCAAAATTCTGGCGGAGGAGCAATCTGACCCATCCTTGTTGCAACGCGCTAAAGCGGTGCAATTATAGGCTTTGCACTGATACGCGTTAGGACAAGGCATATGAGTGACAACGGTATTGTACATGAAAATGCCTAGTTCTAGAGAATAAGTTCATGCCAAGGCTGATGACTCCTTGCACCGGTACTGTACTGTGTGGAAAGTCGGGCCGCCTTTTGTCGGCCCGGGCGCGTTTATGACATATTCGCGTAGCCAGTAACTGTCGTGGTGCATTCTGTTTCACTTGAGGTAATCATGTACTCGGTGCTCCCAATGGTGCGATCATGTATGCCCATCGTGCTATCTGCTATCGTGATTCGTGAAGCAGTGGAGCGACCTCCTCCTCGGGTGCGCACTTCGTCGCTCCCTTTGCTCGCAATGATTACCTAGAACCGTCTGACTCATGTACAAAGATAGCATTCTGCGAGAGCGAACATGAAGAGATTGTAATCTAGCTAGGTTTCCGCGCGAAGACCGGTTCGGACCAACATGGGGCCTAACGGATTGGGCCAGCGTGTTCTTCCAGCAGAACATGTGCGTTAAGAAATAATACCATTTTGTCTAATATTCCGGTAATATGATTAATGATACCCATGAGCACCGCTTGTAGAAAATGAACGGGCGAGAAGCCGAGAACCCTTTTTTCCATCGGTGAGGAACGATATCTTGTCGATGGTACATCCCGTTCACTACCTAAATCTTGCATCTTCATATTGCTGATGGGAAAATGCGCCGCGAATGACGCAGCAACAATCGACGTCCACAAGGGAACGGTCGGATTACGGTATGGCAGTTGACCATAATCGACCTGTCACACTACGCGCGACTGACCAAATCTCCCTACCTCCTCTCCGCCCAGCCAAAGCGTTTCCTTTCGCTTCGCTTTCTCGCCCAAACTAGATTTATAAAGGCTTCAATACGTGAAGATAGCCCACATTTGCGTGCGTACAATGGGTGCGTGCACATCCCAGCAGTGGCGACCGCGCAGATGATGAACACGCGCGCGCGATATTGGCGAATGCGCGCCCCGGCAGGCTGTGGCCCCGCACCCTCGCACGCGGGCACCCGCCGGCCTCTCCGGCAACCGCGGGTGCGAGTATCGGTGTACGCATAACGCCATGCGCCGTGCGACCCCTCATTTCCCACCGGCCAGCCCTGGTTGCCTTCCGTGCAGAATGCCCCCCTTACCCCCCCCCCGCCTGCACACATGCCGCCGTCCCCCCCCCACCCATCCACCCACCCACACGTGGATACCCAGCCCAGCCCTCCCCCCCCCGGGTGGCGAACACTGCCCGAATCCCCCGGTTGCAACGTTCGGTTCTCGGGTGAGATGAGATGAAATGAGAACATGAGATGGCCTCCCCCTTGTCCCTCGCTCGTGCCTTTCCTTCCGGCACGTTAACGTACACAAGGCCGACTGACTGACTTGACTGACTGTGTTCAGGGTCCGTTCGACTGCGTTCCTCCGCTGCGCCATTTCCTTCCTTACCCGCCTGATGTGTGCGCGGCTGCTTCCTTCGTTTGTTCGTTTGTTTGTCCGCAGCGCAGCGCTCCCTTCCTTGTCCGCGCAGAAGATCCAGCTCTCATCACAGATAACTAGCACGCAACGCAACGCACAAGACGTGGAAAGTCCCCACCCCAAAGGGAGCACCCCGAAGGGCCAGTGAGCCGTTCCCTGCAGCCATTACCGTACACATCGTACAAACTACTGTCGTACACATCCGGAGAGGTCCTAAAACTAAGGCTCAGCGTCAAGACAACCGTCAACCGCCAACCGCCAACCGGGAGGCCACTCGCTGGCCTCCCCCACCATCTCCTCCTGAATACTGACAATCACCATGGCGGCCGCCGCGGCATCAAAATAGCTACAGGGTGAGAACGAACACGAATGAACGCGCTGGCTGCGGCCACCTTCATGATGCATCATGTGACGTCACGTCACGTCACGTCGAGTCGCGTGACGTCACCTCCTGCGCAGTGACGTAATGGAGCCGTACGGAGCCCTCCATTACACGCGACGCGCAACTCCCTTCCGCACCTCCTGGAGCCTTCCTCTCTCTTACACACACAGCTCCTCTTCCTCCTCCTCCTCCTCCACCACCTCCTCCACCTCCTTTCTTGTGGAGTGTTACACGGTCTTGTGTAACGGTTCAAACGGGGACACTGCGTACAGGCGGTGGCAGCGGTGGCAGCGATGTGCAACCCACCCGCCCCCACCCGCCCCCGCCCGCCCCCACCAGCACATCTCAGAGGCGAACCGCTCCCGCCATGCCTTCAACCCCAATCATTTTCTACATCCGTACCGCCAATCGAGCGCCGTACTACCGCTATCGTACACAATGCATACAGTAGACTTCGAGGAGGAGGCCGAGCCCCGTGTTGCAATGACGTAATCACGTAAAGCAGTACCAGGGTGGGGGTGTACGGCAGCAACAAACGGACGCGCGGGGGCGCGCGCAGAGCTGGGGAGCACGAGGGGGTGGGAGGGGGTGGGCGAAGACGAGACATTTAACCGAGATTTATCCGCTTCTTCGTAAATAGTACGACAGCGGACAAACCCAACCGCCGTTTCCTGCCCCTCACCTACCCATTCCTCCCAACGCCATCGCGTTAGCCGACTCAGCCGCGTGAAATGCATGCTGCGTCACACACGCGCACGCACACGCACACGCACACGCACAAACGACAGCGGGTTGCAACTCCCCCACGCACACGCACATACACATGCACACGTCATGCGGCGCATAGGAGCGTGCAGTTCTTTTCCCAACACCACACCACAGGAGGGTGCAGAAGGGCGCAGAAGGGCATAGAAGGGTGCAGACGGGCACAGACGGGCGCAGATGGGCGCAGAAGGGTGCAGACAGGCGCCGAAGGGCGCAGAAGGGCATAGAAGGGCGCAGACGGGCACAGAAGGGCGCAGACGGGAGCAGAAGGGCACAGACGGGCGTAGAAGGGCGCAGAAGGGTGTAGAAGGGCGCAGACGGGCACAGAAGGGTGCAGAAGGGCGCAGACGGGCGCAGACGGGTTCCGACGGGCGCAGAAGGGCGCAGAAGCGCGCAGAAGGGCGTAGAAGGGTGCAGAAGGGTGCATACGGGCGCAGAAGGGCGCAGAAGGGTGCAGAAGGGCGCAGAAGGGTGCACACCGGCGTAGAAGGGTGCAGACGGGGACAGAAGTGCGCAGAAGGGTGTAGTAGGGCGCAGACGGGCCCAGAAGGGTGCAGAAGGGCGCAGACGGGCGCAGAAGGGCCCAGAAGGGTGAAGAAGGGCGCAGAAGGGTGCAGACGGGCGCAGACGGGCGTAGACGGGTGCAGACGGGTGCAGACGGGCGCAGACGGGCACCGAAAGGCGCAGAAGGGTGCAGACGGGCGCAGACGGATGCAGAAGGGTGCAGATGGGCGTAGACGGGCGCAGACGGGCGCAGACGAGCACCGAAGGGTGCAGACGGGCACAGACGGGCGCAGGAGGGCGAAGAAGGTCGTAGAAGGGTGCAGACGGGCGCAGACGGGTGCAGAAGGGTGCAGATGGGCGTAGAGGGGCGCAGACCGGCGCAGAAGGGTGCAGACGGGGACAGAAGGGCGCAGACGGTCGCAGACGGGCGCAGATGGGCGCAGAAGGGCGTAGAAGGGCATAGAAGGGCGTAGAAGGGTGCTGACGGACGCAGACGGGTGCAGATGGGCACAGACGGGTGCAGATGGGCGCAGATGGGCGCAGACGGGCGCAGACGGGCGCCGAAGGGCAGAGAAGGGCGTAGAAGGGCGCAGACGAGCGCAGAAGGGTGCAGACGGGCGCAGACGGGTGCAGAAGGGCGCAGAAGGGCACAGAAGGGTGCAGACCGGCGCAGACGGGTGCAGATGGGCGCATGCGGGCGCAGAAGGGTGTAGAAGGGCGCAGACGGGCGCAGAAGGGCGCCGAAGGGTGCAGACGGGCGCAGAAGGGTGCAGACGGGCGCAGAAGGGTGCAGGCGGGCGCAGACGGGTGCAGAAGGGTGCAGAAGGTCGCAGACGGGTGCAGAAGGGCGCAGACTTGCGCAAACGGGCGCAGATGGGCGCAGACGGGCGCAGAAGGGTGCAGAAGGGCGCAGAAGGGCGCAGAAGGGCATAGAAGGGTGCAGACGGGCGCAGACCGGCGCATAAGGGTGCAGACGGGTACAGAAGTGCGCAGAAGGGTGTAGAAGGGTGCAGACGGGCCCAGAAGGGTGCAGAAGGGTGCAGACTTGCGCAAACGGGCGCAGATGGGCGCAGACGGGCGCAGAAGGGTGCAGAAGGGCGCAGAAAGGCGTCGAAGGGCGCAGAAGGGCACAGAAGGGCGCAGAAGGGCGCAGAAGGGTGCAGACGGGCGCAGACGGGCGCAGAAGGGTGCGAACGGGCAGAGACGGGCACAGATGGGCGCAGAAGGGTGCATACGGGCGCATACGGGTGCAGAAGGGTGTAGAAAGGCGCAGACGGGCCCAGAAGGGTGCAGAAGGGCGCAGACGGGCGCAGAAGGGCGCAGACGGGCGTAGAAGGGTGCAGACGGGTGCAGACGGGCGCAGACGGGCGCCGAAGGGCAGAGAAGGGCGTAGAAGGGCGCAGACGAGCGCAGAAGGGTGCAGACGGGCGCAGACGGGTGCAGACGGGCGCAGACGGGTGCAGACAGGCGCAGAAGGGCGCAGAAGGGCGCAGAAGGGCGCAGAAGGGCGCAGAAGGGCGCAGAAGGGTGCAGACGGGCGCAGAAGGGCATAGAAGGGTGCAGGCGGGCGCAGACCGGCGCATAAGGGTGCAGACGGGTACAGAAGTGCGCAGAAGGGTGTAGAAGGGTGCAGACGGGCCCAGAAGGGTGCAGAAGGGTGCAGACTTGCGCAAACGGGCGCAGATGGGCGCAGACGGGCGCAGAAGGGTGCAGAAGGGCGCAGAAAGGCGTAGAAGGGCGCAGAAGGGCACAGAAGGGCGCAGAAGGGCGCAGAAGGGTGCAGACGGGCGCAGACGGGCGCAGAAGGGTGCGAACGGGCAGAGACGGGCACAGATGGGCGCAGAAGGGTGCATACGGGCGCATACGGGTGCAGAAGGGTGTAGAAAGGCGCAGACGGGCCCAGAAGGGTGCAGAAGGGCGCAGACGGGCGCAGAAGGGCCCAAAAGGATGTAGGATGGCGCAGAAGGGCGCAGAAGGGCGCAGACGGGCGCAGAAGGGCGCAGACGGGCGCAGACGGGCGCAGAAGGGCGCAGACGGGCGCAGAAGGGCACAGAAGGGCGCAGAAGGGTGCAGAAGGGTGCAGAAGGGTGCAGACGAGCGCAGAAGGGCACAGAAGGGCGCAGACGGTCGCAGACGGGCGCAGATGGGCGCAGAAGGGCGTAGAAGGGCATAGAACGGCGTAGAAGGGTGCTGACGGACGCAGACGGGTGCAGATGGGCGCAGACGGGTGCAGATGGGCGCAGAAGGGTGCAGACGGGCGCAAACGGGCGTAGAAGGGCGCAGAAGGGCACAGAAAGGCGTCGAAGGGCGCAGACGGGCGTAGAAGGGTGCTGACGGACGCAGACGGGCGCAGACGGGCGCAGACAGGCGCAGAAGGGCGCAGACGGGCGCAGAAGGGTGTAGACGGGCGCAGATGGGCGTAGACGGGCGCAGACCGGCGCAGAAGGGTGCAGACGGGTACAGAAGTGCGCAGAAGGGTGTAGAAGGGTGCAGACGGGCCCAGAAGGGTGCAGAAGGGTGCAGACGGGCGCAGACGGGCGCAGACGGGCGCAGAAGGGTGCAGACGGGCGCAGACTGGCGTAGAAGGGTGCAGACGGGGGCAGACGGGCGCAGACGGGCGCCGAAGGGCAGAGAAGGGCGTAGAAGGGCGCAGACGGGCGCAGAAGGGTGCAGACGGGCGCAGAAAGGCGTAGAAGGGCGCAGACGGGCGCAGACGGGTGCAGACGGGCGCAGAAGGGCCCAGAAGGGTGAAGAAGGGCGCAGAAGGGTGCAGACGGGCGCAGACGGGCGTAGAAGGGTGCAGACGGGTGCAGACGGGCGCAGACGGGCGCCGAAGGGCAGAGAAGGGCGTAGAAGGGCGCAGACGAGCGCAGAAGGGTGCAGACGGGCGCAGACGGGTGCAGACGGGCGCAGACGGGCGCAGACGGGTGCAGACAGGCGCAGAAGGGCGCAGAAGGGCGCAGAAGGGCGCAGAAGGGCGCAGAAGGGTGCAGACGGGCGCAGAAGGGTGCAGGCGGGCGCAGACGGGTGCAGAAGGGTGCAGAAGGTCGCAGACGGGTGCAGAAGGGCGCAGACTTGCGCAAACGGGCGCAGATGGGCGCAGACGGGCGCAGAAGGGTGCAGAAGGGCGCAGAAGGGCGCAGAAGGGCATAGAAGGGTGCAGACGGGCGCAGACCGGCGCATAAGGGTGCAGACTTGCGCAAACGGGCGCAGATGGGCGCAGACGGGCGCAGAAGGGTGCAGAAGGGCGCAGAAAGGCGTAGAAGGGCGCAGAAGGGCACAGAAGGGCGCAGAAGGGCGCAGAAGGGTGCAGACGGGCGCAGACGGGCGCAGAAGGGTGCGAACGGGCAGAGACGGGCACAGATGGGCGCAGAAGGGTGCATACGGGCGCATACGGGTGCAGAAGGGTGTAGAAAGGCGCAGACGGGCCCAGAAGGGTGCAGAAGGGCGCAGACGGGCGCAGAAGGGCCCAAAAGGATGTAGGATGGCGCAGAAGGGCGCAGAAGGGCGCAGACGGGCGCAGAAGGGCGCAGACGGGCGCAGACGGGCGCAGAAGGGCGCAGACGGGCGCAGAAGGGCACAGAAGGGCGCAGAAGGGTGTAGACGGGCGCAGATGGGCGTAGACGGGCGCAGACCGGCGCAGAAGGGTGCAGACGGGTACAGAAGTGCGCAGAAGGGTGTAGAAGGGTGCAGACGGGCCCAGAAGGGTGCAGAAGGGTGCAGACGGGCGCAGACGGGCGCAGACGGGCGCAGAAGGGTGCAGACGGGCGCAGACTGGCGTAGAAGGGTGCAGACGGGGGCAGACGGGCGCAGACGGGCGCCGAAGGGCAGAGAAGGGCGTAGAAGGGCGCAGACGGGCGCAGAAGGGTGCAGACGGGCGCAGAAAGGCGTAGAAGGGCGCAGACGGGCGCAGACGGGTGCAGACGGGCGCAGAAGGGCCCAGAAGGGTGAAGAAGGGCGCAGAAGGGTGCAGACGGGCGCAGACGGGCGTAGAAGGGTGCAGACGGGTGCAGACGGGCGCAGACGGGCGCCGAAGGGCAGAGAAGGGCGTAGAAGGGCGCAGACGAGCGCAGAAGGGTGCAGACGGGCGCAGACGGGTGCAGACGGGCGCAGACGGGCGCAGACGGGTGCAGACAGGCGCAGAAGGGCGCAGAAGGGCGCAGAAGGGCGCAGAAGGGCGCAGAAGGGTGCAGACGGGCGCAGAAGGGTGCAGGCGGGCGCAGACGGGTGCAGAAGGGTGCAGAAGGTCGCAGACGGGTGCAGAAGGGCGCAGACTTGCGCAAACGGGCGCAGATGGGCGCAGACGGGCGCAGAAGGGTGCAGAAGGGCGCAGAAGGGCGCAGAAGGGCATAGAAGGGTGCAGACGGGCGCAGACCGGCGCATAAGGGTGCAGACTTGCGCAAACGGGCGCAGATGGGCGCAGACGGGCGCAGAAGGGTGCAGAAGGGCGCAGAAAGGCGTAGAAGGGCGCAGAAGGGCACAGAAGGGCGCAGAAGGGCGCAGAAGGGTGCAGACGGGCGCAGACGGGCGCAGAAGGGTGCGAACGGGCAGAGACGGGCACAGATGGGCGCAGAAGGGTGCATACGGGCGCATACGGGTGCAGAAGGGTGTAGAAAGGCGCAGACGGGCCCAGAAGGGTGCAGAAGGGCGCAGACGGGCGCAGAAGGGCCCAAAAGGATGTAGGATGGCGCAGAAGGGCGCAGAAGGGCGCAGACGGGCGCAGAAGGGCGCAGACGGGCGCAGACGGGCGCAGAAGGGCGCAGACGGGCGCAGAAGGGCACAGAAGGGCGCAGAAGGGTGCAGAAGGGTGCAGAAGGGTGCAGACGAGCGCAGAAGGGCACAGAAGGGCGCAGACGGTCGCAGACGGGCGCAGATGGGCGCAGAAGGGCGTAGAAGGGCATAGAACGGCGTAGAAGGGTGCTGACGGACGCAGACGGGTGCAGATGGGCGCAGACGGGTGCAGATGGGCGCAGAAGGGTGCAGACGGGCGCAGATGGGTGCAGACGGGCGCAGACGGGCGCAGAAGGGTGTAGACGGGCGCAGATGGGCGTAGAAGGGCGCAGAAGGGCGCAGAAGGGTGTAGAAGGGTGCAGACGGGCCCAGAAGGGTGCAGAAGGGTGCAGATGGGCGCAGAAGGGCCCAGAAGGGTGAAGAAGGGCGCAGAAGGGTGCAGACGGGCGCAGACAGGCGTAGAAGGGTGCAGACGGGGGCAGACGGGCGCAGACGGGCGCCGAAGGGCAGAGAAGGGCGTAGAAGGGCGCAGACGGGCGCAGAAGGGTGCAGACGGGCGCAGACGGGTGCAGAAGGGCGCAGAAGGGCGCAGAAGGGTGCAGACGGGCGCAGAAGGGTGCAGGCGGGCGCAGACGGGCGCAGAAGGGTGCAGAAGGTCGCAGAAGGGTGCAGAAGGGCGCAGACTTGCGCAAACGGGCGCAGATGGGCGCAGACGGGCGCAGAAGGGTGCAGAAGGGCGCAGAAGGGCATAGAAGGGTGCAGACGGGCACAGACGGGCACAGATGGGCGCAGAAGGGCACAGAAGGGCGCAGAAGGGTGCAGAAGGGTGCAGACGGGCGCAGACGGGCGCATATAGGCGTAGAAGGGCGCAGAAGGGCGTAGAAGGGCGTAGAAGGGCGCAGACGGGTGCAGACGGGCGCAGACGGGCGCAGAAGGGCGCCGAAGGGCGTAGAGGGACGCAGATGGGCGCAGAAGGGTGCAGAAGGGGGTAGACGAACACAGAAGGGCACAGAAGGGCGCAGAAGGGCGCAGAAGGGTGCAGACGGGCGCAGAAGGGTGCAGAAGGGCGTAGAAGGGCGCAGAAAGGCACAGAAGGGTGTAGAAGGGCGCAGACGGGCGTAGAAGGGTGCTGACGGACGCAGACGGGCGCAGACGGGCGCAGACAGGCGCAGAAGGGTGCAGAAGGGCACAGAAGGGCGCAGAAGGGTGCAGAAAGGTGCAGACGAGCGCAGAAGGGCACAGAAGGGCGCAGACGGGCGCAGACGGGCGCAGATGGGCGCAGAAGGGCGTATAAGGGCATAGAAGGGCGTAGAAGGGTGCTGACGGGCGCAGACCGGCGCATAAGGGTGCAGACGGGGACAGAAGTGCGCAGAAGGGTGTAGAAGGGTGCAGACGGGCCCAGAAGGGTGCAGAAGGCTGCAGACGGGCGCAGACGGGTGCAGAAGGGTGAAGAAGGGCGCAGAAGGGTGCAGACGGGCGCAGACGGGCGTAGAAGGATGCAGAAGGGCGCAGACGGGCGTAGAAGGGTGCAGACGGGGGCAGACGGGCGCAGATGGGCGCCGAAGGGCACAAAAGGGCGTAGAAGGGCGCAGACGGGCGCAGAAGGGTGCAGACGGGCGCAGACGGGTGCAGACGGGCGCAGACGGGCGCAGACGGGTGCAGACAGGCGCAGAAGGGCATAGAAGGGTGCAGACGGGCACAGACGGGCACAGATGGGCGCAGAAGGGTGCATACGGGAGCATACGGGTGCAGAAGGGTGTAGAAAGGCGCAGACGGGCCCAGAAGGGTGCAGAAGGGCGCAGACGGGCGCAGAAGGGCCCAAAAGGATGAAGAAGGGCGCAGAAGGGCGCAGAAGGGCGCAGAAGGGCGCAGAAAGGCGTAGAAGGGCGCAGAAGGACACAGAAGGGCGCAGAAGGGCGCAGAAGGGTGCAGACGGGCGCAGACGGGTGCAGACGGGCGCAGACGGGCGCAGACGGGTGCAGACAGGCGCAGACGGGTGCAGACGGGCGCAGACGGGCGCAGACGGGTGCAGACAGGCGCAGAAGGGCGCAGAAGGGCGCAGAAGGGCGCAGAAGGGTGCAGACGGGCGCAGAAGGGTGCAGGCGGGCGCAGACGGGCGCAGAAGGGTGCAGAAGGTCGCAGAAGGGTGCAGAAGGGCGCAGACTTGCGCAAACGGGCGCATATGGGCGCAGACGGGCGCAGAAGGGTGCAGAAGGTCGCAGAAGGGTGCAGAAGGGCGCAGACTTGCGCAAACGGGCGCATATGGGCGCAGAAGGGCGCAGAAGGGTGCAGACGGGCGCAGAAGGGTGCAGGCGGGCGCAGAAGGGTGCAGAAGGTCGCAGAAGGGTGCAGAAGGGCGCAGACTTGCGCAAACGGGCGCAGATGGGCGCAGACGGGCGCAAAAGGGTGCAGAAGGGCGCAGAAGGGCATAGAAGGGTGCAGACGGGCGCAGACGGGCGCATATAGGCGCAGAAGGGCGCAGACGGGCGCAGAAGGGTGCAGACGGGCGCAGACGGGTGCAGACGGGCGCAGACGGGCGCAGACGGGTGCAGACAGGCGCAGAAGGGCGCAGAAGGGCGCAGAAGGGCGCAGAAGGGTGCAGACGGGCGCAGAAGGGTGCAGGCGGGCGCAGACGGGCGCAGAAGGGTGCAGAAGGTCGCAGAAGGGTGCAGAAGGGTGCAGACGGGCGCAGATGGGCGCAGACGGTCACAGAAGGGTGCGGAAGGGCGCAGAAGGGCATAGAAGGGTGCAGACGGGCGCAGACGGGCGCAGATGGGCGCAGAAGGGTGCATACGGGCGCATACGGATGCAGAAGGGTGTAGAAAGCCGCAGACGGGCCCAGAAGGGTGCAGAAGGGCGCAGAAGGGCGCAGACGGGTGCAGACGGGCGCAGACGGGCCCAGAAGGGTGCAGACGGGCGCAGACGGGCGCAGACGGGTGCAGACAGGCGCAGAAGGGCGCAGAAGGGCGCAGAAGGGCGCAGAAGGGTGCAGACGGGCGCAGACCGGCGCATAAGGGTGCAGACGGGGACAGAAGTGCGCAGAAGGGTGTAGAAGGGTGCAGACGGGCCCAGAAGGGTGCAGAAGGGTGCAGACGGGCGCAGAAGGTCCCAGAAGGGTGAAGAAGGGCGCAGAAGGGTGCAGACGGGCGCAGACGGGCGTAGAAGGGTGCAGACGGGCGCAGACGGGCGTAGAAGGGTGCAGACGGGTGCAGACGGGTGCAGACGGGCGCAGAAGGGCGCCGACGGGCGCAGACGGGTGCAGACAGGCGCAGAGGGGCGCAGAAGGGCGCCGAAGGGTGCAGACGGGCGCAGAAGGGTGCAGGCGGGCGCAGACGGGCGCAGAAGGGTGCAGAAGGGCGCATACGGGCGCAGAAGGGTGCAGAAGGGCGCAGACGGGCGCAGAAGGGCGCAGAAGGGTGCATACGGGCGCATACGGGCGCAGAAGGGTGTAGAAGGGTGCAGACGGGCCCAGAAGGGTGCAGAAGGGTGCTGACGGACGCAGATGGGTGCAGACGGGTGCAGACGGGTACAGATGGGCGCAGAAGGGTGCAGAGGGGCACAGAAGGGTGCATACGGGCGCATACGGGCGCAGAAGGGTGTAGAAGGGCGCAGACAGGCCCAGAAGGGTGCAGAAGGGCGCAGACGGGCGCAGAAGGGCCCAGAAGGGTGAAGAAGGGCGCAGAAGGGTGCAGACGGGCGCAGACGGGCGTAGAAGGGTGCAGACGGGTGCAGACGGGCGCAGACGGGCGCAGAAGGGCGCAGAAGGGTGCAGAAGGGCGTAGACGGGCACAGAAGGGTGCAGAAGGACGCAGAAGGGCGCATAAGGGCACCGAAGGGTGTAGAAGGACGCAGACGGGCGCAGAAGGGTGCAGAAGGGGGTAGACGGGCGCAGAAGGGTGCAAAAGGGCGCAGCAGGGTGCAGACGGGTGCAGACGGGCGCAGAAGGGAGCAGAAGGGCGTAGAAGGGCGCAGAAGGGCACAGAAGGGCGTAGAGGGGTGCAGACGGGCGAAGATGGGCGCAGAAGGGCGTAGAAGGGCCCAGAAGGGTGCAGAAGGGTGCAGACGGGCGCAGAAGGGCCCAGAAGGGTGAAGAAGGGCGCAGAAGGGTGCAGACGGGCGCAGACTGGCGTAGAAGGGTGCAGACGGGGGCAGACGGGCGCAGACGGGCGCCGAAGGGCAGAGAAGGGCGTAGAAGTGCGCAGACGGGCGCAGAAGGGTGCAGACGGGCGCAGACGGGTGCAGACGGGTGCAGACGGGCGCAGAAGGGTGCAGGCGGGCGCAGACGGGCGCAGAAGGGCGCCGACGGGCGCAGAAGGGTGCAGAAGGGGGTGGACGAACACAGAAGGGCACAGAAGGGCGCAGAAGGGCGCAGAAGGGTGCAGACGGGCGCAGACGGGCGCAGAAGGGCGTAGAAGGGCGCAGAAGGGCACAGAAGGGCGTAGAAGGGCGCAGACGGGCGTAGAAGGGTGCTGACGGACGCAGACGGGCGCAGACGGGCGCAGACAGGCGCAGAAGGGTGCAGAAGGGCGCAGACGGGCGCAGACAGGCGCAGACGGGCGCAGACGGGCGCAGACCGGCGCATAAGGGTGCAGAAGGGCGCAGAAGGGTGCAGAAGGGCATAGAAGGGTGCAGAAGGGCGCAGAAGGGCATAGAAGGGTGCAGACGGGGACAGAAGTGCGCAGAAGGGTGTAGAAGGTTGCAGACGGGCCCAGAAGGGTGCAGAAGGGTTCAGACGGGCGCAGAAGGGCCCAGAAGGGTGAAGAAGGGCGCAGAAGGGTGCAGAAAGGCATAGGAGGGCGCAGACGGGCACAGAAGGGTGCAGAAGTGCGCAGACGGGCGCAGAAGGGCCCAGAAGGGTGAAGAAGGGCGCAGAAGGGTGCAGACGGGCGCAGACTGGCGTAGAAGGGTGCAGACGGGTGCAGACGGGCGCAGACGGGCGCCGAAGGGCACAGAAGGGCGTTGAAGGGTGCAGACGGGCGCAGACAGGTGCAGACGGGCGCAGACGGGCGCAGACTGGCGCAGACGGGCGCAGAAGGGTGCAGAAGGGTGCAGAAGGAGGTAGACGAGCGCATAAGGGCACAGAAAGGCGCAAAAGGGCGCAGAAGGGTGCAGACGGGCGCAGACTGGCGCAGAAGGGAGTAGAAGGGCACAGAAGAGTGTAGAAGAGTGCAGACGGGTGAAGATGGGCGCAGACGGGCGTAGAATGGTGCAGACGGGCGTAGGAGGGTGCTGACGGGCGCAGACGGGTGCAGAATTGCGCAGAAGGGCGTAGAAGGGCGCAGACGGGTGCAGACGGGCGCAGACGGGCGCAGAAGGGCACAGAAGGGCACAGAAGGGTGTTGAAGGGCGCAGACGGGCGCAGAAGGGTGCAGACGGGCGCAGACGGGCGCAGACGAGTGCAGACGGGCACAGACGGGCGCCGAAGGGCACAGAAGGGCGTAGAAGGGCGCCGAAGGGCACAGAAGGGCGTAGAAGGGCGCAGACGGGCGCAGAAGGGTGCAGAAGGGGGTTAGACGGGCGCAGAAGGGCGCAGACGGGCTCAGAAGGGCGCAGACGGGCGCAGAAGGGCGCAGAAGGGCCCAGAAGGGTGAAGAAGGGCGCAGATGGGTGCAGACGGGTGCAGACGGGCGTAGAAGGGTGCAGACGAGTGCAGACAGGCGAAGACGGGCGCCGAAGGGCACAGAAGGGCGTAGAAGGAAACAGACGGGCGCAGAAGGGTGCTGACGGGCGCAGACGGGTCCAGACGGGCGCCGACGGGCGCAGAAGGGTGCAGACAGGCGCAGAAGGGTGCAGAAGGGGGTAGACGGGCGCAGAAGGGCGCAAAAGGGTGCAGAAGGGCGCAGACGGGCGAAGATGGTCGCAGAAGGGAGCAGACGGGCGCAGAAGGGCGCAGAAGGGCCCAGAAGGGTGAAGAAGGGCGCAGATGGGTGCAGACGGGTGCAGACGGGCGTAGAAGGGTGCAGACGAGTGCAGACAGGCGAAGACGGGCGCCGAAGGGCACAGAAGGGCGTAGAAGGAAACAGACGGGCGCAGAAGGGTGCTGACGGGCGCAGACGGGTCCAGACGGGCGCAGACGGGCGCAGAAGGGTGCAGACAGGCGCAGAAGGGCGCATAAGGGCGCCGACGGGCGTAGAAGGACGCAAACGGGCGCAGAAGGGTGCAGAAGGGGGTAGACGGGCGCAGAAGGGCGCAAAAGGGTGCAGAAGGGCGCAGACGGGCGAAGATGGTCGCAGAAGGGAGCAGACGGGCGCAGAAGGGCGCAGAAGTGCCCAGAAGGGTGAAGAAGGGCGCAGATGGGTGCAGACGGGTGCAGACGGGCGTAGAAGGGTGCAGACGAGTGCAGACAGGCGAAGACGGGCGCCGAAGGGCACAGAAGGGCGTAGAAGGAAACAGACGGGCGCAGAAGGGTGCTGACGGGCGCAGACGGGTCCAGACGGGCGCAGACGGGCGCAGAAGGGTGCAGACAGGCGCAGAAGGGCGCATAAGGGCGCCGACGGGCGTAGAAGGACGCAAACGGGCGCAGAAGGGTGCAGAAGGGGGTAGACGGGCGCAGAAGGGCGCAAAAGGGTGCAGAAGGGCGCAGACGGGCGAAGATGGTCGCAGAAGGGAGCAGAAGGGTGTAGAAGGGCGCAGAAGGGCACAGAAGGGCGTAGAAGGGTACACATTTCAAACGCGCCAGTCACAGAGGGAACGCTGCTCGGATCTCAAAAGTACCGCATATGTACGGCTTAGCTCAACCGCCGGCGTCGGTGAGACGAAGACGTTCAGGCAGTTCAGCCAAAATCGACATCTGGAATCACAAAGGCAGTACAGTAAATGGCTAAATGCGCAAATGCGCAGAAAAAGGAGTGGTTTCGGAGCGCTTTGACGCCGCTCGCCGGGGCGGACCACAGCCACACTACGTTTGCGTCGAGGGGACTGCTGACGTCACGGTACGAGGTACGGGCGTACGGCATCAGCCAGGCAACAAGCAACAAACCCAATTTCGGAAAAATAAGAACGAGACACGCCGGCAACGGTAACGGTATTACCGGTCGGACCACAATCAACCGAAGTGGACCAAGGACTGCGTTGGTTGGTTGGTTGGTTGGTTGGTTGGTTGCGGCAACGACCGCTCCGAAACCGAGTCACGAGGGGTGGCTATCTTAATTTGCTGAGTATCTACGGCCAGAGATACTCCTGGCTCAGAAGCGCTGAGAGTATCTGTCAGGATCTGTCTAGGAGGGGAATTTCCCGGCTAAACACGGCCCCGGGAGATATCATGCCCACCTGTGAGGCCAAATTACCTAAACCTTCAGCTTTTTGCACGGCAAAAGTATCTTCAGATATCCAAAATTTTCCCCCGAATATATATTCATATCTTAAGATAGCCAGCCCAAAACGAACCGCACGCCAACCGCACCCCGTAACGGTACCGTTACAAACCGTTGGGCCGCAACGCCCTGAGGCGGCCTTGCCATGAACCATGTTTTCATCGGCCAGCCCCCTTTCCCCAGAATGCGCCAGCGCAGGACCCTCGTTGTGGTCCCTCATTGTAATTCTCGCATCCTATCCCCTAAGCCCTCTCACTCACTCACTTGCACTGCCCCTTTCACTCTCGCTCGCTCATAGAGGACATGTAGAGATGTTCGTTCCCCCGTGTGTGTGAGGAGGGGAGCGGCGTGCGCCACAGGGCCAGCATCGCGCTCAGTACGGCACTAGAGGTACGATATGCCGTACGGTACGATGCGACCCTTCCTTCATAGATAAGAATAATATGACGCAGAAGGTTGCTCCGCGATATATTATTATTATTGCTGCGATGGCAGCAGTAGCAACAGTAGCAGCCAAACAACAACATCAATAATAACACAATTGTATTTTTCTCATCACAGCCTACTTGCATCCGCCTGCCGTACAATCACCTTCAAATCTTCCGATCCACAAAAGACATTTCAACAACACAAAGGGGAACAGAGGCGCAACCCACCCGGGGCCCTATGGGCATATCACCTCATGCGGGCCAGTCAACCCTAGTCAACCTGCTTGTTGACTGACTGGTTGTGGGGTCAGCTCCGCCCAGCTCCGCCCAGCCTAGCTAAGCCGGTGGCAGCTTATTCATCGCCCTCGCCTTCTTCCTCCTCCTCCTCCTCCTCCTCAATGACTCCACCCCCCGGGCTCAGCACCGACAGCAGATCGGAGAGCTTACGTGAGGCCGACTCCAGGACGAGCACCGGGGAGGAGACGGCGGCGGCGGCGGCGGCGGCGTCCGAGCAAGATACCGTCGTCAGCGGCGCGGAGGCGGCGGCGCCGCCGCCGGTTACCGGCGGAGCCGCCGACAGGAACTCCGCGCGCCCGGAGGCGGCGGCGGCGGCCGGCCATAGCGGCCGCGCCGCCGCCGTGGGCGGCTGCAGCGACGACCGAGGGTAAAGCTCCGTGGGCGCCGTACTTGGGTCGTACAACTTCCCCACGTTGTCGTACACCTTGAAATGGCGCATCTTGGCGAGCGGCTCGGACTGGGCCGGGTCGCCGCCGCCGCCGCCGAACGCGGCCGCGCCGCCGCCGACGACGATGCCGCCGACGCTGCTGCCGCCGACGCGCAGGCGCTGCAGCAGCGCCGCCGCCGCAGCGGCGGAAGACGCACCGGCTCCGCCGCCGCCGACGCCGCTGGCGCTACTGCCGCTGCGCTCGACGGTGACGCTGTGGCGGTCGTTACGCTCCGAAACCAGGCGGCGGCGGAGGCCGAAGGCGGCGGCGGAGGCGCCGCCGCCACCGTCTTCATCCTGAACGGAGCGCGGCATGATGCTGCCGGGCAGCGCCGGATGCGGGCCGCTCGTCCAAGCCGTACACGGGCTCGTCCCAGGCGGGCCGCCCTCGCGACCGGTGGCAGTTGGGACGACAGTTGAGACGACCGCCAGGTGCCGTACAGAGACCGCCGGGGACATGAGGCGTCTTCCGGAGCGCTGGAAGTCCGGCGGGTCGCCTGGAGGGGTTTGCGGCGTTGTTGTTGTTACAGTTGGGAGTTGGGAGTTGGGTTGTCAGCATAGAGTAGGGTTGGGTTGGGCTGGGTTGAATGTGTGGAGACTCGGGGGGATCTTAGGGTTCGTCGAGGGGGTGTTTATCCCGGGCAGTTGGGGGGAGCAAGGGGACGTACCGGCGGCGGCGCTAAGTGCTGTGTCAAAAAATCTCAAAAATCTCAAAAATCTCAACACGCAACCGCAACAGCAACCGCAACCGCAGCAGCCCAGTGGGTTCCGGGGTCAGGGCCGCCGCCCCCCAAAACCCGCAGCCGCCCTCCTCACCCGACGCACTCCCGATTGATGCGGCGGCGCCGTCCCCCGTCGCCGCCGTGCTCCGAAACCTGGAGAAGCTGACCCTGCAGCAGTGTACATCACACCCACCACCACCACCAGCACAAGGCCCACAGCCAAAAGGGGTTGGCGGGTGCGGAATGTTAAAGTGGGCGGCAGCAGAGTCAGCGGCAGCGGCAGCGGAGGCGGGGGGCGGCGGTCAAGGTGGCAGCGGCGCGGCTGCGGCAGTTATGTGCGTTTCTAAAACCAACACGGCTCGGTTTGCCCGGTCCTGGTCCTGATCCTGGTCCTGGTCCCGGCTGCCCAAACCCGGGTGCGCACCCCAGCCCCCGCCGATGGGTCCCTCGGGGCCTTCCCTTTCATCCATCCATCCATCCATCCATCCATCCATCCATCCATCCATCCATCCATCCATCCATCCATCCATCCATCCATCCATCCATCCATCCATCCATCCATCCATCCATCCATCCATCCATCCATCCATCCATCCATCCATCCATCCATCCATCCATCCATCCATCCATCCATCCATCCATCCATCCAGCCCCCTTGCCCCTTCCCCCGTTCTTCCCCTACCTCTGACTGCTGGTGCTGCCGTCGCTGACACGAACGGATCCTCCTCCGCGCTCCTCGCCGCCCAATCGGATCAAGCCACCGCCGCCACCGCCGTCGCCGCCGCCGCCGTTGGCAAACTCAGTGCCCTCCACCGGACCGCTGCCGCCGCTGCCGCTGCCGCCGCCACCACCGCCACCACCGCCGTCACCGCCCTCCGCCTCCGCCGTCCCCAGTATCTCCCGCAGCTTGTGCGCGTACCACATCGGGGATTTGCCCTTCGGCAGACTCCGAAGGATATCCTCTCGCGCCGCCGCCGTCAGGTTAACGACGCCGCCGCCGCGGCGGCTGCCGCCGCCGTGGACGCTCCAACTGCCGCCGCTACCGCCGACCGCACCGACCGTGCACATCGGCGCCGGCGTGGACACGGTCTCAAAGGTCTGGATCCGTACGACAGGGTCGGCGGCGGCGCCGCCGTCCAGCGGCGCGGCAGCGGCGTCGCCGGGTGAGCGCGGCGGCGGCGTTCCGTTGCCGTACAGCCGCACGGCTTGAAGCTGGAAGGTGCAGTCCGACGCCGCGGCGGGCGCGACGGCGGACAGCGCCAGCGGCGGCGTCGACGGCGCGACGGGCATGATGTACGACGTGGGTACGTCAGACAGCTGACGGCGCGAGTGCGCGGGGTGTGGCGACGGCGGCACCTGCAGCTGAGGCACAGTCATGGACGCAGCGCGCCTCGGCACGGCGGCGGCTCCGCCGCCGCCGCCGCTGACGCTGCGGTCCACGTCCGCCGCCACCGCCGCCGCCGCCGCCACGGCGGCGTCGCGGCCGTACAGCACGGAGGGCCCCGAAACCCAATCAGAGGATGAGGAGCTGGAGCGCTGCTGCGCTGTCAAGACGCTCAGGTTGCTTCGCACGCTGACGGCGGTGACCTGGTAGCAGCCGCTGCCGCTACCGCCGCTGCCGGTCACGGGTTCCGTTCGGCCGCCGCCGCCGCCGCCGCCGCCAAGCACCGCCGTCGCCGTGCTGCTGTTCGCTAGACGCGACGTCGGCACACCCATCATGGACCAGCCGCCGGCGGCGGCGGCGGCGCCGGCAGGGGCACCGGCGGCGGCGGCCGCGACGGCGGCGACGGCGCTGGCCGCGGCGGCGTCCATCCAAGCGTTGCCGCTGTTCCTGCAGCTGCCGTACTCCAATGTAACGTCGACGGAGCTCAAAGCGCCGCTGTGGTTGTTCGGAAGCGCGCGACCGCTGCACTTCGCCGTCGCCGCCAGCGCCGCCGCCAGCGACTCCAGCGGCGCCGTCGCCGTGCTGAATGGCGTGCCGCCGCCGCCGCCGTCGCCACTGGCGGGCCGCTGCTCTACACTGGCCCTGATCGCGGCGGGCGCGTCGCCGCCGCCGCCGCCGCCAGGGTTGCCTGGATTGGACGCAAGCGCGGCGGCGAGGCGCAGCAGCGCCTCTTCATCCCCGCCGGCGGCTGCATCCAGGGGGGTGCACGCCTTCTTGAGGATGCCTCTCTGCGGGGCCGGCCGGCGCCGGGGCAGGGTAAAAAAGAGATCGGAGTGGATCAGGGCGGCGGCGGCGGCGGCGGCGGCGGCGGCGGCGGTGCGACCCGCGGGTCAGAACCGACCCGCGGGTCACTCGGCGCGAGCGGGCAAGTTCTTCCGCCTCGCCACCGCGGCTCCCAAACACCCGCACATGCCGCGTCCGGACGCCTGCCGCATATTCTTTCCCTTTTTTGATTACCACATTCTTTTTCCGTTTCTTTGCTAGTTAAATCTTATAGAGATCGTTGCTTAGGGGAGCTAGCCGGAGAGAGAGGCAGCAGCTACCTCGGCCAGCCTGTTGCCCCGAGGCTCTCAGCTTTGCCAACTCGCTTGGACACACACACACACACATCTCGTCGGCCCTCGGACCTTCGGACCCTCCCCGGCCCACATTGCCTCCTACCTTCGGCTGCGCCGTCTTCAGGTGAGCCAATACGGCGGCCTTGCTGGCGGCGGAGGCGGCGCCGCCGCCGCCGCCGCCGCCGCGCCACGATTTCGACCCCCCGATGCTCCCGACGCGGCTGGATGGGCCCCCAGCGCACTCGTCGCGATCGCAGCCGCCGTCCTCCTCGGCCGCCGCTGCCGCCTGCTTCCGCCAACTTCCGCCGCCGCCGCCGCGCCGCTGGGCGCTGGGATCGGATCTGGGGGTGTTTTCTGAGCCCACCCTGGAGAGCAAACTCAGCAGCAGGCCCTTGCCGCTCTGCGGAGGACAGAGTGGCAGAAAGGGTCGGCGGCGTGGAGGGGAGGGCGGAAGCGGGACAGGCGGACGTGGGGGGAGGCAGGAGACGGGGACGGGGACGGGGAGACGAGGAGCGGGGACGGGGACGGGGACGGGGATGGGGAGGCAGGACGCATGGGGGGAGCGGGCGGGGTGGAGGTCCGTTTGATGGTGGGGGTGTATGAGGGTGCGTCTGTAGGCTTGTGTACATTTGTGCGAGGGGGGTCAGTCACTCCTTAATATAAACAACGATGAGTCACTGTGGACGTTGTTGACCAAGGGTTGAGGGCGGGAGGAAATGTGTATGTGTGTGAGTGTGTATGAGTGTGTATGTGCGCTTTGAGGTCATGCACGTGTGTACGTGTATGGGCTGTAACAGCCCATGGCTTCTAGGGTGGCGCCTACAACAACTACCTTTGCAACCGCCTCAACCAACCCTAGAACCTACGATGTCGTACAAACCAGCTGCGTATCAGAGCGAGCAGCATGCAGCATGCAGCGCGCCTCGCATCGCGAAGTGGGTTCGTCACTCTAAGGTAACCGAAAGGAGCGGATGAGGGGCAGCAGGACCGGGAAGCGGAAGGGACAGCAAGGGAATGGTAAACACGACGGGACGAGAACGGCAGTAGTACGACTACGGTAGTACGGCACCCACCCCCGAGCGGTCCTGATCGATGTTCTTGTACGAGGCCTTGCCGACGCCGCTGCCCCAGGCTCCGCCCTGCCGTACCGAGGCGCTGCCGCCGCTGACCTGTAGCGCCGCCGCCGCCACCGGTCCTTGATCCGCCACCGGGCTCCAAGGCGGAGTGGAGGGCCCGCCGGCGCCAGCGGCCCCCGCATAGGGCCCCGCATAGGGCCCCGCATAGGGCCCCGACTGCGACTGCTGCAGCTGCCGGCCCTGAAGCAGCAGCAAGGTCAGCGACAACACCGTCGGTCCATCGTCGTCGTCGTAAAGGTCGTCGCCCAAAGAGCCGAGAATCAAGGGGGAGATTCGACGTAGGGAAGCGGAGGCGAGCACAGCTGCGATCTGATGCTACCTGGCGAGCGGGGCACGCACACCGGCTGATGAGTGCCACCCTCCCTGGAGCTCACCTGATTGCCACCCTTGACGCTCCTGGTGCGGGATGAGTCCGAAAGCGCGTCGGCGATGGCTGGAACCACGCGTCCGCTCCGCAGCTGCTGGCTGGGCGGGGAGACCGCCACAATGGTGAGGACATTGTCGTCGTCCGCGGCAGGCGGAAAGCAGCAGCGAAACATGTTTGCGCTCGACAGACAGAGAGTCAAGGCTGGAAGGCTTTTAAAGCTGGAAAGCCTGCATGGTAGGGCGCGGAGTGTAACCACACTCCACGGTTGTAAAAGTCAGGCTTGGTAAGCTGTTCAGCCGTTCAGCCAATTCATAGTAAACAACGTCTCTTTGTGTATGTTTAGGTATTCGTATGGACATGGCTAGCCATGGGCTATTTGTAGCAACAAAAACACTGTCACGAAGATATAACTCAGAGCAGAGATGTAACTTGTCCCGGGGCGAAATACTGGTTGAGGGCACGTCAACAAAAATAATTGCGAGTATTGTAATTTTAATATGGAGGCGACGGAGGCCAGGGAATGATATTGCGACAGGGACGACGGTTAACGCATATCCAAGTGTGACAAGAATGAGTACAAAAATGCGCGAACAATTGAATAATGGACGCCGTTTTCAGTCAAATGTACAGATAACAAGGGCTTCATGCGTCGTTTTTGCCTATTCCAGAAAGTCTTCGTTCTTGGGTGGCGCAGTGTAACCAAACACCCATCGCAGGAACAAGCCCCGGTGCGACCAATGCGGCAATGCCTGAAACCGCCTCATTCACGTCGCTGATTTTTAGAGGGAACTTGTCGCAAACCAAGCCCCTTCCCGGTACTTACCAGCGATCCAGCGTATCGGCACAGCGTAGCTTCCTACATAAATCGATCGAGGTTTATAATCCGATCAGCGTGTTAATATTTAAAATGTTAAAGAAAACCGGCAAAACCATAATTGGTTCGGGGTGGTGATTGGGCGGCGCAGAGAGGTCTACCCCTGCGAGCCGAGGAATGCGGTTATTTGTCTAGGAAGCGCAAACAGAGCCTCCAATCCACATAAAAGCGCTCCATCTTGATCTGTCTCGTGTACCGATAGGAACTCGTAGTACTCGCTACCGCGGTTACGCGTTACGTCGTCGTACCGGTCAACTGCCGTGTTCGTACTCGTGCAAGTAAAGTGGAGAACGCTTTCGTCGCGTGACTTTACTGGAAAATTTCGAAAACAGTTCATCTCGGCGACCTGACATTATGGCACCTGCCCTGTACATGCAATTACGGCACCCATCCACTAAGTGCACGTGGTCCTAACGAATCTTTAACGACACTTCTTGGAAATGGTTCTATGATAATAGCTTTTCCTGGTCCGTCTTCAAGTATCCGACAAAAGCAATTTATCTTCACCAAGAACATGGCAGTAACAAGCAGCGTCTCCCATTTCCTTTCCGGATCCGAGCTGTCTGTCTGCCCCGTACGGGACGCGCACGTTGCTTGCGAGTTACGACACCCAACCGCCGCCAACTTCCGCGCTGGCGAGCAACCTGTGACCTGGAGGCGTGTCTTGAGTCCCTGCTCTGACTGACTCGGCTTGGCTGGAAGGGCCGCGGCATTCGCGCGATTCCGAGTTTCCGACGCAATCGAGCGGTTTGTCGAGTCGTAAAAGTTACGGCGGTGACTCACGGCTGTCGTAACATGACTCAGCGCCCTCTCAGCGGCCCCGGGGACCCAGCAGCCATCCAGCAGCGATTCAGCTGCGTTTTGTTTTTGTGGGGGGAATGGGGGGAATGGGGGCCGGCGCTGAACCTGCTGCGCCGGCGGAGCACGAAGACGCAGCCCTGGGCTCCGTGCGCGTTCCGCGTCCCCGAACGCGACGCACGCAAGGCGTCCCGCAGGCTCTTCCACGACGCCGCAACGTATACGGACGTACCGATACCAACAATTTCGGCAGACCTGACCTGACCGCCGGACTGCCCAGCTGCGCACTGCCACAGCAGTCTTGCCTTGGCCCGTCCGCGCCTTCAAGCCGGCGGCCAGGACCCTGGAGGCCGGCACCCTTCCTCGCCGTCGTACGACAAACGACATGTTCCTTCCGCTACCTTCAGTCAACCAATTGCTGTGCGGGAGCGGCAGCGGCGCACTGCACCGCCCACATCCCCACACCCCCCCGGCGTGCCAACGCTCGCAGCCCTAGGCCGGAGACGGCCGGACCCAAAACACACATTACCGTGGAACGCGCCACCACACACGCCCTGCGATCCTGCCATACCGGTACCCTTCCTGGTTGTAAACATTCTGCCCCCTCCTGTCCTGTCCCGGCACGCCTTGCATGTGGCCCATCATGTGGGTCCACACACCAAACTGGTTCATCCACTGCCGCTTTGAGCTGTTCGACTTCCAACTGGCCTTCATGCTGCCTGGTCGTCCAAGGAGACAGACGTGGGGGCGATGCCTCCCCGCACTGCACCTCACCTCTCCCCACCGGAGCCGCCGAGGGGCAGCCAACGACATGGCGCACCGACATGGCTTCAACGTTGAGTTGCGGGCCACCCGCCCACCCGCCTACCCCGCCCGCCTGTCCCTTGACCTTGGAAAGTTTAGGCGTTTGGCCTAATCGCCTAAACGATGACCGCCGGGAGACGAGCTGCGGGTCTCCACCACCACCACCACCACCACCACCGGGGCGTTACAAGTCACCGAAAGAGAGGCAGGGGGCAGCGGCTTCAGCGGCCTCCCCCACGGCCCCTCCCTGCACCCCTGCCCGGTCGCCGGTCGCCCCAGTTACACGGCTCAGTCGCCGAGGTTCAATGTTCTTCTACCCCTCCCCACACCCCACCCATCCACCCACCCACCAATGGGCCCCTGTCACATACACTACCCCACCCACACATTGCGTGCCGCTCCGACACATTGCGTGGTCCCCACAGGGAGCGTGCATGCACACACACAAACGCACACACACACACACAAAGGAGACAATGCGGAGGCCGTAACCGGCAACAGAAACCCAACCAGCCACAGGGCTCGGCGAGACGCAGGGGGTTTGTCAGCAGCGCCACAGCTACATCGCTACCGGCCACGGGTAAGGCCCTCCCCGGGGGGAGGAGAACGCCCTCAGATCCGATCCGATCCGGTGCCCCGTCCTCATTTCTCCTTCTCCCGTCTCTTTGCCCCGAACCACCGCCTCCCCCCCTCGACGTCATCGTCGTCATCATGACGGCGGACGATGAGGGTGACGATGACGTCATCCCCCCCCCGCCCTGTCTCCCCCCTCTCTGCCTCTCCCTCCCTCCCTCCCTTCAGAACACGACGGTGTCCAGCATGGTCCCCATGCTCTGGGCGATGTTGGAGGCCATCACGGCGGACACCTGGCAGGGGAGGGAGGGAGGGGAGGCAGGGTCGGCGGGTGTGGGTGTGGGTGCGGGCGTGGGTGTGTTGAGTTTGGCAATGGAGGTGAGGTGAGGTGAGGCGGTACGGAGGAGGGTAACGGAGGGAGGGCAGCTTGGAAAGCAACGGGGGTCGCCCCAGCGGGCCATGCGTCGTGTACATCGGGACACATGGACACACCTTCGCCCCGCTCCGCCCCCACGTGTACCGCTGTTTCCTATTCACCCCCACGTTCCCGCAACAAACGCCCATCTCCGACACACACGCACACACACACCAACACCTGGAGACCAATCCCCTGTCAGGGTCGGATCGGGTCGGTCGTGTTGTGTCAGGTGTGCTGTCTTCACCCCTCCCCCCCCCACCTGCGCCGCCAGGTGCTTCTTGGCGTCCATCTTGCCCGCCCCCGCCACCACACGAGCCTCCGGGGACAACTCCTGCTCCTCAATCACGGCCTTGTCGTATCTGCAGTACAGTGCCAAACAAGTTTAACAGTACGACCCGACACGACCCGACAAGGAAGCGAAGCAAGCAGTGCAGTGTCCCGCTTCACCCACGCGTTCTCACGACCCCTTCCGTAACCCCCGCCTGACCCTCCCTCTTCCTCCTCCTCCTCCTCCTCCCCTGCCCACCGTCCCCTCCCCCTCCTCCTCCTCCCCTGCCCACCTCTCCGCCAGTCCCTTGAGCTCCTTGACCACCTTCTCATTGGCGTCCGAGTGAGCGGCAAAGTCCGCCAGCCGCAGCCCCGCAGTCCAGCCGCGCTTCGACAGGTTGAGCAACATCCGCTCCTCGAGCTCATTCTTCCTGAAGGGGCCGGGGCGGGGGGCGGGGGGAGAGGCGGGGGCGGGGGCGGGGCCGGGGCGGGGCGGGGCGAGAAGGAGACAGCGGGAGAACGGTGGGAAGGGGGTAGGGAGAGGTGGCGGTGCGAGGGCGGGGTTACGGGAATATGAAAGGCGGCGCGCGAAGCGCGGGCGGGTGGACGGGGGGACTGGGGGAGAGGTGGGGTTCGGGGGTTTGAGGTTTTTTTTTTAACTCTACGTCACCCACCTGTAGTTGATCGCGATGGAGTAGTAGTGGCGATTGAGGCCGTGGATGAGCGCCTGCGGGGAACAGCGAGTGCGGGGGCGAGGGAGGCTTTTGGGGGGACTCACACACACTCACACGCAGGCACCCGCATTCGCCCACATCCGCCCGCGCAACCAACAGCCGACCCACGCAGCCACAGACCACAACCCGTCCTGTCCATCATGCCCCACCAACTGCCACTGCCACTGACTCATGTCGCACCTTTTCCAGTTGAGCTCAACTTCCATTTGCAGGTCAAAGTCAAAATCGCACCCTCAAGACACCCACCCACAGGCCCCGCAGCAACTCGCCGACCCACGGGCCCGCACATGACCCACCCACCCCTCCACCCCCCACACACAACACCCGCTTAACACCCGCAGGGCCCAACTGACCCGCACCAGACTCAACCCACCCTCCCTCCCTCCCCTCTCCCCCCCTCCTCACCTGGATGGACGGCTTGTTGAGGTGGCCCAGGTTGGAGGTAGTCTGCCGGGGCTCCTGACCCAACATCATGGTCTGCGGGCTGATGAGGCGGAAGGCGTCGATGACCACCTTGCCCTTGACCGACTGCACCGGGTCCACCACCACCGCCACCGCGCGGTTGTTCAGCGCCTCGAAAGACTGCCCGAGCAGGACGAGCAGCAGCAGCGGCAGCAGCAGCGGCAGCAGCCGTGATGTGGGTTGTTGTTATAGTTCTAGTTGGGGAGTGTTTGTTGTGGTGACAGGGCGGTTGTGGGTTGATGCCAGTTTGTCCGTTCGGTGTTTGATTGTTAATCGTCGGGGGGTTGTGGTGGTGGGTGGTGGTGGTACATGGCGGCCTGTCCTCCCAACCCTTCCTCCCGCCCCCTCCCTCACTCCCTTCCCCCCTGCCCCTCCCTACCGACCGGGGCTCGCCCGGGGCAGCAGCAGCAGCAGGCTCGGCCCAGCCCCCTCCTGCATGCCCCCCGCCCTCTCAAGCGCACGACGCCCTCTCATCCAGCACAGGGGGCCAGGCCCAGGCCGCCAGGTGACTGTCACGGTCGGGCCGGGCCGGGCCCGGGCCGCACTGGCACCAACTGCCCCCGGCTGCCCCCTCCAACTATCCACAAGGGGGCAGGGCTCATCCCACACCGCTGTGCGCCCGCCGACCGTGAGGCCCGAAAATGAAACGCCGGACCGGGTCCGGGTCCGGGCTGGACCAGCCGCGCGAGGATAGGGGTTGGCGGAACCAACTCCTATCCTCGCCGCGCGCAACAGCTGCGATAACTGCAACCTGCGAGCCGAAAACCTACCCCGGAACCGAACCCTATATGACCCCGCCGCACACGCATTACTCATTCGCACACATTGGACACGAAAGGACCTCGATCGAAAGGACCTCAATCGGCACGGCTGTGGGCTGTCACCCCCCTCTGTGTGCACGCAGCGCCGCGCCGCGCGCCGCTCCGCGGCCCCACCTGCTGCGTGTTGATGTCAACGCCCGACAGCCAGCAGCCGAAGCCCGGGTGGCTGTGGTACCAGCCGACCACCATCTCAGGCCTGCGGGGGTCGGCGGGGGTTGGCGCGCGGGCGGAAGGACGGCATGCATGCAGGTAGTGGGTCCGTGTGACGTCTGTTCCCGGAGCGGGGAAACCAACCAGAGCGAGGAGCGAGGAGCGAGGAAACCAGGGCGGGCAGGCCAACCGTCTTGGCCCTCATGACGTCTCCATCCATGTCGGGATACATGTCGGGGTATAACAGATGCACCGCAGAGCAGCGGTGGCGGTGCCCTCCGAGCTCCACGAGGTGTAGGAAAAAGACGGTCCACAGCGGAGCCCACAGAGCCCATGGTGGGGTCAAGGTGGGGTCAAGGCAACGCCCTCTCGCCGGGCGGGCGGAGGCGGTGGTGGGAGCCTTTTCCCCTTTCCCCCCCCGGAGGCCCAAGCGCCGCCTGCGCCGTAACCCCTTGACCGTTATCCACGCAGGGGTCTGTGGCCCGCGTCCTGCGGGGGCCGCTTCCTGGAGCGTTCCGCGCGCCAGGCAACAAACTTCGCGGCGCGGCGCCGCTCGCTCGTCCATGCCACCATGCGGCTGGCTCGACTCACCGGCCCACTTGCTTGAGCATGTCAAGCATCTTGGTCTGGAACACGGGATCCACGGCCTCCACGCTGACGCCCGTTCCGGACTGCGGCATGGCAAACACGTCAACCACGCGGACCGTGTAGTCGTCCACAAACTCGCCCAACATCAGCCCCATGACCTCCATGGGCACGCCGGCACGGCCTGTCTCAAGAGGGATGCGAAAGGCGATGGTTGTGTGGGGAAAGGAAGCGCGTATGGCGGGCAGGTGGATGGGCGTGCGAAGGGTGGTGGGAGGTGCCGATGGTTGGAAAGGAGCGGGAGACGGAGAGGAGCAAGAGAGCCCGGTAGCCCGCCCAAGTCGTGATCACAGGGCGTCTGTGCATACAGAATGGGAATTTTATTATGGTGAGGTCGCACCGTGCTTCAACATCTTCAGCAGCGCAAGCGAGGAAATGTAGATCTGCTCCGCTGTGTCGACTTGCGGGGTATCCGTGGGCGGTCCAGCAGCCGCTGCACCACGCATGCCAGCAAACATCCGCTGCAGTCCGTCCATTTCGTCGGGATATGCTCGAGCGAGCAATGGAGCGCAAGGCGGGTTCGGCACTGGGTTCCGCTGCCTAGCCCGCGTTAATTGGTAAATTCAAAAACTTCGAAGTAGAACAATGTGTATGGAACAAAGCTTTAGCGTGCAGGACCGAAGCAGCCCTAGTGCTTGAGTCGCAGTATGTCGTGTCTTTCCAAAAATCCAATACGTGCAGGCAGCTGCTGCGAAATATGCGAAAATGTGTTATGCGCGACAAATGAATGACTTTAGTTGTTTACAGGAACGGAATGGCTTGCGTAGCATACGGACGGATGGGCTTCACGTAAAGCTGTAATGCCGTTCGCCCATGCCAAAGCAGACACCGAACTCACAATGGCGCTGAGTTGCAGGTGCTTCAAATAGCTCTCTGCAAACATCCATCCAGCATTCTGAAGTACGTATGGCCCGAAGACGGGCGTGTGCAAGCGCCGTACAATACATACGGGGAGAACGAACGCAGACTCCCCAGCACTCCCCCAACACAATCCACACGAACAACGCCCATAGCCACTCCGCTATCATCGACGAGCCAGCACGGTGTCATGCCTTGTGAGGCTCTCATTGGTCGCTGCGAGGTAGAAGAACGGGCCGTGGCCCACGGGTGAACGCCATGATGCCGTACCGTAGGGTAAGCCCCCCAGCGCATTCGACTCAACGAAGCCCCACCGAACAGTAAAAGGCGGTGGCCTGACACCCGTCAGCGCACTCAAGCTTTACTCAGCTGTCCTCAAACGCGCGCACGACCCAGGGACCCAGGGACCGGCAGCCGACGCCTGGCCCACGCGCACGCGCGCGTGCACGACAACAAGAACACGGTCTCGCGTCCGAGTTTTAAAACCCCCGAAATACTTCGGGCGTAAACACGAATGTTGGTGTTGGTATGTCCACGTCGGGTCCGTCACTCGCTCACCAATCCCCACCGCTGCGGCATCGTGTTTTTATTTTCCCACAGCTCTTCCCCAGTTCCGCACACATACACACACACGCCATCCCCGCACGCCGTTCCCGTACGCGGTCCCCGCTCGCCGCGCCTCACGTCGGTGCAGGACCCGCCCGTGAAGCACCCCCCCGGCTCCCGACGATTACGCCGCCCGCAACCGACATAAACCGACATCGTCCTGGACCCCCATCAACCGCTTGCCCGGATATTTCCACGGGGCCCTCCCCCCAACCGCACCGCGCGCATCCCACACATCCACACCCCGCACCACGCCGCACCCCCGCCTCACTCACTACTGCAGCAACGCCACGCCCCCCGCGCCAAACACGTCCTCGAACACCGACACCACCTGCTGCTCCGCCGCCGCCGGGCTGTGCGCCACACTGACGCAGTGCGCCACCGCCGCCAGCGCCGCCACCGCCTCCCGCCGCCCCGGGCCCCGGCCCGCCAGGCCCTGCCCCAGCCGCAGCTCCTCCGCCGCCGCCCTGGCCGCCTCGTCTACAAGCACCTGCAGAGACGTCACCGCGCTGTCGCGCGCCAGGGCCAACAGGACCAGGTTGCATGGAGGCGGCGGCGGCGGCGAGGTGACGGCGGGGCTGGCGGCGGCGGCGGCGGCCGCGGCCGCGGCCGCGGCTGCCGCCGCCGTCGATGCATGGACTGCGTGCTGCTGTGCGGGGGAGACGCGGCAGGAGACGCGACCCAGGTCGGCCAGGTCGCGTGGCGCGGCGGCGGCGGCGCGCACCGCGGCCAGTCGGAAGCCCTCCGAGTGGAGCGCCTCCAGGGCGTCAGCCAGGCGGGCCCAGTCCAGGGAGGGCGTTGCGCCGTCGCCTGCGGTGATCGGTGAGCGCGCCGGGGAGGACGTGCGGCGGAGGGCGGAGCTGGTGAGCGGGAAAAAACAGGCACCGGAGAGTCGCACTGACCCGTGGGTCAGTCGTCAAGCTGACATCCAGGGGGCCCAGGGGGCCAGGGCCCACGGTTCAGTTTCGGCCCCAGGATCTTGAGCCACAGCCACGACAGCATCGCCACACGGCTGCAGTACGCGAATGGTACCTTAACGCTACCATACCATGGGGCGCGGGTTGCTGGAACTGGCGTGCATCCGTGCTGCAACAATATCGGTACGGTGTGCAGGAAGGCGCACACGCAGACGCGGACGCATGGGCTGTCTTCCTTCTAGAAAGGGGAGGGCTGAAGGCTCGCCTAATCTTGGTGGCGGGAAGGGCAAGGGCCTCCACCCGACCCCATGGCCCGGGTACCTTGTGCCCTTTGCCCCTCTGCGCACACCCTCAGAAGCGCAGACGAGGGGGCCCCGGGACGGGAGGGAACCCGCTAGGCCAGACCTCGCTGACGCTCTTTGGTCGCTTCCGGTACTTTGGAGTTTGTTTTCCGGCTCGTAGATGAAAAGGAAATAAGGAAAGGAACGCACCTGGCGAGGGCGCCTGGGGCGTCACCACCATCGCCGTCAGCTGCAGCAGCCGCGACCCCTCCGGCCGCACGAACCGCCGCGCCGGCCCCGCCGCCGCCGCCGCCACACCCCCGCGCTGCGCCAGGACAAGCCCCACGCTCCCTGGAGCACCGACCGCAGCAGCGGCGGCAGTGGCACCGGCATCTCCTGTCGCCTGCCCCTCGCCGCCCGCCGGCGGTTGCAGCTGACGCTGCGGCCACACCTCGCCCACCACCGCAACCGCGTCGCGCCACGTGGTGCACGTGTACAGACCGCCGCTGCCGCCGGCGGCGGCGCCGCCGCCGGCGGCCAGCGGCGCGCCCGCCGCCGCGAGCGCGGCGGCCATGCCGCGCAGGTGCTGGACCGCGTTGCTGCGGCTCACGTGGAGAAGCACCGCGGGCTTGCCGGCGAGGGCCGCCATGGCGGCGGCGGCGGCGCTGCCCGGCTGCACCCGGCGGGTGGCGACGGCGTGCAGCGTGTAGCCCTCCCGCCACAGCTGCTTCAGCAGGCGCGGCAGCAGGTTGCGGTGCAGCGCGCCAAAGTCCAGCGCCACAACGGCGGGAAGCGGCTCCGGACCCGCGAGCAGCCGAAACAGCGGCGTCGATGCGGACGCCGCCGCGGTAGCGCCACAGGGCGGCAGCGGCGGCCGATGCAGCCCGTCGTGCAGCCCGGCGTCCAAAAACACGTGCGCCGGGCCGAACGCGTACGACAGCGCGCGCTTGGCGGCGGCCTGCGAGGTGCTGACCGCCGCCACCGGCGGCGGCGGCGCCGCCGCCACTGGCGGGTAGTCCCGGTGCAGCTGGTCCAGCAGGGTGCTCCACGCCGCATCGTCGTCGTCGCCGAGCGGGGCGGCGAGGGTCGCGGCGGCGCCGTCCGGCGCGCCGTGCAGTCGCTGCAGCGCCGCCGCCAGCCATCTCGCCACGCGCGCCTGCGCTGCGGGTCCGTGGAACACCGCCAGCATCGCCGGCTGGCTTATCACCAGCCGCTGCGCTGCCCGCACCGACGTGCCGCCGGCTGCCCCAGCCGCCGCCGCCGCCGCAGCTGCGACGGGAACGCCCTGGTGCGGCGGGAGGTGGTGCAGCACTGGCGTCAGGCAGTACGTCACGTCGGACGGCACCTGACGGAGGTAGCGGCAGGCCACGAGCTCCAGGCGATCGGGCGACGACGCCGGTTCCGGAGCGGCGGCGCTGCCTCCGCCGCGGCCCCCGGTGGCGTGCGCCGTCAGCGCCGCCAGCATCAGCGCGGCTGCATGGAGCGGCCGGGCCTGCAGCGCCACCACCGCAATGCCGTCCTCGCCGTGATGGAGGTGCGACGGCACGCTGTACCCGATCGACGCGGCGCCGGTCGCAACGCCGTCGTCGTCGGCGGCCGAGTCAAGCGCGCCGTCGCCCGCCGCCGCCACCAGCAGCTGCTCTGCCACGTACGGCTGCGGCAGCCCGTGGAGGTCCGACGGCGCCAGACGGGCGCGGAGGGCTTCTGGAGACAGCAGCGGCCGCACCGCCGCCGCGGCGGCGGCGGCTTGCGCCGGCGCCGTCGGCGCCGGCGGCAGCGCCGCCAGCAGCAGCGGCAGCTGGTCGGCCCCCTCCTCCTTACTCAGCTCGAGCACCAGAGCCGGCGACTGCTCCTGTTGCTGGCTCTGCAGCAGCGGCGGCGGCCGCGGCGACGACGACTGGACATCTCCGGGCAGCCGCATCAGCAGCATGCCCCGGAGGCTGTAGCCGCACCAGAGGAGCCGCTGCAGGCACCACAGCGCACGCGTCTGCTGCGCCGCCCCCGGCGCCGGAAGGGCAAGCCATTGCGGCTCTGGCGGGCCGCAGTCTGCCAGGCCGCACACCGCCGCCGCAGCGGCGGCGGCGTCTACTGCCCCGCTGCGATGCGGCGCTGGCGACGGCACCGGCAGCCGTGACTGCTGCTGCTGGCGAGGCGAAGGAGACGGAGAGGTTGGCGGCGGCTGGCCGTCGCCGCCGGTGCCGGCGGCGACGGCGAACAGCGCCGATACCTCCCGCGCGGCGCTGGCGCCGTCGTACGAGCACGTGATGTGTCGCGCGACATCGCCGTACAATGCGTGCAAGGAGGACGGGTCTGTACGGCAGGCCAGCCGCGCATCCGGCGGCCCCAGCTGCGCCTGCCAGCGCCGCAGCGGCTCGTTGCGGCCAGACAGCGCCAGCACGGCGGCGCCGGTGTACGGCAGCGGCCGGTGCGGCGTCGACGCCACGACCGCCGCCGCCGCCTCCTCCGTCGCGTACACCACCTGCAGGCCGCGCAACGTGAGGCCGAGGCAGGCGGCGCGCTCGAGCAGGCGGCACAGGAGGTGCGGCTCACGCAGCGAGCCAGCAGTGACCACGCTGACGAAGGAACTGGCGCCGCCGGCCACGTCGGCGGCGGCGGCAGCGGAGGCGGCGGCGGCGGCGGAGGCGGCGGCGGCGGCGGAGCCGCCGGCGCGAGGCTGCTGGTGGCTGAAGGCGTGCGGCGGCAGGCGCAGCGGACTGAAGAGCAACTGGGCGCCGGGCTGGGTGGAGATCCAGCCGCTCAGCGCCGCCGCCGCCTCGTGGCGCCGCCCTTTCCGCGGCGTCGGCGCCGCCGCCGCGGCGTTGCTCGGCGGAAGCCCGCCGCCGTCATCGTCCGTCGTCAGGATGGCGGCCCACGTTACGGCAGCCAGCGCCCCCGCCAGCTGCCGTGCGGCGGCGCCGGCAGTCTCAGCGTCGGCCGCAGCCGTCGCCGGCAGCTCATGGCTGTAGGCGTCGGCGTCGACGCCGGCGCGCGGCAGGCACGCTACCGCCAGCACCCGTACGGCATTTTCGGCGCGAGCGCCGCCGCCGGCCTGGGTGAGGGGTGATGGCGCCGCCGCCGCCGCTGCCGCCGCCGTCGGCAGCAGAGGCCAAGACGAAGGCGCGGCAAGCAGCCGCGCGCCGACGATGGAAAACGCCGGCAGGCCGTACTGCCGCGAGGACCCGTGATCAGCGGCGGCGGCGGCGGCGGCGGCGCGGCGGAGCAGCCATCCTAGCAGCAAACCGATCTCCCGGCTGGGCAAGTTGGCGGGGGAGGTCAGGAGCAACGTGAAGCAGCTGGCCTGGGGCAGACAGGCGGGCAGACGGCACAGGTCCGCGGGCGCGACCGCCGCGGCGCGAGCCGCGTCGGCTGCTGCAGCCGCGCCGGGCGACTTGGCGGCTGGCAGCGGCGGCGGCCCACCGGCAGCGGGGGAGGCAGGGGAAGGACCCACCACCGGCGAGACGTAGGCGACGGCGTGCGCATCGGCGGCAGTTGGGGACGGGAGTTGCAGAGCGGCGGGGCGAGCTGCAGCGGCACTCGGAGCCCCCGGCGCGGTGTCGCGCGCCGGCGCCGGCGCTGCCGCGGCCGCGGCAGCACTCACGTAGCCCGCATGACCGGTAACTGCCGCCGTGACGGCGCTGTCGCTGGTGGTGGTAGCGGTGCCGGGGCCGTTGGGCGCCGGCGCCGGCGCGCGGGAGAGGGGTATGACGGTGCCGGCGGCCGCCATCCGGGCGCCGCGCTCCGTACTCGCGTCGGACACGGACGCGGGCGGCGGCTCCGAGACCAGATCCTCGTCGCCTTCCGTGCTACAAGCCGCAAACGCCCGCGGCGCCGCCGCCGCCGAAGCCGCAATCGCAGCGGGAGACGCCGCGGCCGGCGGCTGGACGGGGCCGTCAGGGGCCCGCGCATGGCCGTTCTCGCTTGCGCCCGTGCCGTTCTCCAGCCCGCGCTCGACGCCGCCGTCACCACCGGCAAACGTCGCCACAACGCGCTGCTTGGCGGGCTTTGGTGGCACCGTTGGTGCGGCCGCCGCTGATACAGCCGCCGCCTGTCGCTCCTTAAGGGCGGCGATGCGTTCCGTCACCGCCGCCGGCGGCTCCGGCCAGCGTCGTTCCTCCACGGCGGCGGCCGTGACCGGCTCCTGCTGCTCGGACTGTCGCCTCCGCTGCTGGGCTTCCGCTTCCGCTTCCACGGCGGCGGCAGCGGCGGCGGCGGCAGCGGCGGCGCGTGCCTTCAGGTACTCCCGGATGTCCCGGGCGCGCTCCTCCTCCTCCGTCCGCCTCTCCGTCGTACACACGAACACAGAGCGCGAGGCCGGCCGCAGGTCGGCTGAGTCCGTGGCGACGCTGGTGGAACGCGGCGCGGCCGCGGTGCCGCCGCCGCCCCCGCCACCGCCGGCGCTGCCAGCCGAGACAGTTTCGGAGGCCGAATCGGACCAGCCTATACGGGAGCTGCGCGGCGCTGCTGCGGGCCTGGCTCGCTCGGCAGCTGGCGAGGAGCCCGCGGCCTTGGGCGCTGTTGGCGGGGCTGCTGCCGCTGCGGTGGGGTCGGCCGCCGGGGCGGCAGGTGCGGCGGGCTGCGGCGGCGCCGCGGCGGGGGCCGTTGCCGGAGCGGCTGGCGGGAGTGGGGGCTGGGGCGGCGAGGGCAGCGCAGCGGCTGGGGCGGTGTTCGACTGTGGGGCGCTCGCTGGTGCTGGTGCTGGCGCTGGTGCTGGCGGCACGGGACGGACCTGTGGTCGGGCCGCGGTAAAGGAAATTATTTGAAAAAGAAGCAGTGCCCGAGCTCGAGGTGAGGTCGAGGTGAGGTTGAGGTGAGGGATGCATGAGAGAGAAACAGAAAACAGCGGTTCAAAGAGCCCCGTCATTTGAAAATCTGCCACGTCCTGAAACGCACGTAACGTAGTGCCAAGTGAGCCCTTCAGGGGTTTTACGGCCAAGGGAGGCAGGAGGGACTGGTGCAAGCCGCAAGTCTTCGCCCCCGGGAAGACTTGGACGGGACCCGCGGCTGCTGTTGATGGCTGTGCTGCCCTGGTGCCCGGTCCTCATACCGCCAGGCTGTTGTCGCCCTTCCTGGCCTGGCCTCCGCCTCACCTTACGTACGCCTCCTGCCGCGCCATCACCGTCGCTGGACCCACCATCGCTGCTATCGCTGCCCGCCGCGAGCCTCCGCCGCGCCGCCGCCGCCTTGGCCTCCGACCGCAGCTGCGCCTCCGCCGCGGCCGCCTCGCGACTGTTGCGCTGCACCGCCTCCACAATCGACTGGCGCAGATCCTGGACGACCGGTCCGCCGCCGCCGCCGGCGGCGGCGCCGGCGGCGGGGGCCGCAGCTGGCGGCGGTGGCGGCAGCGCGGCGACGAGCCCTCCCGGGCCCGCAAAGCCCTTGAACTTTGCCAGCAGCGGGCCGGGCAGGTGGGGCGGCCCTGGTGGAGCGCCTGGGGGTGCACACGCGCACGGGCGCCAGGGCAGGTGCTCACTCGTCCGTCAAGGTCCGTATGACGATCTGGGCCGGACTGCGCTCGCCGTGCACGCTGGGCAGGTACGGCGCCAGATCCACAACTTGGGCAGCAAGGAAGCAAGCGGTTGTGCATGCGTCTAATCTCGCATAGCTGGGATCCAATCATCCAATCCACGGCAAGCCGCCCGAAGGGCGCTTTGCCCTCACTCTCGCGACGCGCATCCCAGCCAGCCCTGAGGGCTGAGGGCTGAGGCCGGCCGTGAGTTTCGGTGCAGCGCGCTGCAGCTCCCCACGAGGGACCGAGAACCCGCAACCCTTGGCCAGCATTGCAACCGCATTCCCCACGGCCCCCCGTCCTCACCGGTGGCAGGGCCCGCCGCTTCCTGCGAAGCGGGCGTCGCCGCCGCCGCCGCAGCGGCCGTGGCCGCCGCAGGCGGCGGCATCTCCCCCGGCGGCGGGGGAGATGCCGCCGCAGGCGTAATCCGTCCTCCCGCCACCGCCGGCGGCGGCAGCCCCGAATCCGCCGTCGGCGCCGACGCCCGCGGCGCCCGGTCTCCCTCCATAGCCGCGCCCTCCGCCTTCATCACCGCCGCCACCACCACCGGCTCATCCTCCTCGTCGCTCCACAGGCTGTCCGCAGCCGGCAGCGGCCCCTGCGCCCAAGGCCGGGCGCTGGCGGCGGCGCCGTTCGCGCCGTCCAGACCCACCGCCGGGGCCGCCGTCACCGCCGCGCCTGGGCCCTGTCCGCCAGGCGGCCGCAGGTCGGCTGTCCCGGCCGTCAGCCGGGCAATGAGGGCGTCCAGGTCGTCCAGACCCAGGTCCGCCACCGTGGACTCGAGGCTCAGGCTGTTGGAGGCGACCAGCGGGGGCTCCGAGTCGGCGGCCTGGGGGGTTATCCACGTATAGGCCGGAGCCCGTAAACGGTACGGGGGGCGGACGGGTTGAGAGGATGGTGGTGAGTAAAGATGACACCGCAGCGATGAGGCACCCAGCCGCCCAGCCAGCCAGCTGCACCTCCACCCCACGCCACCATCCCACGCCACCACGCCGTTTCCTGCCCCCACCGAGACGAGACAACACGACACCATTCGCATTCGCAAAACGCACCGCACCGCAGGCGCAGGCGCAACGCCCGCACAGTAGCCAATCCGATCCGCGGCGCGCTGCGCTGCCCTCCCCTCCCTGTCTCCCTCCCGGTCTGCCCCTCCCTCCTCCCCCTCCCCACGCTCCCAAGGCGATCCGACGGCGCACCCACCTACCTACCCACCCACCCGCCCACCCACCTGGATAGCCTCCTGGAAGTCCCGCAGGATCCGCCGCTCCACCTCCTCGCCATCCAGGTGCACCTCCCGCTCCCGCTCCCGCTGCTGCTCCCGCTGCTGCTGCTGTCCTGATGCCCCGCCCGCCGCCTCCGCAGCACCAGCAGCAGCCGTGCCTTCCGAGTGCACACCGGAGCGGCCGCCAGCGACAACACCAGCAGCCAGCTGCTGCCGGTGCTGCCGCAGCGCCGCCGCATGCATGGCCGCCACTGCGACCTGCTCAGCATCCGAAGCCGCCGCGTTTGCCTGAACGGGCAGGACCGAGGACATAGAGCGCGATGCGCCATGGAGGAGACCGGGTCGCTCCCTCAAAGCCCGCTCGCAGACAGCCACGTAAGGACAAAAAGGCGTAGGGGCGTGGCGTAGTGGTGGCGTGGTGGTGGCGTGGTGGTGTGGTGCTGGTTCCATAGAGCCCCTCCCGAGTGGCGCCTCCTATGCGGCCGACCAACGCCCGCTCCTTGTCCGCTGGCGGGCTTATGCCCGTTGGCTTCTGGCCAACTGGCGGCCAGCGGCACCGTGCGCCAGCTCAAGCCCTAGCCCCAGAACCGCAAGGTCCGCCTTGCGCCTGCACGCCCCGCTTTCCATGTTCCATGTTCCTCGCCCTGCCCGCCCAGCTGCTGTCCGTCTAATCGGTCTCCCTTCCCCTGGGCTGTTGCTGGTGTCAGATGGCCGCACAGGCCCCCCTGCACGTACCCTTCGCCGCTCCGCCACGTTCGCCAGGCGGCCGGCGGCGCCAGCCAGCCAGCCGCGCCCCTCATACGGCTCATCTGGGTCGTCGTCCCAAACACGCCCGGCACCCGCGCCGTCCCCGCCGGCAGCTGTAAGATGGTTTGCAACGCATGTGGACATGTCGGGGGGCAGACTGAGGAGTGCAACGGCGCAGGTGCATTCACAACACCAGAGGCGATGCACTCCAGGCCGGCAGGGGCGCGGTCTGTATGCCGTGCTCGGGCAGGGGTCGGAGCAGTTCGCGATGCCCGTGCGCGGGCGGAAGGAAGCCGTGTGCGAGACCACGCCTGGGAACGGGTCGCGTGTCAGTTCCCAGTCTTATACTACGGTAGTCAAAGCCACGCCACGCCACGCCACCTTCCTGTGGGACAGCTGTGCGGGCTTCCCCGCTAGGTATCCCCCGGAGACCCTTGCTTGCGGCATCTCAGGGTCCAGGTCCGACCTCGACGTTTGGACCTATGGTCCAAAGCCCCAGCGGCAGCGGGAATGTAAGAAACGCATAGGAAGGACTCACGTGGCGTGGACGCCGAAGGGGTTGGTGGCCCGGCGCGCTTAGACGCAGTCGCCGAGGGGCTAACCGCAGCAAGGCCTGTGGTCTGGGTACCTGCCATGGTTAGCCCAAGCTTTGGTGGTGGCGCCTCGGCAGGCTGAGCGCGGACTGGAGAGCGCACGCTGGACGCGCCGTCTGCGGTGCCATTGGCGCCCAACGGAGGCCTGGCGCTAGTCGGAACGCTTCCATCAGTGCCTGTCCTCGAGGTTCCCGGGCTGACGGGCTCCTGTGGTTATGCAGGGTTGGGAGGGGCATCAGCTGGCCAGCGCTCGGTGCGGGAATACAAAGGCGCCCAACAGCTGACCTGATCGAACAAAAGCCCAGCTGACTCCTGAGCGGCCCAGTTGATATTGCTAAAAACCACTTCCGTATCACTTGAAGAGTCCCCTCCATCTGTGTCGTTGTCGGCTTCGATAGACGGTAAGCTCTGAATAAGACAGAGACTTCAAAACTCAGCGCGAATGACCTTACACGGGCCATTAATTCTAGCGCAATGTTAACGCACAGTTATAGCTGGCCTCAAGACCAGGGAGCCAAGTCGACGAAAGGTAGACTCGTCATCGTCGGAGTCCGAGTCCGAGAGCCGCTCCATGTTGCCAAGCAGGTATGCAGCTATCGCGTATACATTTCGATGATTTCAGTGAAGCCCTATGAATTCGAGCGTGGTGTAATACAGCTGCAAGGCAAGGAAACCCGGTACTATGATGGCCGTATCAGCCCGCCCGGAATGCCGTAACCTGCATCGATGACAGCTGCGAAGGGTAAAACTAAGGCACATGGGCCGCGTGCTCACGATGACAGACGTTGACAGCTTTCCGCCCGTTGCCGTACGTGTGCTGGTTGCCGTACGTGCGCCATGAGGTGGCCATGGGCCCATGGCCCACTCTGTGGCACTTGAAACCGATAACATCTTCAGGGGACCCACGTCGCATTCTTTGAGACATTGATCTGCTGGCGTTCCCAGCAAACCCCAAGACAGACGCCGGGGTGAGCGCCAGCCGGGCGCCTGCACGACTTGCTGACAATGCGTTACCCGCAGAGGTCGCAGGGAGTGCGACTCGGCTCTTGCCCGCGGCTCCCGCGCCCGCGACGTGGAGCAGCTGCTGCTGGAGCAGGCTGGAGTACGAGGCTGCCGATGAGGGGCGATGCGCACTTGGCAGTGGCGGTTTTCAGAGTTGCCGCCTCGGACGGCATCGTTTTGGCCGCAGAGGAACCCCTTCGCCATCCCCGCTGCATTCCGTGGCGCGAGCCTCATCGGATTGCGCTGCAGCCAGAGCTCAATCAACAACCGAATAGTCCTAGATTGGCCGCGCTGCGCCAAGAAATCAACCAGAAAACATCAGCGCCAGAGGCGCAAGATCGAGAAGACCGCAGGAAGGGGTGCGCTCGCTGCCTGGGGCTGCGGATCCTTGGAACCAACGGGCCAGCTGCCCCATTGGCTCCTCTTTTCCTGGTTCCGGAGCCCCCTGTAATGAACACAACGAGATGAGGACATCCAGATGGGCGTCGTTGACCGGAGGTATTGAGTAATGGTAGGGTACGTGGTTTGTGCATTTTGTGGGCGAGATCCGTACATCAGTACAATACTCCCGGCCGGTCAGTGCGGTCACCGCGACGGACAAATCTCAGCAGAACCGAGTGTCCATCTGGTAGGCAGTTTAATCCACTGTAGTCGCAGTTCACTGTAGTCGCCGAAACTTTCGAGCATTGGGCAGCACGATACACAAGGGAAGCCCCCATTCGCTGGGCCGGTACCGTATTTACACTTGCAACATGCTGCGATACCGCAACAACCGTTCAAAAGGACGTCGCACAGCTGTAACTGCTCTCAGAAAGCGTCGTACAAAGGAAACTTTAGTAATACACGCTTCAGACAAATTCGCACGAACTACCTGCAAAGGCGCCAGGCCCTGCCGTCCCTGCCCGCATAAGCAACGCCCGGCACGGAGCCACAACTTCAGCTCTGCAACAGGCGCGCACGCAACCGCTGCCACACCCATTTGCTCCTCAAGTCAAGGGCCACAGCTACCAGATGCCATGCACGCGCCCTCTTGACCCCATCGGCCTCAACTCGCCCGACACCGCCCGCACTGCCGCGACGCCCTAACCTGCGACACCGGCGTCACGGGGCCATGCCATCATGCACGCGACCTACCAAATACCCAATACCAACCGCACTGCACGTGGAAGCCGGAGTTCCACGGACCAACAGGAGCACCGGACCGCCTTTTTGTTGGGTTTTACTTTACGGGTTAGGCTTTCACCTTATTGATACTGTTTGCCGGCGCCTCCGCCGGCCGCACGAGCGCAGGCGTCAGCAGCAGCCAGCGCGCTTCACCCCCGAGGCGCCGCCGTCACCCATCGCACCGCCGCCGCTGCCGCGGCGGCGCGCCTGCCGACGGCAGCCGGCATGGAGCGCGGACAGCGCTGGGGGGCCCCCGCCGCGCGACGCGACGTGACGCGACGCCAGCCAACACCAGCACCGATTTTGTCACACGCGCACAGCGGCGCTGTGCCTCTCTCTTCAACTTTCCGTTTGCGTTTAACCAACCCGAACAAACCGAAACAAACTCAGCCGCGAAAAAGCGAACAAAGAAACGACCTTCGGCCCCTATAGTATCTGCCACCTGCACGCAGCCAACCGCGCCGGGTCCTGTCGTGACGTGATGTGAGAATGGCGATGCGCAACCTGCACCCGCGATCTCTGGCGCCGCCCCGCCCCAATCACCTTCGGAGCGGCCCGCCATGCTGAGCACTCACATGCCGAGCGATACGGTATCGCATATTTTTCAGCTTCGCAAATCCTGGGGCCCTGCAGAGCCGAACCTCATGCTCATCCCGGATGCGCCTCGTCGCACCACCGCACCGCATTTGTGCGCCCTGCCCCTGCGAACCCGTATTGCCATGCTGCCTTATTGCCGAATCAAGCCGACTCGCCGTTGACTCTCCCCTCGTCCGTCTGCGTATTCGGGGCGCCACAACTCGACAAACAAACCGCTGGCGTGCTCATGCAAGAACACGTATGTATGTATAAGGACACCGGCCTACCGGCCTTAACTCATGTCTTCCCTCCTGCGATGCAAGGACTTCATTGCCGTAAGTGCCCTCCCACGAGCGAGCGTTCGATGCACCGTCGCGCAGCTCGTCCGTGCGCGCACACCTCGCACGTTCCCATGTTGTCTGCATCCCTATCGTTTTTTCCTCGTGAGGGGTTCAGTTCAGAAAGTCAGAAGGCAACAGCGCGCCTTTGAGCGGACCGCGGCTCCGTATGCCGCTCCGTTCGTTTATAAGCCCATCTCCGTTTCCGCTTCCGCGCGGCCGCGCGTTGCTCACCTTGCCCACCATCCTGTGGCGTCCACCTCTCCGCCACCTGGCGCCGCTGCCACCATAATCACCGCAGCAGCAGCAGCAGCAGCAGCCACCGCCGAAGCAGCAGCAGCCGAAGCAGCGGCCGCAGCCTCGTCTCCACGACGAATGGCCACGTCGGGCATGTCCCTCCCTTGCCGTCCCTTCCCTTCCCTTCTCAAAACATCCTGCCCGCTCTTTACCCACCTCCTCCTCCTCCTCCTCCTCCTCCGCGCCGCCAAACAAAGCCCAGTAGGTAGGCTCGGTACAAAGGCGAGGCTGAGAATGGTATGCAATGACGGGCCCGGCAGTGGAGACGAGCGTTGGTCGTGGTAGTAATGGCGGGCGATGCCTTCCCCTCCTGCCCTTTTCTCCCGGACCGCCTCAGCTTGTCTTCTGCTTCTGCTTCTCCTTCTCGCCGGCGGTCGCGGCGGCCAAACAGGCGGCCCCCACCGCAGCGCGCGTGCGCGTCTCCCGGAGGAACATGGCCCGCGTGCGCAAATCGGTGACCGCCGACATGGCGACGCCGGCGAAGCTGACGGCGGCGGCGCGCAGCAGCGCGGCGCCGTACGTGCGCCGTACACCCAGCGACATCATGAAGGCCGCCAGGATGGGCCACTCAACCACCAGCCGGGTCACGAGCGCTTGTCGTACACGAACCTGTCCGGTTTCGCCGTACCGGATCGGGACGGGTCGGGTTAGGGAACGGCGCGGCGCGTCGGCGCGGAGAGTCGCGGTAAGGCACGGGCGCAGGCAAGGGCGGCTCAGGTAAGAAGTGCAATGGAGAATGCGCCCCCGCATTAGGGATTTAGATGGGCCACGGGCGTAAGACTGTGTGTGTGTGTCTGCTCTGTGAAGGCCTGTGCGGCGCGGCCGTGCCGGCGTGCGGGGTGAAAGGGCTGGTGGGCGGGGGCAGCTGAGCGACCGTCCCTTATCCCATCCCGAACGGTGAGACCATGTTGGATCAAGGACGCCCCGCTCCGGGCAGCCTCAAGCTTAGTCCCAACCTCCCTCGCCGGGAAGCCGAGTACCGGTAGCATCCGCCGTTGCGACCCCAAGAAGGGGGCCCCCCAGGGGCCCGGACGCCCCCCACCCCGCCCCCCGACGTTCCGACCACCAGGATGCGACCACGCGCCGCTCGGCCAACGGAGCCAGATAGGACACGACAGGACGGGACGGGACAGGACGGGACAGGACAGAGCGAAATGGAGCAGCAAGACACAGCCGTACAGTCATGCACACATGCCACAGTGTGGCACATGCGCATTCCAGCCATCCTGCTTACCCTACTCCACGACACTCCTGACACGCACGACATGTATCCGCGCGCGCGCTTGCACTCACCGGCTCAAAGGTGCCCTCCATGAAGCCATCCAGCAGTACGTCCACGCCGTAAAAGACGTACTTTTGTACGGACTCGGACATGTGCAGCAGCTCCGGCAGCGTGGTTATCAGCAGGCGGCAGAGCGTGCGGCCCAGCAGGCAGGCCAGCATCAGGCGCTCGCGCGCGGAGGTGTAGGCGCGCGGAAACAGCGCCATCACCGTCAACGAGAGCAGGTAGCCGGAGCCGCCGATGACGGCCTGCGAGTGTGCCCGGCCGGGTGATCGCGGGGCGCAGCCTTCCGTCGGAGGATACGGGATCTGCTTTGCTGCTCAGCGGCTGCCGACGGCTTGATGCGAACAGCTGCCCGTGATATAAAACACCATGTAAAAGGAAATGCGATGACGCGGTGAAGCCGAGAGAAACCCGTGACGAGCGACCGCGAAAGCGCAACAGCACCAAAAACCGCTGCCCACGGACCAGATCGACCCCCCCGGCGATGGTAGCGCCCCGCAGCCCCGCCCCTCACCGAGTCGCCCCACCCCGCACAGCCCCGCACCCGCCCAGACGCGCAACACGGGCGGGCACCCGCCGGCGCGGCCGCACCTGTCGACCCTCTCCCGAGTTGGGGCTCTTGAAGAATGCCGTGACGTGCGCCGCCACCATTATGACCACCCACAACAGTACGGAAGGAGCCGTCGTACGTGTGACGTACGACACGTACTCCCGTTCCAGGGAGGGGCTCGTGAAGCCGCGCAGCGACAGCCGCAGCATCTGCAGCAGTCCGCGCGGCGACTGCGACGGCCCCCGCAGCAGCAGCTCAAGCTCTGCCTCCTCCTTTGAGGAAGCCGCCGCCGCCGCCGCCGCCGCCGACGGAGCCGCCGGCTGGAGGACGGCGGCGCCGCCGCCGCTGCCGCCGCTGAGGGCGCCGCTAGCGGCGGGGCCGGCGCCGTCGTTGGCTGTGAGGCCGCGGCCGCGGAGGCCCGCGCCGACGGCAACCTGCGCGGTTTGAGGGACGGACCCCGTGGAGTGTATGTGACTATGTGTGCGGGGAGGGGCGGCAGCGAGGCTGGCGGGGCGCTCTCACCGCGAGGCCGTCCTCCGGAGGTTCATTGGCCTCCGGGCGCAAAGAAACGCACATGCGCGTGTGCACGGCGCGACGTGTGATGTGACACCGTTGGAGCCACAACCTCTCACCCGACCATGCGTACCGTATGTATGCGGGCTCCGATGCGCAAGGATGCGCATGTACCGTATGCGGGCTTCGATGCACAATGCGCGGACTAATAAATCGCCGTATCTGGCAGCGGACAAGGCACGCCGCTGACGCGGGTGCGCGGTGTGTCACGGCATGAAGCATCTCACGACTGCCGACTGCCCTCTTGTGCACACAGCCCCGGGCGCTGCCGGGCAGACAAAACACCGCGAGGGCCGCCGCGGGCCATCGAGGGCCTCGCGCCGCTGCGCGCCCGCCAGGGCGCGGCCGCGCCAGCCCCCCAAAACCTCTGTACAGCCCTACAACAAGCCCGCGCACCTGCCGCTCCAGCGCCGCCGCCGCCACCTGCAGATCCTGTCCCCCCAGCGCCGCCCACAGCATCGCCGGCGTGTTGCCACTGACGTCACAGGCCGTGTTCCACACCGTCACGGCCGCCGGCCAGGTGGACAGGATCCACCGCAGCAGCGCCTCCGCCGGCGGGAGCGGCGGCGGCTCCGCCGCCGCGGCCGCGGCCGCGGCCGCGGCGGCTGCGCCGCCGCCGCACCGCGCATCCGCCGCCAGCAGGTGCAGGGCCGTCAGGCCGTCACCGCCGCGCGTGTCCCACACCGCGCTGCCGTCGACGCCGGCCCACGCCAGCACCATTTCCACCATTTCCCTCCGCCCGCTGCGCACCGCCCGATGAAGCAGCGGCAGCCCGTCCTCCTCCTCCTCGCCGCCGCCCTCCTCCTCTTCCTCGCCGCCGGTGCCGCCGTCAACATCCGTCGCGGCGTCCGGCGCCTCCGCCCCCGCCACCGCCAGACGCGTCGCCAGGTCAGCCTGCACAGCGCGAGCCAACGCGACGTGTCCCTGGTGAACAAAGTACCGCAGCAGGTGCCGCCCGGCGCCCAGCATCGTCTGCTGCATGCCTGCGCTGCGTAGCAGCATCGACACCTGGTCCGACAGGTCCAGAGAGTCGCGCGACGGCGGCAGCGGCGGCGCCGTCGCCGCCGCCACAAAGTCGAGCCAGGCTCCCAGATCGCAAAGCAGCTGCTGCGCCTCGTCCCGCTGCTGCGCCGGGCTGACGTACGCCTCGTCCTCGGGATCCAGCCAGCCTGCGGCCGCCAGCTCCCGCTGCGCGGAGAGCAGCTCCGAGACCGCGCGCTCGTCCGTGAGGCAGGCCACCGACACGCAGTCCAGCATCGCGTCACCGCCGGCGGCGGCGCCGCCGCCGGTGGCGGCGGCGCTGCGGCGCCACAGCTCCAGACGGACCACCAGGCCGAGGGACGCCTCCGGCCGGCCCGCCGCCAGGCGCGCCAGGTCCAGCTCCAGAACCATCATGGATGAGGACGACGACAGCGACCCGCGGGTCGGCGACGATGACGCGCCGGCGCCGAGGGACTGGCGGCGGCTGATGGAAAGCACAGGGACCGTCACGGCGCGGCCGTTGGCCTTGGCAACTACCGTCAGCGCCTCGGGGAAGGCGAATGCGGAGGCGGGGGGAGGGACGCCGCCCTCTGTGTTCAGCCCCACCGCCAAGCGCAGGGTCCCGCGCCCCGCCGCGGCGGCGCCCGGCGCCAGCTGCGTGGCCGCGTGCACCGCCATCGGCGCCGACAGGCCCAGGCGGTCGCCGCCGTACGCGTCCCTGACGCCCTTTAGGCCTTGCGGCCGCCACTGCTCTGCGTCTCCGTCCCACTCCAAGCTCCAGCGGGCGCTGCCCCGCTGGAACACGACGGCGCGAGGCTCGCTGTCGGCGGCGGCCGCCGCAGCCGCCGCGGGCGGCGCCGGGACCTGCAGCGCCGACAGGACCAATGCCGACAGCGTCCACTCGTCCTGCTGCACGGCGCCGTCGAAACCGCCGTCGAAACCGCCGCCGCCGTCGCTATCGCCCATCGCCGACTTTGTCATTGACTCGTACTCCAACAGATCCAGCGTAAGCTCCACACATCTGCGGCCAGGCGACCCACATGGCAGGCGGCAGGCGGCGAATGGCGGGCGGCAGGCGGCGAATGGCGGGCGGCAGGCGGCGAATGGCGGGCGGCAGGCGGCGACCCACATCACACCACAAAAGCCAAGAATTGACCCACATGGGACCCACATGGCCGAAGCCGACCGACCCACATCGCAGACCGACGCGACAGCCCACGTGGGGGCCGGCGAGGCACCACAGCCGGGCCGGCATGGCGTTGCAGCGCAGTGAGTCGACAGTGAGTCATCCACGCCGGGCCGCGCAGTGCGGTGTAGTGGAGGCGCGGCCACGGCGAGACCGCGCAGTGTTTTTGGAGGTGGGCACTGGTGCCCATTTGGGCACTGTAAAAAAACAATTCCCTTTTTTCGGCGACCCACATGGCGGCGGCGGGGCAGGCGTGCCTCCGACCCACATCCCTATCCTCGTCTGCTCGTCTGCGTGTCGCACCTACAGCCCGTTTACGCCCTGCCCGACCGATCTACCAGCAAACAGGCGAGGAACAGGCAACCGGCCCCGGCCGGACTCTGCGGCTCCGCACCTGCAAGCCTTGCCGCGCCAAAGCACCATAACCGCCTTGCGCCCCGCCGTGCCCCCCCCCTCGCATTTCGCATTCCACACATATTGCACCCCCTTACCTGTTCCGCCCGCTGAATGAGCCCGCCCTGCAGGATGCCCAACCATGACCCGGGAGCACCGGCCTCTAGCCAGCGCAGACCCAGTTCAGCCTTCCAATCTTAGCACACCCACCCTCCAACTAAGGCCGCTAAAAAAAACCTCACGCCACGCAGTACTGTACGGCACTGACGCACCCGCGCCGTACGTAGGCTCCGACGACCATCATGCCGCTGTCGTACGCCCGCAGCGATTCGTTGACTGCGTTGACCAGGTCGGGCCGGAGGTCCCGTGGGTCCAAGTGCGGGATCTTGACGTGGAGTTGAGTGCGGCCGCGAACCCGACCCACATCGCCGCCACCGACGGCCGTTGCGTTGCGACCGCGCACGCCCGCATCCGCGCCGGCAGCGTAGGGGCTGCGGTAGCGCAGGTTGCTGCGGCGCAGCGCCGCGACGGCCAGGACGCTGTCAATGACGGCAGCCGGCGGCGGCGCGGCGGACTGGCCGCTGTTGGCGGCGCTGCCGACGTGGCTGGTATCGGCGCTGGGTGCCGCGGCGGCCCGCAGCGTGCACGCCGGCGACGGCACCGCCGCGTCCGCATCGCTAGTAAATGCATCCACATCGCTAGTGCATGGAGCGACGGCGTTGCTGCAGGGGAGTTGTTGCTGTTGTTGCACGGCGGCGGCGGGCGCGCGGGCTGGAGATGTGTTGGCGACGAGGCTGTAGCAGTACGACGGCACCGCGCGGGGCCGCGGCGGCTCGCGCGGTTGAGGCTTTGGGTCGCCGTCGACGCCGCGGGCGGATGGGTCGTCGGGGCCGGGGTCGCGGAGAATTTGGCTCAAGGAGTCTGCTTACGAGGGGAGGGGGGGCAGTGGCAGCGCGGGATGTGGGGGTGAGCTTGTGGTTTTTGAGCTAGGGCCCAGGGGGCCGCCTGCGCGTTGCACAGTTTCGGCCCTTCAATGCGCGCGGACAGAGGCCACACCTTGCGTCTTTGCGAGGGCCCCCAGGGACGCGAACAAGGCCGCCGCAGCTAGGCCCCACAGACAGACGGCTGCGGCGGAAAAATACACCCTGTAGAGCACCAGAAGCCCAGACGCCGTTGCCCATGAGAGCGCCATGGCAGCTTGGCGATATGTCATGGAGTTTTCAGGCACCTGTGCGGAAGGGAACAACGTGACGCCAGGTCCAAGGCCCGAGATGCCGCCCAAATAGGTTTGGCGCAGAAGAGTGCGGCCCGTTACTAGCGGGGTCTGAGACGGCCAACGTCGACAGCGACGACATTCCAGTTCCTCATCGCCGCAGGGATTTACCATGACAGTCCCGGGGAAATGGGGAATCAGGTGCGCTGCACCCATGCGGTGAGTCGCGGTAGCCCGGCGTCTTGAGCTTCAAGGTGCTGTCCCAATATTAATACCTAATTCCACTTTCGTTGCTATGGGCTGGCCGACCCCCCAGGAAACAACAATGCAATGATTTTTCCGCTTGTACTTCCGGCCGGGTGTTAGAGCTTGGAGCCCTCTGTGCCCCCCGTAATAACAAGGTCAAGAGATGCTGAGCTCAATTCCAACACGTAAGGCAACCTTGGCATCCCATTGCATTGCTCCGCTCTGCCTTGCTCTAGCCGCAAGAAAACTTTACGAAACAAAGGATGTACTGCCTATGCATGTAACCATGATGTGATGTTGTTACAAGCTTTGAGCTCGTAAGGCCCAGACGAGCCAGGAGGCTCATGGACCACTTGAACTCGAAACACAAAGACACAGAAAGAAAAGAAAAACGTAAGCCCTGAACTGAGTTAAATAATGCATGTAACCATGCACTATGTTTATTTGCTCGGCCAGTCGTACGGTACGGCGGACTGGATGCCAAGCGAAACAGGGGACTCGGGGCCTGGGAATGGACTCACTGATTGCCGGTATATGTTACATTAGTATCGGCGCGTCGCACACGCCGATAATAGGCCAGCCGATCAGGCGAGAGCCTTTGGAGGGCATTTAATAACGAGGATTACCACAACTACATTTACATCTATAAATATACCTTTAAGAATTTCAGTATAAATTTTCACAGACCTTCACAAGGCGGACTTCAGGACGATGGCTCTCAGTCAACCAAAACTTGGACCAGGCCGAGTCAACATGGTCAGCGGGGAGCCTGCAATTTCTCCAAATACGTAACAAGGTATATTTCAAGCTTTCCGCAATTGGCCGCTGCGCGGTGTGTATGGGGTCGGGGAGAACCGTCGCGACTTGCGCGGCAGAAATCGGGGCCTCCTAGTAAGCCGGGGCGGCATGCGAGACGCCACAGGCTAGCTGCTGGTGCGGCTTCCGCTCGTGCTAACAACCGCCGGCCGTTCACAGGCCGATTGCGAAGGCTATGGCTGGCTCGTCGGCGCAGGTCCGGTATCACCGGCCCCGGGGCGTCGGTTGAAAGCCAAGGGACGGCCCGCCGTGATGGCATCCGCGCCTAAAGCGGCGGGGATGGAATTTAGGCGCGAAGGAAGGGGGTTGAGGGCTACAGGTCATGAATCCGGGTTGGAAATACCGGAATGCCATAACGCGCCCGGCGGCTTTCAGCGGCAGGGGATTGCGGCGGCTCGGACACTGGCCGGCGAATTGCGGGCGCGGGCCGTCGTAGCTTCCCTAGTCATTAGGCGCTGCATGCGAGCCGCCACCAGCTAGCTGTCTGCTTCGCTTGGTTTCCTGCCCCCGCTAACCACCGCCTTGCCATGCCTATGCCGACCTCGAAGACTTTGACTGGGACGGCGACAGCTTTAAGAATGGGGCGAGGGCCGCGATGAGCTGTTTCCTGACTCGAGCGACGGTGGAGGAGGAGAGATAATGCGCCCCAACGGCAGCAAGCCCCAGGGGGATTCGGACGAGGAGAGAATGCCGCCAGACGACTCGGCCTCGGTGAGCCTCAGCGCCAGGGGACACGGGTAGCGGGGACTTGGGCGTCGTGCGATCCTCCTCAATCCGGTATTACACTTGCGCGGGATTGCGCTGCATGGAGCCCTGCGGGCGGGGCGGGGGCGGCAGCCGACGCCTCCGGCCCCAAACTCGCGCAGTTAGTTGCGTAGGCCCCACGGTTATGCACGCGCCTGGCACCCAGGCCTCAAGTTTGCTCTGGCACCCAGGTCTCGCGCTCACACCGCATATTGCGAATTGCAAAGGCCCTGTGTGTAAAACGGGCCTGTGGATGGCATAAGCCCCTGCGGGTAAGACGGGCCTGCGCCCGACAACCAGGCCTCACGCTCACGCTGCCAATTGCACTGGCCCCTGCGGGTACGCAGGGCATGCGCCCGGCACCCAGGCCTCACGCTCACGCTGCTAATTGCATTGGCCCCTGCGGGTACGCCGGACATGCGCCCGGCACCCAGGCCTCGCGCTCACGTTGCTTAGTGCATTGGCCCCTGCGGGTACGCCGGACATGCGCCCGGCACCCAGGCCTCGCGCTCACGCTGCTAATTGCATTGGCCCCTGCGGGTACGCCGGGTATGCGCCCGGCTCCCAGGCCTCGCGCTCACGCTGCTGATTGCATTGGCCCCTGCGGGTACGCCGGGTATGCGCCCGGCACCCAGGCCTCGCGCTCACGCTGCTAATTGCATTGGCCCCTGCGGGTACGCCGGACATGCGCCCGGCACCCAGGCCTCGCGCTCACGCTGCTAATTGCATTGGCCCCTGCGGGTACGCCGGGTATGCGCCCGGCTCCCAGGCCTCGCGCTCACGCTGCTAATTGCATTGGCCCCTGCGGGTACGCCGGGTATGCGCCCGGCACCCAGGCCTCGCGCTCACGCTGCTAATTGCATTGGCCCCTGCGGGTACGCCGGACATGCGCCCGGCACCCAGGCCTCGCGCTCACGCTGCTAGTTGCTTTGGCCCCTGCGGGTACGCCGGACATGCGCCCGGCGCCCAGGCCTCGCGCTCACGCTGCTAATTGCATTGGCCCCTGCGGGTACGCCGGACATGCGCCATGCGCCCAGGCCTCGCGCTCACGCTGCTAATTGCATTGGCCCCTGCGGGTACGCCGGGCATGCGCCCGGCACCCAGGCATCGCGCTCACGCTGCTAATTGCATTGGTCCCTGCAGGTTGGCAGGGCATGCGCCCGGCGCCCAGGCCTCGCGCTCACTCTGCTAATTGCATTGGCCCCTGCGGGTACGCCGGACATGCGCCATGCGCCCAGGCCTCGCGCTCACGCTGCTAATTGCATTGGCCCCTGCGGGTACGCCGGGCATGCGCCCGGCACCCAGGCATCGCGCTCACGCTGCTAATTGCATTGGTCCCTGCAGGTACGCCGGACATGCGCCCGGCGCCCAGGCCTCGCGCTCACGCTGCCAATTGCATTGGCCCCTGCGGGTACGCCGGGTATGCGCCATGCGCCCAGGCCTCGCGCTCACGCTGCTAATTGCATTGGCCCCTGCGGGTACGCCGGACATGCGCCCGGCACCCAGGCCTCGCGCTCACGCTGCTAGTTGCATTGGCCCCTGCGGGTACGCCGGGTATGCGCCCGGCACCCAGGCCTCGCGCTCACGCTGCTAATTGCATTGGCCCCTGCGGGTACGCCGGACATGCGCCCAGCACCCAGGCCTCGCGCTCACGCTGCTAGTTGCTTTGGCCCCTGCGGGTACGCCGGACATGCGCCATGCGCCCAGGCCTCGCGCTCACGCTGCTAATTGCATTGGCCCCTGCGGGTACGCCGGGCATGCGCCCGGCACCCAGGCATCGCGCTCACGCTGCTAATTGCATTGGTCCCTGCAGGTACGCCGGACATGCGCCCGGCGCCCAGGCCTCGCGCTCACGCTGCTAATTGCATTGGCCCCTGCGGGTACGCCGGGCATGCGCCATGCGCCCAGGCCTCGCGCTCACGCTGCTAATTGCATTGGCCCCTGCGGGTACGCCGGACATGCGCCCGGCACCCAGGCCTCGCGCTCACGCTGCTAGTTGCATTGGCCCCTGCGGGTACGCCGGACATGCGCCCGGCACCCAGGCATCGCGCTCACGCTGCTAATTGCATTGGTCCCTGCAGGTACGCCGGACATGCGCCCGGCACCCAGGCCTCGCGCTCACGCTGCTAATTGCATTGGTCCCTGCAGGTACGCCGGACATGCGCCCGGCGCCCAGGCCTCGCGCTCACGCTGCTAATTGCATCAGCCCCTGCGGTTGGTAGGGCATGCGCCCGGCGCCCAGGCCTCGCGCTCACGCTGCTAATTGCATCAGCTCCTGCATTTGGTAGGGCAGGCGCCCGGCACCCAGGCCTCGCGCTCACGCTCCTAGTTGCATTGGCCCCTGCAGGTTGGCAGGGCAGGCGCCGGCCGCCCAGGCCTCGCGCTCACTCTGCTAATTGCATTGGCCCCTGCGGGTGGTTCGGCATGTGCCCGGCACCCAGGACTCGCGCTCACGCTGCTAGTTGCATTGGCCCCTGCAGGTTGGCAGGGCAGGCGCCCGCCGCCCAGGCCTCGCGCTCACTCTGCTAATTGCATTGGCCCCTGCGGGTGGATCGGCATGTTCCCGGCACCCAGGACTCGCGCTCACGCTGCTAGTTGCATTGGCCCCTGCAGGTTGGCAGGGCATGCGCCCGGCGCCCAGGCCTCGCGCTCACTCTGCTAATTGCGTTGGCCCTGCATTTGGTAGGGCAGGCGCCCGGCACCCAGGCCTCGCGCTCACTCTGCTAATTGCATTGGCCCCTGCGGGTGGTTCGGCATGTGCCCGGCCCCCAGGCCTCGCGCTCACGCTGCTAGTTGCATTGGCCCCTGCAGGTTGGCAGGGCAGGCGCCGGCCGCCCAGGCCTCGCGCTCACTCTGCTAATTGCATTGGCCCCTGCGGGTGGTTCGGCATGTGCCCGGCACCCAGGACTCGCGCTCACGCTGCTAGTTGCATTGGCCCCTGCAGGTTGGCAGGGCATGCGCCCGGCGCCCAGGCCTCGCGCTCACTCTGCTAATTGCGTTGGCCCTGCGGTTGGTAGGGCAGGCGCCCGGCACCCAGGCCTCGCGCTCACGCTGCTAGTTGCATTGGCCCCTGCGGGTACGCCGGACATGCGCCCGGCACCCAGGCCTCGCGCTCACGCTGCTAGTTGCTTTGGCCCCTGCGGGTACGCCGGACATGCGCCCGGCGCCCAGGCCTCGCGCTCACGCTGCTAATTGCATTGGCCCCTGCGGGTACGCCGGACATGCGCCATGCGCCCAGGCCTCGCGCTCACGCTGCTAATTGCATTGGCCCCTGCGGGTACGCCGGGCATGCGCCCGGCACCCAGGCATCGCGCTCACGCTGCTAATTGCATTGGTCCCTGCAGGTACGCCGGACATGCGCCCGGCGCCCAGGCCTCGCGCTCACGCTGCTAATTGCATTGGCCCCTGCGGGTACGCCGGGCATGCGCCATGCGCCCAGGCCTCGCGCTCACGCTGCTAATTGCATTGGCCCCTGCGGGTACGCCGGGCATGCGCCCGGCACCCAGGCATCGCGCTCACGCTGCTAATTGCATTGGTCCCTGCAGGTACGCCGGACATGCGCCCGGCGCCCAGGCCTCGCGCTCACGCTGCTAATTGCATTGGCCCCTGCGGGTACGCCGGGCATGCGCCATGCGCCCAGGCCTCGCGCTCACGCTGCTAATTGCATTGGCCCCTGCGGGTACGCCGGACATGCGCCCGGCACCCAGGCCTCGCGCTCACGCTGCTAGTTGCATTGGCCCCTGCGGGTACGCCGGACATGCGCCCGGCACCCAGGCATCGCGCTCACGCTGCTAATTGCATTGGTCCCTGCAGGTACGCCGGACATGCGCCCGGCACCCAGGCATCGCGCTCACGCTGCTAATTGCATTGGTCCCTGCAGGTACGCCGGACATGCGCCCGGCGCCCAGGCCTCGCGCTCACGCTGCTAATTGCATCAGCTCCTGCATTTGGTAGGGCAGGCGCCCGGCACCCAGGCCTCGCGCTCACGCTGCTAGTTGCATTGGCCCCTGCAGGTTGGCAGGGCAGGCGCCGGCCGCCCAGGCCTCGCGCTCACTCTGCTAATTGCATTGGCCCCTGCGGGTGGTTCGGCATGTGCCCGGCACCCAGGACTCGCGCTCACGCTGCTAGTTGCATTGGCCCCTGCAGGTTGGCAGGGCAGGCGCCCGCCGCCCAGGCCTCGCGCTCACTCTGCTAATTGCATTGGCCCCTGCGGGTGGATCGGCATGTGCCCGGCACCCAGGACTCGCGCTCACGCTGCTAGTTGCATTGGCCCCTGCAGGTTGGCAGGGCATGCGCCCGGCGCCCAGGCCTCGCGCTCACTCTGCTAATTGCGTTGGCCCTGCATTTGGTAGGGCAGGCGCCCGGCACCCAGGCCTCGCGCTCACTCTGCTAATTGCATTGGCCCCTGCGGGTGGTTCGGCATGTGCCCGGCCCCCAGGCCTCGCGCTCACGCTGCTAGTTGCATTGGCCCCTGCAGGTTGGCAGGGCAGGCGCCGGCCGCCCAGGCCTCGCGCTCACTCTGCTAATTGCATTGGCCCCTGCGGGTGGTTCGGCATGTGCCCGGCACCCAGGACTCGCGCTCACGCTGCTAGTTGCATTGGCCCCTGCAGGTTGGCAGGGCATGCGCCCGGCGCCCAGGCCTCGCGCTCACTCTGCTAATTGCGTTGGCCCTGCGGTTGGTAGGGCAGGCGCCCGGCACCCAGGCCTCGCGCTCACGCTGCTAGTTGCATTGGCCCCTGCGGGTACGCCGGACATGCGCCCGGCACCCAGGCCTCGCGCTCACGCTGCTAGTTGCTTTGGCCCCTGCGGGTACGCCGGACATGCGCCATGCGCCCAGGCCTCGCGCTCACGCTGCTAATTGCATTGGCCCCTGCGGGTACGCCGGACATGCGCCATGCGCCCAGGCCTCGCGCTCACGCTGCTAATTGCATTGGCCCCTGCGGGTACGCCGGGCATGCGCCCGGCACCCAGGCATCGCGCTCACGCTGCTAATTGCATTGGTCCCTGCAGGTACGCCGGACATGCGCCCGGCGCCCAGGCCTCGCGCTCACGCTGCTAATTGCATTGGCCCCTGCGGGTACGCCGGGCATGCGCCATGCGCCCAGGCCTCGCGCTCACGCTGCTAATTGCATCAGCCCCTGCGGTTGGTAGGGCATGCGCCATGCGCCCAGGCCTCGCGCTCACGCTGCTAATTGCATTGGCCCCTGCGGGTACGCCGGACATGCGCCCGGCACCCAGGCCTCGCGCTCACGCTGCTAGTTGCATTGGCCCCTGCGGGTACGCCGGACATGCGCCCGGCACCCAGGCATCGCGCTCACGCTGCTAATTGCATTGGTCCCTGCAGGTACGCCGGACATGCGCCCGGCACCCAGGCCTCGCGCTCACGCTGCTAATTGCATTGGTCCCTGCAGGTACGCCGGACATGCGCCCGGCGCCCAGGCCTCGCGCTCACGCTGCTAATTGCATCAGCCCCTGCGGTTGGTAGGGCATGCGCCCGGCGCCCAGGCCTCGCGCTCACGCTGCTAATTGCATCAGCTCCTGCATTTGGTAGGGCAGGCGCCCGGCACCCAGGCCTCGCGCTCACGCTGCTAGTTGCATTGGCCCCTGCAGGTTGGCAGGGCAGGCGCCGGCCGCCCAGGCCTCGCGCTCACTCTGCTAATTGCATTGGCCCCTGCGGGTGGTTCGGCATGTGCCCGGCACCCAGGACTCGCGCTCACGCTGCTAGTTGCATTGGCCCCTGCAGGTTGGCAGGGCAGGCGCCCGCCGCCCAGGCCTCGCGCTCACTCTGCTAATTGCATTGGCCCCTGCGGGTGGATCGGCATGTGCCCGGCACCCAGGACTCGCGCTCACGCTGCTAGTTGCATTGGCCCCTGCAGGTTGGCAGGGCATGCGCCCGGCGCCCAGGCCTCGCGCTCACTCTGCTAATTGCGTTGGCCCTGCATTTGGTAGGGCAGGCGCCCGGCACCCAGGCCTCGCGCTCACTCTGCTAATTGCATTGGCCCCTGCGGGTGGTTCGGCATGTGCCCGGCCCCCAGGCCTCGCGCTCACGCTGCTAGTTGCATTGGCCCCTGCAGGTTGGCAGGGCAGGCGCCGGCCGCCCAGGCCTCGCGCTCACTCTGCTAATTGCATTGGCCCCTGCGGGTGGTTCGGCATGTGCCCGGCACCCAGGACTCGCGCTCACGCTGCTAGTTGCATTGGCCCCTGCAGGTTGGCAGGGCATGCGCCCGGCGCCCAGGCCTCGCGCTCACTCTGCTAATTGCGTTGGCCCTGCGGTTGGTAGGGCAGGCGCCCGGCACCCAGGCCTCGCGCTCACGCTGCTAGTTGCATTGGCCCCTGCGGGTACGCCGGACATGCGCCCGGCACCCAGGCCTCGCGCTCACGCTGCTAGTTGCTTTGGCCCCTGCGGGTACGCCGGACATGCGCCCGGCGCCCAGGCCTCGCGCTCACGCTGCTAATTGCATTGGCCCCTGCGGATACGCCGGACATGCGCCATGCGCCCAGGCCTCGCGCTCACGCTGCTAATTGCATTGGCCCCTGCGGGTACGCCGGGCATGCGCCCGGCACCCAGGCATCGCGCTCACGCTGCTAATTGCATTGGTCCCTGCAGGTACGCCGGACATGCGCCCGGCGCCCAGGCCTCGCGCTCACGCTGCTAATTGCATTGGCCCCTGCGGGTACGCCGGGCATGCGCCATGCGCCCAGGCCTCGCGCTCACGCTGCTAATTGCATCAGCCCCTGCGGTTGGTAGGGCATGCGCCATGCGCCCAGGCCTCGCGCTCACGCTGCTAATTGCATTGGCCCCTGCGGGTACGCCGGACATGCGCCCGGCACCCAGGCCTCGCGCTCACGCTGCTAATTGCATTGGTCCCTGCAGGTACGCCGGACATGCGCCCGGCACCCAGGCCTCGCGCTCACGCTGCTAATTGCATTGGTCCCTGCAGGTACGCCGGACATGCGCCCGGCGCCCAGGCCTCGCGCTCACGCTGCTAATTGCATCAGCCCCTGCGGTTGGTAGGGCATGCGCCCGGCGCCCAGGCCTCGCGCTCACGCTGCTAATTGCATCAGCTCCTGCATTTGGTAGGGCAGGCGCCCGGCACCCAGGCCTCGCGCTCACGCTGCTAGTTGCATTGGCCCCTGCAGGTTGGCAGGGCAGGCGCCGGCCGCCCAGGCCTCGCGCTCACTCTGCTAATTGCATTGGCCCCTGCGGGTGGTTCGGCATGTGCCCGGCACCCAGGACTCGCGCTCACGCTGCTAGTTGCATTGGCCCCTGCAGGTTGGCAGGGCAGGCGCCCGCCGCCCAGGCCTCGCGCTCACTCTGCTAATTGCATTGGCCCCTGCGGGTGGATCGGCATGTGCCCGGCACCCAGGACTCGCGCTCACGCTGCTAGTTGCATTGGCCCCTGCAGGTTGGCAGGGCATGCGCCCGGCGCCCAGGCCTCGCGCTCACTCTGCTAATTGCGTTGGCCCTGCATTTGGTAGGGCAGGCGCCCGGCACCCAGGCCTCGCGCTCACTCTGCTAATTGCATTGGCCCCTGCGGGTGGTTCGGCATGTGCCCGGCCCCCAGGCCTCGCGCTCACGCTGCTAGTTGCATTGGCCCCTGCAGGTTGGCAGGGCAGGCGCCGGCCGCCCAGGCCTCGCGCTCACTCTGCTAATTGCATTGGCCCCTGCGGGTGGTTCGGCATGTGCCCGGCACCCAGGCCTCGCGCTCACGCTGCTAGTTGCATTGGCCCCTGCAGGTTGGCAGGGCATGCGCCCGGCGCCCAGGCCTCGCGCTCACTCTGCTAATTGCGTTGGCCCTGCGGTTGGTAGGGCAGGCGCCCGGCACCCAGGCCTCGCGCTCACGCTGCTAGTTGCATTGGCCCCTGCGGGTACGCCGGACATGCGCCCGGCACCCAGGCCTCGCGCTCACGCTGCTAGTTGCTTTGGCCCCTGCGGGTACGCCGGACATGCGCCCGGCGCCCAGGCCTCGCGCTCACGCTGCTAATTGCATTGGCCCCTGCGGGTACGCCGGACATGCGCCCGGCACCCAGGCCTCGCGCTCACGCTGCTAATTGCATTGGCCCCTGCGGGTACGCCGGGCATGCGCCCGGCACCCAGGCATCGCGCTCACGCTGCTAATTGCATTGGTCCCTGCAGGTACGCCGGACATGCGCCCGGCGCCCAGGCCTCGCGCTCACGCTGCTAATTGCATTGGCCCCTGCGGGTACGCCGGGCATGCGCCATGCGCCCAGGCCTCGCGCTCACGCTGCTAATTGCATCAGCCCCTGCGGTTGGTAGGGCATGCGCCATGCGCCCAGGCCTCGCGCTCACGCTGCTAATTGCATTGGCCCCTGCGGGTACGCCGGACATGCGCCCGGCACCCAGGCCTCGCGCTCACGCTGCTAATTGCATTGGTCCCTGCAGGTACGCCGGACATGCGCCCGGCACCCAGGCCTCGCGCTCACGCTGCTAATTGCATTGGTCCCTGCAGGTACGCCGGACATGCGCCCGGCGCCCAGGCCTCGCGCTCACGCTGCTAATTGCATCAGCCCCTGCGGTTGGTAGGGCATGCGCCCGGCGCCCAGGCCTCGCGCTCACGCTGCTAATTGCATCAGCTCCTGCATTTGGTAGGGCAGGCGCCCGGCACCCAGGCCTCGCGCTCACGCTGCTAGTTGCATTGGCCCCTGCAGGTTGGCAGGGCAGGCGCCGGCCGCCCAGGCCTCGCGCTCACTCTGCTAATTGCATTGGCCCCTGCGGGTGGTTCGGCATGTGCCCGGCACCCAGGACTCGCGCTCACGCTGCTAGTTGCATTGGCCCCTGCAGGTTGGCAGGGCAGGCGCCCGCCGCCCAGGCCTCGCGCTCACTCTGCTAATTGCATTGGCCCCTGCGGGTGGATCGGCATGTGCCCGGCACCCAGGACTCGCGCTCACGCTGCTAGTTGCATTGGCCCCTGCAGGTTGGCAGGGCATGCGCCCGGCGCCCAGGCCTCGCGCTCACTCTGCTAATTGCGTTGGCCCTGCATTTGGTAGGGCAGGCGCCCGGCACCCAGGCCTCGCGCTCACTCTGCTAATTGCATTGGCCCCTGCGGGTGGTTCGGCATGTGCCCGGCCCCCAGGCCTCGCGCTCACGCTGCTAGTTGCATTGGCCCCTGCAGGTTGGCAGGGCAGGCGCCGGCCGCCCAGGCCTCGCGCTCACTCTGCTAATTGCATTGGCCCCTGCGGGTGGTTCGGCATGTGCCCGGCACCCAGGCCTCGCGCTCACGCTGCTAGTTGCATTGGCCCCTGCAGGTTGGCAGGGCATGCGCCCGGCGCCCAGGCCTCGCGCTCACTCTGCTAATTGCGTTGGCCCTGCGGTTGGTAGGGCAGGCGCCCGGCACCCAGGCCTCGCGCTCACGCTGCTAGTTGCATTGGCCCCTGCGGGTACGCCGGACATGCGCCCGGCACCCAGGCCTCGCGCTCACGCTGCTAGTTGCTTTGGCCCCTGCGGGTACGCCGGACATGCGCCCGGCGCCCAGGCCTCGCGCTCACGCTGCTAATTGCATTGGCCCCTGCGGGTACGCCGGACATGCGCCATGCGCCCAGGCCTCGCGCTCACGCTGCTAATTGCATTGGCCCCTGCGGGTACGCCGGGCATGCGCCCGGCACCCAGGCATCGCGCTCACGCTGCTAATTGCATTGGTCCCTGCAGGTACGCCGGACATGCGCCCGGCACCCAGGCCTCGCGCTCACGCTGCTAATTGCATTGGTCCCTGCAGGTACGCCGGACATGCGCCCGGCGCCCAGGCCTCGCGCTCACGCTGCTAATTGCATCAGCCCCTGCGGTTGGTAGGGCATGCGCCCGGCGCCCAGGCCTCGCGCTCACGCTGCTAATTGCATCAGCTCCTGCATTTGGTAGGGCAGGCGCCCGGCACCCAGGCCTCGCGCTCACGCTGCTAGTTGCATTGGCCCCTGCAGGTTGGCAGGGCAGGCGCCGGCCGCCCAGGCCTCGCGCTCACTCTGCTAATTGCATTGGCCCCTGCGGGTGGTTCGGCATGTGCCCGGCACCCAGGACTCGCGCTCACGCTGCTAGTTGCATTGGCCCCTGCAGGTTGGCAGGGCAGGCGCCCGCCGCCCAGGCCTCGCGCTCACTCTGCTAATTGCATTGGCCCCTGCGGGTGGATCGGCATGTGCCCGGCACCCAGGACTCGCGCTCACGCTGCTAGTTGCATTGGCCCCTGCAGGTTGGCAGGGCATGCGCCCGGCGCCCAGGCCTCGCGCTCACTCTGCTAATTGCGTTGGCCCTGCATTTGGTAGGGCAGGCGCCCGGCACCCAGGCCTCGCGCTCACTCTGCTAATTGCATTGGCCCCTGCGGGTGGTTCGGCATGTGCCCGGCCCCCAGGCCTCGCGCTCACGCTGCTAGTTGCATTGGCCCCTGCAGGTTGGCAGGGCAGGCGCCGGCCGCCCAGGCCTCGCGCTCACTCTGCTAATTGCATTGGCCCCTGCGGGTGGTTCGGCATGTGCCCGGCACCCAGGACTCGCGCTCACGCTGCTAGTTGCATTGGCCCCTGCAGGTTGGCAGGGCATGCGCCCGGCGCCCAGGCCTCGCGCTCACGCTGCTAATTGCATTGGCCCCTGCGGGTACGCCGGACATGCGCCATGCGCCCAGGCCTCGCGCTCACGCTGCTAATTGCATTGGCCCCTGCGGGTACGCCGGGCATGCGCCCGGCACCCAGGCATCGCGCTCACGCTGCTAATTGCATTGGTCCCTGCAGGTACGCCGGACATGCGCCCGGCGCCCAGGCCTCGCGCTCACGCTGCTAATTGCATTGGCCCCTGCGGGTACGCCGGGCATGCGCCATGCGCCCAGGCCTCGCGCTCACGCTGCTAATTGCATCAGCCCCTGCGGTTGGTAGGGCATGCGCCATGCGCCCAGGCCTCGCGCTCACGCTGCTAATTGCATTGGCCCCTGCGGGTACGCCGGACATGCGCCCGGCACCCAGGCCTCGCGCTCACGCTGCTAGTTGCATTGGCCCCTGCGGGTACGCCGGGTATGCGCCCGGCACCCAGGCCTCGCGCTCACGCTGCTAATTGCATTGGCCCCTGCGGGTACGCCGGACATGCGCCCAGCACCCAGGCCTCGCGCTCACGCTGCTAGTTGCTTTGGCCCCTGCGGGTACGCCGGACATGCGCCATGCGCCCAGGCCTCGCGCTCACGCTGCTAATTGCATTGGCCCCTGCGGGTACGCCGGGCATGCGCCCGGCACCCAGGCATCGCGCTCACGCTGCTAATTGCATTGGTCCCTGCAGGTACGCCGGACATGCGCCCGGCGCCCAGGCCTCGCGCTCACGCTGCTAATTGCATTGGCCCCTGCGGGTACGCCGGGCATGCGCCATGCGCCCAGGCCTCGCGCTCACGCTGCTAATTGCATCAGCCCCTGCGGTTGGTAGGGCATTCGCCATGCGCCCAGGCCTCGCGCTCACGCTGCTAATTGCATTGGCCCCTGCGGGTACGCAGGACATCCGCCCGGCACCCAGGCCTCGCGCTCACGCTGCTAGTTGCATTGGCCCCTGCGGGTACGCCGGGTATGCGCCCGGCACCCAGGCCTCGCGCTCACGCTGCTAATTGCATTGGCCCCTGCGGGTACGCCGGACATGCGCCCAGCACCCAGGCCTCGCGCTCACGCTGCTAGTTGCTTTGGCCCCTGCGGGTACGCCGGACATGCGCCCGGCGCCCCAGGCCTCGCGCTCACGCTGCTAATTGCATTGGCCCCTGCGGGTACGCCGGACATGCGCCATGCGCCCAGGCCTCGCGCTCACGCTGCTAATTGCATTGGCCCCTGCGGGTACGCCGGGCATGCGCCCGGCACCCAGGCATCGCGCTCACGCTGCTAATTGCATTGGTCCCTGCAGGTACGCCGGACATGCGCCCGGCGCCCAGGCCTCGCGCTCACGCTGCTAATTGCATTGGCCCCTGCGGGTACGCCGGGCATACGCCATGCGCCCAGGCCTCGCGCTCACGCTGCTAATTGCATCAGCCCCTGCGGTTGGTAGGGCATGCGCCATGCGCCCAGGCCTCGCGCTCACGCTGCTAATTGCATTGGCCCCTGCGGGTACGCCGGACATGCGCCCGGCACCCAGGCCTCGCGCTCACGCTGCTAGTTGCATTGGCCCCTGCGGGTACGCCGGACATGCGCCCGGCACCCAGGCATCGCGCTCACGCTGCTAATTGCATTGGTCCCTGCTGGTACGCCGGACATGCGCCCGGCACCCAGGCCTCGCGCTCACGCTGCTAAGTGCATTGGTCCCTGCAGGTACGCCGGACATGCGCCCGGCGCCCAGGCCTCGCGCTCACGCTGCTAATTGCATCAGCCCCTGCGGTTGGTAGGGCATGCGCCCGGCGCCCAGGCCTCGCGCTCACGCTGCTAATTGCATCAGCCCCTGCGGTTGGTAGGGCATTCGCCATGCGCCCAGGCCTCGCGCTCACGCTGCTAATTGCATTGGCCCCTGCGGGTACGCCGGGTATGCGCCCGGCACCCAGGCCTCGCGCTCACGCTGCTAATTGCATTGGCCCCTGCGGGTACGCCGGACATGCGCCCAGCACCCAGGCCTCGCGCTCACGCTGCTAATTGCATTGGTCCCTGCAGGTACGCCGGACATGCGCCCGGCACCCAGGCCTCGCGCTCACGCTGCTAATTGCATTGGTCCCTGCAGGTACGCCGGACATGCGCCCGGCGCCCAGGCCTCGCGCTCACGCTGCTAATTGCATCAGCCCCTGCGGTTGGTAGGGCATGCGCCCGGCGCCCAGGCCTCGCGCTCACGCTGCTAATTGCATCAGCTCCTGCATTTGGTAGGGCAGGCGCCCGGCACCCAGGCCTCGCGCTCACGCTGCTAGTTGCATTGGCCCCTGCAGGTTGGCAGGGCAGGCGCCGGCCGCCCAGGCCTCGCGCTCACTCTGCTAATTGCATTGGCCCCTGCGGGTGGTTCGGCATGTGCCCGGCACCCAGGACTCGCGCTCACGCTGCTAGTTGCATTGGCCCCTGCAGGTTGGCAGGGCAGGCGCCCGCCGCCCAGGCCTCGCGCTCACTCTGCTAATTGCATTGGCCCCTGCGGGTGGATCGGCATGTGCCCGGCACCCAGGACTCGCGCTCACGCTGCTAGTTGCATTGGCCCCTGCAGGTTGGCAGGGCATGCGCCCGGCGCCCAGGCCTCGCGCTCACTCTGCTAATTGCGTTGGCCCTGCATTTGGTAGGGCAGGCGCCCGGCACCCAGGCCTCGCGCTCACTCTGCTAATTGCATTGGCCCCTGCGGGTGGTTCGGCATGTGCCCGGCCCCCAGGCCTCGCGCTCACGCTGCTAGTTGCATTGGCCCCTGCAGGTTGGCAGGGCAGGCGCCGGCCGCCCAGGCCTCGCGCTCACTCTGCTAATTGCATTGGCCCCTGCAGGTTGGCAGGGCATGCGCCCGGCGCCCAGGCCTCGCGCTCACTCTGCTAATTGCGTTGGCCCTGCATTTGGTAGGGCAGGCGCCCGGCACCCAGGCCTCGCGCTCACTCTGCTAATTGCATTGGCCCCTGCGGGTGGTTCGGCATGCGCCCGGCGCCCAGGCCTCGCGCTCACTCTGCTAATTGCGTTGGCCCTGCATTTGGTAGGGCAGGCGCCCGGCACCCAGGCCTCGCGCTCACTCTGCTAATTGCATTGGCCCCTGCGGGTGGTTCGGCATGTGCCCGGCCCCCAGGCCTCGCGCTCACGCTGCTAGTTGCATTGGCCCCTGCAGGTTGGCAGGGCAGGCGCCGGCCGCCCAGGCCTCGCGCTCACTCTGCTAATTGCATTGGCCCCTGCGGGTGGTTCGGCATGTGCCCGGCACCCAGGACTCGCGCTCACGCTGCTAGTTGCATTGGCCCCTGCAGGTTGGCAGGGCATGCGCCCGGCGCCCAGGCCTCGCGCTCACGCTGCTAATTGCATTGGCCCCTGCGGGTACGCCGGACATGCGCCATGCGCCCAGGCCTCGCGCTCACGCTGCTAATTGCATTGGCCCCTGCGGGTACGCCGGGCATGCGCCCGGCACCCAGGCATCGCGCTCACGCTGCTAATTGCATTGGTCCCTGCAGGTACGCCGGACATGCGCCCGGCGCCCAGGCCTCGCGCTCACGCTGCTAATTGCATTGGCCCCTGCGGGTACGCCGGGCATGCGCCATGCGCCCAGGCCTCGCGCTCACGCTGCTAATTGCATCAGCCCCTGCGGTTGGTAGGGCATGCGCCATGCGCCCAGGCCTCGCGCTCACGCTGCTAATTGCATTGGCCCCTGCGGGTACGCCGGACATGCGCCCGGCACCCAGGCCTCGCGCTCACGCTGCTAGTTGCATTGGCCCCTGCGGGTACGCCGGGTATGCGCCCGGCACCCAGGCCTCGCGCTCACGCTGCTAATTGCATTGGCCCCTGCGGGTACGCCGGACATGCGCCCAGCACCCAGGCCTCGCGCTCACGCTGCTAGTTGCTTTGGCCCCTGCGGGTACGCCGGACATGCGCCATGCGCCCAGGCCTCGCGCTCACGCTGCTAATTGCATTGGCCCCTGCGGGTACGCCGGGCATGCGCCCGGCACCCAGGCATCGCGCTCACGCTGCTAATTGCATTGGTCCCTGCAGGTACGCCGGACATGCGCCCGGCGCCCAGGCCTCGCGCTCACGCTGCTAATTGCATTGGCCCCTGCGGGTACGCCGGGCATGCGCCATGCGCCCAGGCCTCGCGCTCACGCTGCTAATTGCATCAGCCCCTGCGGTTGGTAGGGCATTCGCCATGCGCCCAGGCCTCGCGCTCACGCTGCTAATTGCATTGGCCCCTGCGGGTACGCAGGACATCCGCCCGGCACCCAGGCCTCGCGCTCACGCTGCTAGTTGCATTGGCCCCTGCGGGTACGCCGGGTATGCGCCCGGCACCCAGGCCTCGCGCTCACGCTGCTAATTGCATTGGCCCCTGCGGGTACGCCGGACATGCGCCCAGCACCCAGGCCTCGCGCTCACGCTGCTAGTTGCTTTGGCCCCTGCGGGTACGCCGGACATGCGCCCGGCGCCCCAGGCCTCGCGCTCACGCTGCTAATTGCATTGGCCCCTGCGGGTACGCCGGACATGCGCCATGCGCCCAGGCCTCGCGCTCACGCTGCTAATTGCATTGGCCCCTGCGGGTACGCCGGGCATGCGCCCGGCACCCAGGCATCGCGCTCACGCTGCTAATTGCATTGGTCCCTGCAGGTACGCCGGACATGCGCCCGGCGCCCAGGCCTCGCGCTCACGCTGCTAATTGCATTGGCCCCTGCGGGTACGCCGGGCATACGCCATGCGCCCAGGCCTCGCGCTCACGCTGCTAATTGCATCAGCCCCTGCGGTTGGTAGGGCATGCGCCATGCGCCCAGGCCTCGCGCTCACGCTGCTAATTGCATTGGCCCCTGCGGGTACGCCGGACATGCGCCCGGCACCCAGGCCTCGCGCTCACGCTGCTAGTTGCATTGGCCCCTGCGGGTACGCCGGACATGCGCCCGGCACCCAGGCATCGCGCTCACGCTGCTAATTGCATTGGTCCCTGCAGGTACGCCGGACATGCGCCCGGCACCCAGGCCTCGCGCTCACGCTGCTAGTTGCATTGGCCCCTGCAGGTTGGCAGGGCAGGCGCCGGCCGCCCAGGCCTCGCGCTCACTCTGCTAATTGCGTTGGCCCTGCATTTGGTAGGGCAGGCGCCCGGCACCCAGGCCTCGCGCTCACTCTGCTAATTGCATTGGCCCCTGCGGGTGGTTCGGCATGTGCCCGGCCCCCAGGCCTCGCGCTCACGCTGCTAGTTGCATTGGCCCCTGCAGGTTGGCAGGGCAGGCGCCGGCCGCCCAGGCCTCGCGCTCACTCTGCTAATTGCATTGGCCCCTGCGGGTGGTTCGGCATGTGCCCGGCACCCAGGCCTCGCGCTCACGCTGCTAGTTGCATTGGCCCCTGCAGGTTGGCAGGGCATGCGCCCGGCGCCCAGGCCTCGCGCTCACGCTGCTAATTGCATTGGCCCCTGCGGGTACGCCGGACATGCGCCATGCGCCCAGGCCTCGCGCTCACGCTGCTAATTGCATTGGCCCCTGCGGGTACGCCGGGCATGCGCCCGGCACCCAGGCATCGCGCTCACGCTGCTAATTGCATTGGTCCCTGCAGGTACGCCGGACATGCGCCCGGCGCCCAGGCCTCGCGCTCACGCTGCTAATTGCATTGGCCCCTGCGGGTACGCCGGGCATGCGCCATGCGCCCAGGCCTCGCGCTCACGCTGCTAATTGCATCAGCCCCTGCGGTTGGTAGGGCATGCGCCATGCGCCCAGGCCTCGCGCTCACGCTGCTAATTGCATTGGCCCCTGCGGGTACGCCGGACATGCGCCCGGCACCCAGGCCTCGCGCTCACGCTGCTAGTTGCATTGGCCCCTGCGGGTACGCCGGGCATGCGCCCGGCACCCAGGCCTCGCGCTCACGCTGCTAATTGCATTGGCCCCTGCGGGTACGCCGGACATGCGCCCTGCACCCAGGCCTCGCGCTCACGCTGCTAGTTGCATTGGCCCCTGCGGGTACGCCGGACATGCGCCCGGCGCCCAGGCCTCGCGCTCACGCTGCTAATTGCATCAGCCCCTGCGGTTGGTAGGGCATGCGCCCGGCGCCCAGGCCTCGCGCTCACGCTGCTAATTGCATCAGCCCCTGCGGTTGGTAGGGCATGCGCCATGCGCCCAGGCCTCGCGCTCACGCTGCTAATTGCATCAGCTCCTGCATTTGGTAGGGCAGGCGCCCGGCACCCAGGCCTCGCGCTCACGCTGCTAGTTGCATTGGCCCCTGCAGGTTGGCAGGGCAGGCGCCGGCCGCCCAGGCCTCGCGCTCACTCTGCTAATTGCATTGGCCCCTGCGGGTGGTTCGGCATGTGCCCGGCACCCAGGACTCGCGCTCACGCTGCTAGTTGCATTGGCCCCTGCAGGTTGGCAGGGCAGGCGCCCGCCGCCCAGGCCTCGCGCTCACTCTGCTAATTGCATTGGCCCCTGCGGGTGGATCGGCATGTGCCCGGCACCCAGGACTCGCGCTCACGCTGCTAATTGCATTGGCCCCTGCGGGTACGCCGGACATGCGCCCGGCGCCCCAGGCCTCGCGCTCACGCTGCTAATTGCATTGGCCCCTGCGGGTACGCCGGACATGCGCCATGCGCCCAGGCCTCGCGCTCACGCTGCTAATTGCATTGGCCCCTGCGGGTACGCCGGGCATGCGCCCGGCACCCAGGCATCGCGCTCACGCTGCTAATTGCATTGGTCCCTGCAGGTACGCCGGACATGCGCCCGGCGCCCAGGCCTCGCGCTCACGCTGCTAATTGCATTGGCCCCTGCGGGTACGCCGGGCATACGCCATGCGCCCAGGCCTCGCGCTCACGCTGCTAATTGCATCAGCCCCTGCGGTTGGTAGGGCATGCGCCATGCGCCCAGGCCTCGCGCTCACGCTGCTAATTGCATTGGCCCCTGCGGGTACGCCGGACATGCGCCCGGCACCCAGGCCTCGCGCTCACGCTGCTAGTTGCATTGGCCCCTGCGGGTACGCCGGACATGCGCCCGGCACCCAGGCATCGCGCTCACGCTGCTAATTGCATTGGTCCCTGCTGGTACGCCGGACATGCGCCCGGCACCCAGGCCTCGCGCTCACGCTGCTAAGTGCATTGGTCCCTGCAGGTACGCCGGACATGCGCCCGGCGCCCAGGCCTCGCGCTCACGCTGCTAATTGCATCAGCCCCTGCGGTTGGTAGGGCATGCGCCCGGCGCCCAGGCCTCGCGCTCACGCTGCTAATTGCATCAGCCCCTGCGGTTGGTAGGGCATTCGCCATGCGCCCAGGCCTCGCGCTCACGCTGCTAATTGCATTGGCCCCTGCGGGTACGCCGGGTATGCGCCCGGCACCCAGGCCTCGCGCTCACGCTGCTAATTGCATTGGCCCCTGCGGGTACGCCGGACATGCGCCCAGCACCCAGGCCTCGCGCTCACGCTGCTAATTGCATTGGTCCCTGCAGGTACGCCGGACATGCGCCCGGCACCCAGGCCTCGCGCTCACGCTGCTAATTGCATTGGTCCCTGCAGGTACGCCGGACATGCGCCCGGCGCCCAGGCCTCGCGCTCACGCTGCTAATTGCATCAGCCCCTGCGGTTGGTAGGGCATGCGCCCGGCGCCCAGGCCTCGCGCTCACGCTGCTAATTGCATCAGCTCCTGCATTTGGTAGGGCAGGCGCCCGGCACCCAGGCCTCGCGCTCACGCTGCTAGTTGCATTGGCCCCTGCAGGTTGGCAGGGCAGGCGCCGGCCGCCCAGGCCTCGCGCTCACTCTGCTAATTGCATTGGCCCCTGCGGGTGGTTCGGCATGTGCCCGGCACCCAGGACTCGCGCTCACGCTGCTAGTTGCATTGGCCCCTGCAGGTTGGCAGGGCAGGCGCCCGCCGCCCAGGCCTCGCGCTCACTCTGCTAATTGCATTGGCCCCTGCGGGTGGATCGGCATGTGCCCGGCACCCAGGACTCGCGCTCACGCTGCTAGTTGCATTGGCCCCTGCAGGTTGGCAGGGCATGCGCCCGGCGCCCAGGCCTCGCGCTCACTCTGCTAATTGCGTTGGCCCTGCATTTGGTAGGGCAGGCGCCCGGCACCCAGGCCTCGCGCTCACTCTGCTAATTGCATTGGCCCCTGCGGGTGGTTCGGCATGTGCCCGGCCCCCAGGCCTCGCGCTCACGCTGCTAGTTGCATTGGCCCCTGCAGGTTGGCAGGGCAGGCGCCGGCCGCCCAGGCCTCGCGCTCACTCTGCTAATTGCATTGGCCCCTGCAGGTTGGCAGGGCATGCGCCCGGCGCCCAGGCCTCGCGCTCACTCTGCTAATTGCGTTGGCCCTGCATTTGGTAGGGCAGGCGCCCGGCACCCAGGCCTCGCGCTCACTCTGCTAATTGCATTGGCCCCTGCGGGTGGTTCGGCATGCGCCCGGCGCCCAGGCCTCGCGCTCACTCTGCTAATTGCGTTGGCCCTGCATTTGGTAGGGCAGGCGCCCGGCACCCAGGCCTCGCGCTCACTCTGCTAATTGCATTGGCCCCTGCGGGTGGTTCGGCATGTGCCCGGCCCCCAGGCCTCGCGCTCACGCTGCTAGTTGCATTGGCCCCTGCAGGTTGGCAGGGCAGGCGCCGGCCGCCCAGGCCTCGCGCTCACTCTGCTAATTGCATTGGCCCCTGCGGGTGGTTCGGCATGTGCCCGGCACCCAGGACTCGCGCTCACGCTGCTAGTTGCATTGGCCCCTGCAGGTTGGCAGGGCATGCGCCCGGCGCCCAGGCCTCGCGCTCACGCTGCTAATTGCATTGGCCCCTGCGGGTACGCCGGACATGCGCCATGCGCCCAGGCCTCGCGCTCACGCTGCTAATTGCATTGGCCCCTGCGGGTACGCCGGGCATGCGCCCGGCACCCAGGCATCGCGCTCACGCTGCTAATTGCATTGGTCCCTGCAGGTACGCCGGACATGCGCCCGGCGCCCAGGCCTCGCGCTCACGCTGCTAATTGCATTGGCCCCTGCGGGTACGCCGGGCATGCGCCATGCGCCCAGGCCTCGCGCTCACGCTGCTAATTGCATCAGCCCCTGCGGTTGGTAGGGCATGCGCCATGCGCCCAGGCCTCGCGCTCACGCTGCTAATTGCATTGGCCCCTGCGGGTACGCCGGACATGCGCCCGGCACCCAGGCCTCGCGCTCACGCTGCTAGTTGCATTGGCCCCTGCGGGTACGCCGGGTATGCGCCCGGCACCCAGGCCTCGCGCTCACGCTGCTAATTGCATTGGCCCCTGCGGGTACGCCGGACATGCGCCCAGCACCCAGGCCTCGCGCTCACGCTGCTAGTTGCTTTGGCCCCTGCGGGTACGCCGGACATGCGCCATGCGCCCAGGCCTCGCGCTCACGCTGCTAATTGCATTGGCCCCTGCGGGTACGCCGGGCATGCGCCCGGCACCCAGGCATCGCGCTCACGCTGCTAATTGCATTGGTCCCTGCAGGTACGCCGGACATGCGCCCGGCGCCCAGGCCTCGCGCTCACGCTGCTAATTGCATTGGCCCCTGCGGGTACGCCGGGCATGCGCCATGCGCCCAGGCCTCGCGCTCACGCTGCTAATTGCATCAGCCCCTGCGGTTGGTAGGGCATTCGCCATGCGCCCAGGCCTCGCGCTCACGCTGCTAATTGCATTGGCCCCTGCGGGTACGCAGGACATCCGCCCGGCACCCAGGCCTCGCGCTCACGCTGCTAGTTGCATTGGCCCCTGCGGGTACGCCGGGTATGCGCCCGGCACCCAGGCCTCGCGCTCACGCTGCTAATTGCATTGGCCCCTGCGGGTACGCCGGACATGCGCCCAGCACCCAGGCCTCGCGCTCACGCTGCTAGTTGCTTTGGCCCCTGCGGGTACGCCGGACATGCGCCCGGCGCCCCAGGCCTCGCGCTCACGCTGCTAATTGCATTGGCCCCTGCGGGTACGCCGGACATGCGCCATGCGCCCAGGCCTCGCGCTCACGCTGCTAATTGCATTGGCCCCTGCGGGTACGCCGGGCATGCGCCCGGCACCCAGGCATCGCGCTCACGCTGCTAATTGCATTGGTCCCTGCAGGTACGCCGGACATGCGCCCGGCGCCCAGGCCTCGCGCTCACGCTGCTAATTGCATTGGCCCCTGCGGGTACGCCGGGCATACGCCATGCGCCCAGGCCTCGCGCTCACGCTGCTAATTGCATCAGCCCCTGCGGTTGGTAGGGCATGCGCCATGCGCCCAGGCCTCGCGCTCACGCTGCTAATTGCATTGGCCCCTGCGGGTACGCCGGACATGCGCCCGGCACCCAGGCCTCGCGCTCACGCTGCTAGTTGCATTGGCCCCTGCGGGTACGCCGGACATGCGCCCGGCACCCAGGCATCGCGCTCACGCTGCTAATTGCATTGGTCCCTGCTGGTACGCCGGACATGCGCCCGGCACCCAGGCCTCGCGCTCACGCTGCTAAGTGCATTGGTCCCTGCAGGTACGCCGGACATGCGCCCGGCGCCCAGGCCTCGCGCTCACGCTGCTAATTGCATCAGCCCCTGCGGTTGGTAGGGCATGCGCCCGGCGCCCAGGCCTCGCGCTCACGCTGCTAATTGCATCAGCCCCTGCGGTTGGTAGGGCATTCGCCATGCGCCCAGGCCTCGCGCTCACGCTGCTAATTGCATTGGCCCCTGCGGGTACGCCGGGTATGCGCCCGGCACCCAGGCCTCGCGCTCACGCTGCTAATTGCATTGGCCCCTGCGGGTACGCCGGACATGCGCCCAGCACCCAGGCCTCGCGCTCACGCTGCTAGTTGCTTTGGCCCCTGCGGGTACGCCGGACATGCGCCCGGCGCCCCAGGCCTCGCGCTCACGCTGCTAATTGCATTGGCCCCTGCGGGTACGCCGGACATGCGCCATGCGCCCAGGCCTCGCGCTCACGCTGCTAATTGCATTGGCCCCTGCGGGTACGCCGGGCATGCGCCCGGCACCCAGGCATCGCGCTCACGCTGCTAATTGCATTGGTCCCTGCAGGTACGCCGGACATGCGCCCGGCGCCCAGGCCTCGCGCTCACGCTGCTAATTGCATTGGCCCCTGCGGGTACGCCGGGCATACGCCATGCGCCCAGGCCTCGCGCTCACGCTGCTAATTGCATCAGCCCCTGCGGTTGGTAGGGCATGCGCCATGCGCCCAGGCCTCGCGCTCACGCTGCTAATTGCATTGGCCCCTGCGGGTACGCCGGACATGCGCCCGGCACCCAGGCCTCGCGCTCACGCTGCTAGTTGCATTGGCCCCTGCGGGTACGCCGGACATGCGCCCGGCACCCAGGCATCGCGCTCACGCTGCTAATTGCATTGGTCCCTGCTGGTACGCCGGACATGCGCCCGGCACCCAGGCCTCGCGCTCACGCTGCTAATTGCATTGGTCCCTGCAGGTACGCCGGACATGCGCCCGGCGCCCAGGCCTCGCGCTCACGCTGCTAATTGCATCAGCCCCTGCGGTTGGTAGGGCATGCGCCCGGCGCCCAGGCCTCGCGCTCACGCTGCTAATTGCATCAGCCCCTGCGGTTGGTAGGGCATGCGCCATGCGCCCAGGCCTCGCGCTCACGCTGCTAATTGCATCAGCTCCTGCATTTGGTAGGGCAGGCGCCCGGCACCCAGGCCTCGCGCTCACGCTGCTAGTTGCATTGGCCCCTGCAGGTTGGCAGGGCAGGCGCCGGCCGCCCAGGCCTCGCGCTCACTCTGCTAATTGCATTGGCCCCTGCGGGTGGTTCGGCATGTGCCCGGCACCCAGGACTCGCGCTCACGCTGCTAGTTGCATTGGCCCCTGCAGGTTGGCAGGGCAGGCGCCCGCCGCCCAGGCCTCGCGCTCACTCTGCTAATTGCATTGGCCCCTGCGGGTGGATCGGCATGTGCCCGGCACCCAGGACTCGCGCTCACGCTGCTAGTTGCATTGGCCCCTGCAGGTTGGCAGGGCAGGCGCCCGGCGCCCAGGCCTCGCGCTCACTCTGCTAATTGCATTGGCCCCTGCGGGTGGTTCGGCATGTGCCCGGCACCCAGGACTCGCGCTCACGCTGCTAGTTGCATTGGCCCCTGCAGGTTGGCAGGGCATGCGCCCGGCGCCCAGGCCTCGCGCTCACTCTGCTAATTGCGTTGGCCCTGCGGTTGGTAGGGCAGGCGCCCGGCACCCAGGCCTCGCGCTCACGCTGCTAATTGCATTGGCCCCTGCAGGTTGGCAGGGCATGCGCCCGGCACCCGGGCTGCTGCTGAGTTACATACAGCTCTGTGTGTAGGCCGCGATTACGCTCGGCTTCCAGGACTCAAGCTCTCGCTGTTGCAAGGTTCACGGACCGCAGGAATCTCGTGGCCGCGCTCGGCTACAAGGCTACACGCCCGGGGGCTGCGGGGCTGGATAGGCCCTTCGGCAATGGCAACGCCCGGCACCTCTCTCAAGGCTGCTCAGTTACATAGGCCCCTGCGGGTAGGCCGCGGCGGCACCCAGGCTTCCCGCTCACGCTGCTGCCAAATCACGTATAACACTGCGGTTGGCCGCGGCTGCGCCGGGCACCCAGGCTCACGCTTGCGCTGCCGCAAAGTGGCCTACGGCCGGGCAGGTATGCGGCAGCTGCGCTCGGCTACCAGGCCTCACGCCATCGTGCTGCCGAGCTGCATACGCCCATACGGGTACGCCGGGGCTGCGCCCGGCATCTAGGCGAACGCTCGGGCTGCTGCTGATTTGCATAGGCCCCTGCGGGTATTTCGTGGTGGTCCTCAGCCCACGCGCACACGGCTGTTAAGTTGTATAGGCCCGGCGGGTATCCCGTCTCCCCGTGGCTGCACCAGGCACCCAGGCCTCGCAATCTCGAGCTGGTGTAAGGTTGCATAGGCCCTGCGAGTATGCCGGGGGCTGCGCTCGGGCGCCAGAGCCCACGCTGTCGCACGGCAACGCTACACAAGGCCAGGCGCCGGGCCCAGCCCTGACTCTGCCCGGCCCGGCGTCGGGGCGTCTCAGCTCACCTCTGCTTCCGATTTGCATAGGCCCTGCGGGTATGTCAGGGCTGCGCTCGGCTCCAAGACCCACGCGCGAGCTGCTGCTAAGTTGCTTACGGCCCTGACCGCGCTCAGCTCCCGTGCCCTCGTGCTGCTAAGTTACAAAGGCCCCTTCGGGTATGCCACAGTCGAACTCGGCTCCCCGGCCCGCGCTCGCGCGTCTGCTAGGTTACATACGGCCTGTGGGTACGTCGCAGCTGCGCTCGGCTACCAGGCCTCACGCCATCGTGCTGCCGAGCTGCGTAAGCCCCTTGCACAGGCTGTGGCCGGCACTGAGGCCTCACGCTCACACGGCTACTAAGTTGCATAAGCCCTGCGGTTGTGCCAGGACTGCGCCCGATTCCCAGGCCCGCGCGCGCTGCCAAGTTGATTAGGCCCCTGCGGGTACCCCGTGGTTGCGGCAGCACCTAAAGCGGCTGCTCAGTACCAGTACGGGCAGTAGTGCGGCTGCTTGTGGTGCTAGGCCTCACGCTGAGCCTGTCCCAATGCCAACAGCAGCCCAAGCGGGTGGTGCGCTTCCCAGACACGATGGTGGACGCTGCCGCGCAAGCGTTCAGGGTCCCAGAGGACAAGCTGGCGGCCTTTGGGGAGCTGCTGCAGCGTATAAACGGCCAGGCTCGGACGGCGCGGCAAATGGCTCAGGTGGCAGACGAGATAGTGGCCAGGGCGCTGGCCGTGACCACGGCGTCGCTTTTGCACGGCTGGTGTTGCATGTGGCGAGGGGCATCGACCGGGACGCTACGGTGGGGGAGCCGGCGGAAGTCTTACCAGGCAAGGCAGTTCGTAGAGATCTTGCAGCGGCGCAACGGTCGCGCAACGTGGCGCAAAGGTGCCGCCCTGCGCCTGGCAACCGACGTGGAGGGAGGTGCCTCGGACAGGGCCTATGCAGCCTAGCTGACGGGCCGGGAGCTGGGCGTGGCGAGCAGCATGCTGGTCCCCTTCAATAGCGCGGAGGTGAGTGGCGTTCAGGGCCACCGCATCAGCAGCACGGTACGGGTGCTGAGGACGCGGCGGTGCACCCTGAGGTGGCTGCGGGCGCAAGCGCAGAGCCCCTGCTGGGCCGGGCGATTCAGTACCAGCGCGCGGAAGCGCCAGCCCAAGGCCCCGCGCTATCAGGTGCAAGCCGTGTATGTGCTGTGATAAGGAGCGGAAGGAGGCTGGTCACAGGCGGGGAAAGCGCATAAGCCCTATAGAGAACCAGACGGAGGCGTGGGATGCGCATAAGCTCGGCTGGTGCAGGGGGTTCAAGGTAGCGTTTGGGGCAGACAGGGGGTTTCATGTGTGTGGAGGTTGAGGGCCGCTGCGCGGTGTGTATGGCCGGTTGTGGTAGAGGAGAATATAGGGTGCAAGCGAGGTCGGGTCGTGACGCTAATGGCATTCCCCACACAAAGTTAGCGGCGAGTACGGATGCGAGTGGTTACGCTTAAACAATGTCATTTCCTTGATTCCTCTTTCCACAGAACAAAATGGTCTGACTGTTGCCGACCGGCTATTAGGCTATAAGAATTTCACCGGTCCCGTGCTGCCGTGTACTTTGTTCATACCTGTTCACATCACGAACTTGTATTTGCCCAGCTCATCCTTACATGAATTCCAGGCACAATGCCAAATATTGCATTTAGTTACAGATTTTGTGAGAGAAACAGCTGTTGTAATTTCATGTGTGCCAGGTTAACTTCCTAGAGGGGTGACCCGAGGGTCTGCTTCCCTCCAAACGGGAAGGCAACTCAATTTAAAAATATGTCATCTAATAAGAACTTCCATGAAACGCATATCATCGGACGGCCAAACAGCAGACGAAAAGATGACAAGCGCCAGTACCGTACGGCATGCTACGTTCAATAAGGCATTTGCCCGTGAATGGGAGAATGGCTGGCAGACAGCCAATGCTTAATGTTTCATGCCTATGGCATGACACGAGCATCCGTGGACTACCCTCCCCCACACACATACGTGGAAACACCCCCACCACCACCACCACCACCACCCACACACCCACACATTCACACTTTTTTGTTGTTCCTGCATTTACGGAGCTGGTCAAAATTGAGCTTCTATGCTCGAAGGTGGATCTCGTCGCCGTCGCGTTTACTAATTTACACGCGCAGCACAGCATTGTGGCGTGAGTAAGCATGCTCTGGCCAAAAGGGCAGCCAACCCGCAGCGGATCAGCCAGCGACAGCGAAACCGTTAACTCAGCCGCACTGCCGCATCTGTCTCTTGCTCCTGTAGCGATGGGTGAGTGGGTTGGACATCTGCCGGAGCTATGCCGCCATGCTCCCCTCACCCAAGAAACCTCCCTCCTTTGCTTTCGCTCTGTGGCCCCCGGGAACGGGAACAGATAACACACACGCACACACCCTCGCGTCCCGACTTCTGTCCTGCTCTCCTTCGGACAAGAGCGGCCCCAGGGTGTTTCCCCGGCCCCCGGATGACCACGCACGCCTTTCGCCAAACCGCCAAGCACATGCGGCCTGCTGAAGCGGGAATCCTCTGCCCCCCTCCCCGTCCCGGGCCCGTTCGCTAACGCCGTCTCCTTCTCCGCTGCGAAATCCTCTGCCCCCCTCCCCTTCCCCGTCCCCTTCCCCGTCGTCGTCCTCCTGGTCCATCCCCTTGTCGTGTTGCGGTGTGCGGTATGTATGTTACTGCGTGGGGGGCTTTCTGGGCCCATTCTGAGGGGCACCGCCCTCCTTGGCGTGTCGCGATGTGCGGTGCCGGTCGTCATCGAAACATGCGGCGGGTGCTGTTTCGGTGCGGCAGCTTGCCCTGCGCTCCCAGCTGCTGGTAGGCCCGGTGGATGTGGCGGGGCAGCAGGGGGCCCTGGTGGCCCTCCAGGGAGGCGCACACGCGGGCTGACGGGCGGGGGGGAGAGGAGGAGGGGCGACGGGGTTGGGCAGGGCGGGGGGGGGGATAAGGAAAGGGAAGTGAGTGGAGGGGAGTGAGTGGAGGGGCGGGGGCTCAGCGGGGCGGGGTGGAGAGGCGGAGGGAGGGCGGAGAGGGAGGGGGAGAGAGAGGTGTAGGTTGCAGGCATACGAGGCGAGAGACGGGCTGACCGTGGGGTAAAGGAAGGGGCGCAGCAGGAGTGAAATGAGTGGAGTGCTCCAGTCCAAGCCAAAACAGTGGACCGATGAACCGATGAAGGAAAGCCAGCAACGGCTGTGGGCCTCACCGTTCGTGCCTCCCTTCCTCCCCCGCCCCCTCTCCCGCCCCTGCCCCCTGGGGCCTGCTCGCTACCGCCGTCCAAGTCCCTTCGCTGCGGTATCTTCCTTCCCTCCTCGCCCCCTCCTTCCGCCCCCTGCTCGCCCCCTCCCTCCTCGCCCCCAGCCCCCTCACCCAGCCCTCACCCAGCCCTCCTCCCTCCCTCCCTCCTCGCCCCCTCACCCAGCTCCACGAGCTCCCCCACAAAGAGCTTGCTGATGCCGCACATGGCGATCACCGCCTTCTCATTGGGGACCACGTTGTGGAGAATGGCCTGCATCAGCTGCGGAGAGACAGGAGGAGGGGGAGGGGAGGGGTTACCGAGGGATAGGTCGGTGCATGTGGACGTTGAGTACGTGTGTTGGCGGGTGGGAGAGAGGGGGTGAGAGTAAGATACCGTACAGTCCAGGCAATTTACACAAGGACAAGGGGGGGTAAAGGTGTTGTCCCACGGTCTGGTGTCGCTCCCGCTTATCTCACACCGAAAAAGGGGTGTGGCTGCGAAAAACCACGGCACGAGTAAGTGAGGGAAGAGAGGACCGCGGAGGAAGGAAAACGGTTCGAAAAGGGACGAGGGCCGAAAAGGGAAGGACGGGAAAGGGCGGGAAACATCCGTGGTAAAGGGAGCGGGGCGAGGTCCGTAAGGCCCGGGACACCGGGACACCGGGACGCCCTACCGCACAGCCCCGGCCCCCCAGCCGACCCACCACCACCACCACCCCCCGCTTCCTATCCCCTCCCCCTCCCCCTCCCCCTCGTCCGCCCTTCACACCCGCTTCCAACCCGACAGGCCTCCCCTACCGCTCCACCCTGGCCGTCTCTCAGCCGACCCAACCGCCCCTCCCCCAGCCGCCAGCCCACTAGGGCCCCAACCCCGGACAAGGCCAGGCGCTGTCGCCACTTCTTTGTCCGCGCCCCATATCCGAAACCAACCCAAATGCCAACCCAAATGCCAACCCAGACCGGACCGAACCCGCGCACACCGCACCTTCTTCATCTTGGGTTTGGGCAGCGAGGAGCGCATAAACACCTCGTACCTGTTCTTCTGCTCCTCCGTGAGCGAGTCAAACACCCTGCAGGGGGAGTTGAACAACATGTGACAAGAGCACATGTACGACATATGACACACACACATGTACGACATATGACACAGCATGCATCGACATGCAGAAAAGAGCAGTCCGGGCGGGTCACAGCGAAGGGGCGATGGCGCAGGGCGGCCAAGGCCACACACGGGGTGGGGGTGGTGGCGGTACCCTCACCCCGGACCGTCCCAGTACGCGGAACGGGACGGGGCGGGGTGGAGGTGGGGGTGGGGCTAGCATGGTCATCAGAATGCGCAGCCCCGCACCAGGTCGCGCTGGTAGAGACAGGTCGAAGCGCACGGACAGGCCAAAGCCCGTGACCGGGAGGTGGGAGGGAGGTGCGCGGGGGCTGCGCGCATGTGGGTCGATCGGTCGGCCGGGTGGCTGCTGCTGCTGCTGCTGCTGCCAGAGCAGCCTCTGGAACAGTCCCTGGAGCCCGCATCCGCCGCCAGCATGCAGCGTCCGTCAGGCCCGGTTCGCAGCTGCAGAGCCGCCGGCGCTTCGAGCCCTGCTGCCAAGATTTCGTCCAAGAGAGAGGGGTCGGCCGACTGCCCCTCTCCCCCTCCCATACACACACACATATACTGGGACTGTCTTACTCTACTAACTCTACTCCCCCCTTCCTCTCCTTTCCCAAGACACACAGTGCTTCTGCGGCCGCCCCTGCAGCCGCCAGGTCCTCTCTCGGGTGGCCAAACCCCCATCACACGTCCCCACGCACCGCCTTCACCCTCCAACCCAACCCCGCCAGTCCGCTCCGCCCGCGCAGTGGCTCGCTTACTCCTTTTTGTATGCCGCTGCCGCGTCCGGCGCCGGCGCCGCTTCCGGCTCCGCAGCCGGCCGGCTGGTGGCGCCCTCCCGCAACAGGTGGAAAACCTGGATGCTGCCGTCGCCCTCCGCCGGGCGGGACGATTCGCCCCTGGCGGGGCCCTCGTGGTCGTCGTAGTCGTCCTCATCTCTGCGATGGGAAGCCGTCGGAAGCGAGGCCAGGTCATGGACATGAGCTTTGTTTGGGTGTGAGGGCCTTCCATGAGCAGCAGCGCTTCCTGCCCGCAGCGCCGCCTGCTGTGCGGATTACTGGCAGGAGCTTGTCAGAATAGCTTACAGGAAGTCGCCGGCGTTCTGGGCGTCCTGTCCCTCCCCGGCATCTCCGGCTGTCGTGGGCGCGTCATCGGCACCCGCCGCCTCATCTTCGGCGAAGGCAGCCTCGAAGGCGTCCTCTAGCTGCTCGTCTACGTCCATAAATCAGGCTGAACGAGACCTACAGCTTAATTCGCGGTTAGACCTACGGTCCGGTCTATGCCGTCTATCCCTATTATCTCATTGGCATAAAATTGTTTGATGTGCACATTTATTATGCAATAAAAGTTAAGTCTTGAAGCGTGTTTATAAAGTCCGCAACGTTCGAGCTCCGTTCCAATACCAAACGGAGTTACTTCAGCAAGCTTGAACAATCTGCACGGTGTGAAAGGCGAGATTACGCGGGGCCTAGGAGAATACAGTCACAGTTTAGTATTCAAAGAGGAACGTCCAGCACAGTTCACCAACCGTTAGCGGTACGACAGGGGTACGACGGACCGCCGCATGGTTGTTTACGACAATCAGAAAACTGCGGCGGCAGGGGCTTTTGTTGCCTTCCGTCGGTATGAAATGTTTTAACGCGCAAGTCCGTTCCGTGCTGTCGTACGGATCGCAGCTGTGGGGTGCTGACTTGGTCCTAGCCATGCTAGAGAGGGGTTTCCCGGCCAATGAAGCTCCACGCTCTTGTTATTTTGAGGCGGCTATACGAGACCGGATGGTCAAGCTCCAGATTTCATTTATGAAGCAATTGGTTGGAGCCGCCGTTCCGCCTCTTCAGTTGTTGTTTAGGGAACTTGGTCAGATGCCTTTGCAGTTGCACTGGGCCGAGTCGGTTTTTCGCTTCTGGAATAGTCTGGTGGAGGTCACTAGCACCGTGTATCACAGTGCTTTTCGTCACGAGATTCGGTTGGCGTTAGAAACCAATCTGCAGGGTGACGGTTGGGGTTCCAAGGTCATCAGGGCTCTAAACCTCTTAGGGCATGTCTGGGGCGAGGACGCAGCAGCGGGTAGCATTGATGCTAGGGTTAGGCGGTACGCGGCCAGCAAGCTTGATGTTGAGGCGCTGATGGACACCCTCAGGGGTCGTGTTAATGACGACTGGAGCAGCGACAGGTTGGCTGTGGACCCGAGCGCTTTCGTTACGGACGGTAGAAAGCCCGGTGTTAAGATGTGTCGCCACAAACATTGGATGGGGCTGCCGAAGCGTTTTGAGGGTTACATCCCCCTGGCGCACCATCGTTCTTTACTTCGTTTTCGTTTGTGTGTTTCTGCTTTGGCGATTAACAGCGAGAGTAGCCGGTCTAGGGAGCTCCGTGTTTGCAAAGCGTGTCGCTCTGACGGTGCGGTCGAGGATGAGAAGCATTTTCTGTTGGAGTGTTCTGCCCTTGTGTCAGCACGGCAGATGCTTTGGGACTTAGGCGTACCCAATACTGCGAGTGTTCACGATGTCATGCAAGTCGACGATCAGCGCGGCCTTGCGAAAGCTATCTTTGAGATGTTCAGTCTGCGGCAAGAACGCATTTCATCTTGAGAAGTTTGTTTTTGTGCGATCTCACACAGTTTACGTTCCATTGCACCACTTTCGTTATGAGACGTTTGTGCTGTCATTTTGTTTTTGTTTTTCTTTATCTTTTTCTGCGCGACTGAAGCGGTTCATGAGCCTCCGGGTTCGTTTGAGCCGTACGAGCTCACTGAAGCTTGTAACATCCATCCATCCAATCAGAAGACTTGTAAAGTAGCCCGAGCAGCTTCCTGCGACGCACGCACAAGGCACAACTCAAACTAGTTCCCAATTGGGAACTTTATGACATCGGCTGCCAATGCGAGCTTCCGGAACAGCTCTTGGTCCCCCTCCAAGCCAGCCTGGGGAGCCGTACCAAGTTGGGTGAACCTGGCCGTGTGGCCAAGCGCGTGACTGCGGGGGCAAGGCGCGCACTACTCGGCGCTTTGGGTGGCGGAATGCACGGGAGGTGCCAGCTGGTTGGGAAGCTGCGAGGCCTCCTGGATCGTCCCGAGGTGGCACGCCACACGATACACTGCCGTACCAAACAAACGGTACTCCGCCAATCTGCTGCCAACATAGTTACCCCCATCGAATACCTGGACCCGACAGCGTGCCTGTGTCTGGGCGCTGTACTTGCTTCCTTCGGTTGAGGTGGTGTGGTGCATGAGCTTTCTCCTGGGGCGCGACTGTGAGAGGGGCTGGCGGCTGCAAGCCCCTCAGCCGACTCCAAAGTCGGCGGATCAGCCAGGAAATCCCTCCTCTGTCCTTTCCTCTCCTCTGCCTTGCCGTTTGACCGATCGATCGATCCATCGATAGATCGATCGATCGATCGCACAATGGCGGATTTCAGCAGCGCAGTGCCTGTGCTTTGCTTCGGGCTTTCCTCTTGACAGCGGTCGCGGGATCCAGACGCCCGGAGGGGTCAGTTGGAGGGCCAGCGGACCAGCTTGGGCTGTAGTAACATCGGGCACGGGTCACGGGCGAAGGACAGCGCAAACCACTGATCTGATCTGATCTGATTTGATCTGAACTGATCTTGTCTGATCTGATCTGATCTGAGCTGGGCTGAGCTGCACACCCGTGCGGGACCTGGGGCCTCTCGCACCAGCCGAGACCCATCCGTGCCGCAGTTTGGAGCTCTCCCCCTGGCCGCATAGCGAGCTGGAGGCTCACCCACCCGCCCCACCACCCACCCACCCATGCCGCCTACGTGCCTCCACCTGCGGTATCGTTTTCATTACCACCCATGACTGCGGCAGTGTCATGTCCGCATCACCATCATCTGCTGCGCCCTTCAATGCCCTCAACCCTCTTCCACCCCCCTCCCCCCGGTTCATACTTGGTTCATGTTCTGCTTCCGCTCGTCGCTCGCTCTCGCCCCCCTCTCTCTCCCTTGCCGCCGGCGCCCCCCAACAGCCCTCCGAGGGCGCCCTCACCCCAACCGACAACCGCCCCAATCCCAACCACTCTCATCCCAACCAGCCTCAACCCAGCCACTCTTAAGTCTCTTATCCCCCCCACCCACCCGCCCGCCACCCCCCGGTCCGGCCCCCGTCACTTGGGTTCGTAACTTTCGCTCCCGGTGCTCCTGTCCCCTTGTCCTTGGGGGCTTCAGGCCACCGACCCGTGGGTCCGCCGCATCCCTCGCCCTCCATTCTTAACGTCGCCCTCCGTTGCACCGATGCTGCGGCGGCCTCCTCCTCAACGTTTCTTTAGTTAGTTAGTTAGTTAGTTTCTGCCCTCTAGTGCGCCCAGCACCCATCCCTCCATCATCTGCTGCGCCGCTGCCGGCTGGTCGTGCGGCACCATGTGACCCGCCCGGTACACCACCACCTGAGTCAACCCGCCCGCGGACCGCCGCCAGCCGGCAACCTGCGGCACGTGGGGGGACGGGTGCGCGTGCGTCGTGTGTGTATAAGTGTGTGTATGTGGGTTTGTGGGTTTGTGAGTTTGTGTGTGGGCGCGTTTGTGTTGGTGGGCGCGGTGCGGTGCCGTGTTGAAGTATGTACATGCGTGTGCGTGTGCGTGTGCGTGTGTGTCTGTTAGCCAGGGCGCGCGGCCCTGGCTAACAGACACACACGCACACGCACACTGTTAGCCAGGGCCGCGCGCCCCGTCCCTCCCCCCCCGGCTGACTTCCCGTAGACCTGCCCGGGTACACACACCCGACCCCGCATCCACTTCGCGCTTTCCGTACACGGCAAGTGCAATACAGGCGCTTCGGAGCTGAGATGAGCAGATGACGTAATGCCAGCCAACCCATAGCGGCCAACCAAGAACTGCAAAAGCCGCCGCCAGGCGCCCTCAGGCCTGCCCGCCGACGCACCTCCCCGCCACCGCCGCCGCCGCCGCCGCGGCTGTTTGTCCGCCAGGCTGCATCGCCCGCTGCGCCCTCCTCCTCCCCTCCTGCCAGCCGCCACAGTTGGCCCCTCTGTGAGGCGAACTTGGCCTTGTCGGTCCACTCCAGGGAGTTGAGCCAGGAGGTGACGGAGGCGACACCGTCGAGGATGTCGTACTGGCCCTGTCGTACGGCAGTACGGCACGGCAGTGGGAGCGGCAGCGGCAGAGGGGCAGCGGCAACGGGGCCGTAAGGGGGCAGTGACGGGTGACGTGGGCGGGGGAAAACGCGGCGGCGGCGGCGGTAGCGGCACCGTGGCGGCGACGAAGCCGAGCGCAGCCTGACGTGTGTGCGCGGGGAGAAGGAGAAGGAGGAGGGGGAGGAGGAGGAGGAGGAGGAGGAGGAGGGGGTTTTAGAGGCCGAGGTACTGCTGAGGTCGGGGCCGGGGGCCCGAACCCACGCCATGCCCGGACTGACCCACGGGTCGGCCCAGCGGCACCATGTACTACCATATACTACGAGGTACGGCCGACCTGCCTGCCGTACCTGGTACAGCAATACGGGAATGTGTGCCAGCACGTCCGGGATGAGGTGCTTGACGCTGCGCATCACGTCGGCCGCCATTGCCGTGCGTACGGCATCGCTGCAGCTGACGTACTGTACGGCAGGATCCGCGCGCATGGCCTCCTTGACCTGCAGCGGCGGCGGCGGGACCAAAGAGGACACGTGGGGCGTGGGCTGATGCGCACGGCATCGTATATGTTGTACGATGTACGATGCCGTACGGTGGTAAAGCTCCTGCGGATGGGCGGCGCAGCCTGCACTTGAGGCACCGGCCGTACAAGCTATGCTGTGACCCGTGTCTGGTCCGTTATTGTCGGTTTCCCCAAAGTTTGGCGAATGTCAGATGTCGAATGTCCCGTGTGCCGTATACGGGTAATAAGTCATATTTTCATTGGCCCCCTCCCTCCCTCCCTATCTGTGAACCCCCCGTGGGGCCGCTGATACGAAACGAACGGCAAGAACGGAGCGGCCGCGGCGCGCGCCGGGGTACGGCAATCGGGGCGCCTGTTCGTCATGCCGTACATCGAGCTGTACTGCACAACGGCTGGTGTCGTACCTCCGGCAGGTTCAGGAAGCGGTCCACCGCCTTGGTCGGGTCGTATTCCTGGGTGCGCGTGTGGGGTGGCGCGGGGTGCGGTGGGGGGAGGGGCAAAGGGGGGTTCAAGACAGGTCCAAGGGCGGGAGGGGAGAGATGGGCAGGCACGTCAGGGCCACGGAGTTAGGTTTCAGGATGGGAGCGGCAGCTGCAAGATATCCAGAGGTAACAAAACCCTAAAAACCTGATCGAAATCCTGTAAATTCAAACAAGAAAAACGTCCAAAAAGCCGCCGCAGCCGTAGCAGCAGCCGCAGCAGCCTGCGTTGGATCGCTTACGGCCAGGCGCGGCCCGCACCCAAGCGCCCCCCCACCCACACACACTCAAAGCAAACCCTAAGCCCGCCCGCTCGCTCGTCCATTCACCCCATGTTTAAGAGCAGTACCGTATCTCGACCATTCCCGCCCCCGGCCCCAGCCCCAGCCCCACCCCAATTCCCCGGCACGTACCTCCGTCCGGCGCGTGTCGAACATGGTCCCCAGGCCCGTGACGTTGGTGATGAAGCTGCGTGGGTGGGTGTACAGGGGGGCAGGAGGGGAAGGGCAGTGGAAGGGCAGTGGAAGGGAGCTGCGCAAGGGGGTTGTCCGGCAAGTGAAGAGGGGCGGATGGGAGCAGGGGCAGGGGCCAGGGGTGCGGGTGGGGAGTGTGTTGGGACTTGAGAGCGAAATGAAAAATGCGCGGGTTGGGTGCGGATTGGGGGAGGGGGGTGGGTAGGCGCTCGGGGTGGTGAGTCCGCAAAAGGCCGCTCGCACCCGTTTCCATTCCCCATTTCCAATCCGCGGATGTTATCCGCGCTCCTTAATTCCCAACCCGGGTTACCTAGATACCCCCTGCCCCCTACCTCCTCAGCGCCTCCCTCCTCTCGTGCGCCTCCAGCCACTTCCCTTCATCGATCAGCGCCACCACCTCCGCAGCCCTCCCCGCCACCTCGTCCCGCAGAGCCGGCGGCAGCAACCCCGAGTAGTAGGCCGCCGCCGCCAGCGTCTGAGTCTGGGCCCGTGGGTCGGTCAGCCCATTGCCGATCGCAACACCGGCCAGACGGAAGGCAGGCGCCGAAGTGCCGACGGGAAGCGGCCGACGGAAGCGCAGCGGCGGCGCCGCGGTTGCGGATGTCGCTGTGGTGGTGGTGATGGTGGTGGCGGTGGTGGTGGTGGTTGCCTCGCCGGCGGTTGCGGTTACGGTTGCGGTTGTTGCGTCGGCGGTTAGGGTCCTGCCGGGGGTGGTCAACTTGGTCGCTGCTGAGACTGTGCCGGCGACGGCCGTCCTCTCGACGGCGCTTGCTGTAGCTTCAGAGTTGGCGGCGGCGGTGGCGGTGGCGGCAGCGGCTGTAGCTGTTTCCTGCTGGGCTTGCAGGATGTAGTGCGCGATGGAAGGGACGTACTTGCCCGCGTAACTCTGTACGGGCAGCGGTACGGCAGTACGGCAGCTCGTTCTCACGTGGACTCACCACGGTCGTTGGCCTGCGGAAGGCTTGGCGGGTGAGACGAGCCTTTCGAGCGAGGATTTGCCGAATGCATTGAGATCCCGGTAATAACGCGTGAGCCGTTTGCATGTGTGTGTGTTTGTGTCGTACCCTGTCGTACGACAGCCGTACTTACCTCCCCCGTAATGAATAACGGCCGTGCCGCCAGGGCGTGGTGCTGCGTGAAAAAGCCCTGCAGCCCCGAATACAAGTGCGCCGCCATGCCCATCTCATCCGTGGGGATGCTCGCGCTGCCGCTGGCGGCCCGGCTGTAGCCGCTGCCCACCGGCTGGTCCATCAGCAGCAACCCGAAGATGCGGTTCCAGGCGCCTGCGTCGGTTGACGACGGTTGGTGGTTGGTGGTTGAACTTAACCAACCCAACCAACCAGCCAACCAACTAACTAACCCGGGTTTCGTTGCACTCGCAGCTCGCTGGTGACGGACCAGGGCCCCAGCTCATAGAAGCCTCCGAAGGTGCTCGCACAGCCGGGCCCGCCCTGCACAGCACAGCGCAGCACAGCGGAGAGAGAGAGAACAGAGGAGGGGCCAAAGGGCTGACGGCAGGGGTCGGGCGGCGTTTCACGCAGAGGGGCAACGCCGCCCGGGCGAAGAAGGCGCGAAAAAGCAAGCCCGCGTGCGTGCGTGCGTGTGTGCGTCGTGCCGTGTGCGTGCGTATCGTGCAACGTGTGTTTTCACCTAGGACGGCGTGGGGGCACGACCCAGGTGGGAAATGGCGCCCGGAAAGTGGGTCAGGCACGTGGCGACCCCTCAGATCGATGCATACGGATCTTGGCGTCGTAGAAGGAAGAGCTGCCGTACGACTACTGGACTGGGCTCCCCTTCGTCCCGCCCAACCCGCAGACGACTCAAGAGGAGCCGAGGAGATGGGCAGTTTGGATGTATTGGCTGTACCGCTGTTGTTTCCAGAGGTCACAGGAAGAGGCGAGAGGCGGGAGGCGCGCCAGGAGCGCGAAAGCGGAAGGAAAGGGGCGGCAAAAGCTGACTCCCTGGGAGCGTGGCTGACCGGCGTGCGACTTGCCTGCAGCCAAAGCAGGATGGGAGCCTCCCCCACATCTTCTGATCGCGCTTGGGCCTCGTAGTAAGCGTAATAGATCGAGGAGCCGTCCTTGTCGACCTCGATGTATCCCGCGAATGTGGGCTTGATGATGCTCGACGACGCCGCGGTGATTTGGTTCCGCAATACGTCGGTCCTGATAGCGTGTGAGGGGTACAGGCAGATCAAGTATGCAAGGATGGCTAGGAGCAAAAGTGGCCTCGCAGCCCGCGCCATGGCCCTCATCGCAGTGCCACCGCGACCAAATGCAGGTCCTATGATCACGTTATGCTTCAAACCAAATCGCGGAAGTCATGATGATACTAACGAAACACCAAACCCTCAATTGGCGCGAGATAGGAGCGGAATCGTCTCGGAATCAAGTTTCGGAGCAGCGAGCATTTTCGCGACGGTCGAGTGGTGCCGTTGACTTATTCACGGAGCCCGCGGTGGGTATTGCCTGGTCTTAATGGGGCAACCGTTTTCAGTTCGCGGTGAAAGGGCTGAAAACCCTTAATGTTCAACTCTTTCTGTTGGACGAGGTCGCGACGGACGCTCAGGAGGCCAAGGGTTGACCATCGCTGAGGGAGGCATGATTGCCCCATTCGAGACCCTGCGCGTCTGTTGTCTGTGCGAACCTGTACATTGCATAGGGCAGCGGCCGTGATTACATACGTACAGCGCCGTGACTCGCGGCCCCGCCTCCACAGCAGACACACACACATACTCTCTCTCTCAACGGCGCGCTCTCGCCGCGAGCATCCACGCCGGCGGTACGGTAGTCAGTCGTCAGTCAGTCAGCCACACACCAAACCATGCGGGGACACACCTCTCTCCCCCTCCCTCCCTCCCTCCCTCCCAGCGCCACCGCCAGGGTGCTCGCACTCAAATTCCTGTCCTGCGTCGCGGCGGCATGCCGCCAGCCGTCTGCCTGCCAGTCGCTTGCCCGCAGCTGCCCTCGAGTCGACTCCGCTGGCTGGCTGCACCCTCCCCCAACCCCAACCCCAACCCCATTCCCATTCCCGCCCTCCAGATGCTCGTACCTCTCCCGCGCGCGGCCCTGGTGGCCCCCGAGCTCGCCAACCTCGAGCCAACCCAAAGCGCGCCTCCTTTCCCCCCTCCTCCTCCACCTCCTTGCCCCCACCTTCTCCTCCTTATCCTCCTGCTGCTGCTGCTTGCCCTCCCACCCCCACGCCTCCTCCTCGTCCCCTCCTCTTCTCATCTCTATTCTCTCACCTCCCATCCCTATAGGGGATATTGCGCTGCGACAAAGCAGACATCGATCCACAACGGCGGCGCAGAAGGACCACAACCACCCCCTCTCTCTTCCTTCCTCCCCCTCCCGGCCCCCGCCTCCACCTCCGCCTCCGGCTATGCGGTGAGCTGCCGCTGCAGGAAAACGCCACGCACGTGTGACGTGCCCCTCACGTGTGACGTGCCCCTCACGTGTGACGTGCCCCTCACGTGTGACGTGCCCCTCACGTGTGACGTGTCCCTCACGTGTGACGTGTCCCTCACGTGCCTTGCCTCTTCACTTGCCCTTGACCGGCCTCCAGGATCCCGCCCCCGTCTCCTCATCCACCACAAACTCCTCCTCCGTGTCCGTGATGGTCATGCCGGCGGGCGCGAAACCGCTCAGCAGCGCGAGGAGGTCCCGCTCCACCGCTGATACCTCCGAGGGGTCAACCTGGGCGGGTGAGGGGGCGGGCGGGGGGGCGGGCGGGCGGGCGGGGGGTTATCCACGTATAGGCCGGAGCCCGTAAACGGTATCGAATCAGAGAGGGGGGGTTCAAGAGTGTAATGCAAGAACGGGGGTGGGGATTGAAACAAACAAGATAACGCATACACAGCGATGGCTGCCCACAACCTCGCCTTTGGCAGGTTCTTGAAGTGGCGCTGGCGGGCGTTCCTCATGGGGGGCGTCACGCCGTCTGCGCTCTCGGGCCCCTCGGGCAGGCTGGACCCGGGGGGGCCCACCAGCAGCATCTGGAGGGAGGGAGGAGGGGTGGAGTGGGGATGCAGTGGGGAGGAGGAGGAGGGAGGGAGGAGGAGGAGGAGGGGGAAGGGTGGGACAGAGGGTGGCAGGCACAGGGGTGGCGGCGGAAGGGGGAGGCGTGACGGAAATTTCCGCAAGGCCGGGAACTATATCTCTCCTTCTTGAGGCGCCCTTTTGAAATAACATAATGAGCAGTAACGGTGTGCTCACTGTCGTCCGGGAGGAGTTGTGGGCGGTGATGGTGGTGGCGGTGGTGGCGGTGGTGGTGTCGTTGCGGCCTGCACCGTCCCGAAGACGGGCGTGTTACCCCTCCCCCCCCCCTCCCGCGTGTGCATGCGTGCGTGTCTCAGTGAGGTGCAGGGGCGCAGACGCCGCACTCAGTTATGAGTGAGGGTAGAACGTAGAAGCCGCTCGTCCTCCGGGGGGTCCGTAGCCCCATGGCTTCCGGCTTCCGGACTCGTCTGGCCCCACGGGACGGCCCCCTAACCGACCCGCCGCTCACCTGTCCAACGTCGTTGATCTTGACCATGTTTACGTCGTCGTACGTTTTGTACGCCTCCACTACGGTTGGGAGGTTGAGCAGCTTGACGGGGTAGGGCAGACTGTCAACCGTTAGGGTCCCGTCCTGGTTGTTGTCTGGGCGAACAGCGAGTGCAGCACAGCAGGGAGGCAGCTGGGTGTGAGATGAACGGGAGAGGGTTGTCTGTGTGTGTGGGGGGGGGAGGTGTAAATTGATTGGGATTGGGGTGCGTGGAGGCGTGTCATCGGCAGTGGCGCTGCGAGAGCGGCGCGCTGCGGTCTCGGTCGCGAGGGACACCAGAACGCGAGGGTCGCCGGGTCGCCGTGCCGCTTACCTGAGAAAGTAAGCTCTATGTGGCCGTGAGCGGTGATTTCCTCCCGCAGCATCCTGCGCAGCTTGTCGGCGAGCGCCTCGTCCAACACCCGCAGGACAAACTGCTCCTCCGCGCCCGCGCCCTCCGCCATCCCGCAACGATAGCGCCGAGCTCAGCTATATTTACGTTATAAATAGTAACTCCAATTACCTTATAACGTCCTCTATCAACCCATTTACGTGGCAATACGCTTCGAGGTAGAAACTTTGGTAGTTATCGTGTTTTGTTTTTTGCTTATAAAATTCACGAAATACATACGTGCTTTGGGCAGACATCAAGCACAGCACTCCGTCGGCAGCGATCCGCAATATTGACTTGACCTCCGAACGGCGACAGCTGCCCTTCCAACCCGCCTTGTTTCACGCCCTGTTCGTAGCATTTACAATTCGTTTTAGATAAGTTTCTTTTACAACAAGTTGGAAGACTTGCTGAGGCGATAGCCCAGGCGGCAGAAAGCAGCATCCTCTATTCCCCGTTCTACCTGAAGCGTGTCATGCCAGCCGTGCTCGGATGCTGAATCCATAATACACGATGTGTCGCGTCGTAAAGGCGCGACCGGGAGCAGTCGACACCGGAGCTTCAGAACCCTTGGCAGCAAGGCGACCAACACGCTTTCAGCAGTGCCCTTGCGGAGGGGCAGCCAGCCTCCAGCCGGCGACGCAGCCATCCCCACCACGACTACTAGCAGCGCAGGAGCCGTGAAAATCCCTTAAAACGCACACAGGAACACACGGCGATAGAGAATAATGGCGTGCAGCCCCAAGCGGCCGGACCCCCTCCGAGACGCGGAGGCGCGCGTGCGCGCGCTCACGCGCGAGGTCGGAACGCTGCGCGAGGACCTGCGTCGCGAAACCAAAAAGCGGGAGCGCGCTGTGGCGCAGGTATGTGTGGTTTACGCAGAGACGCGCGTGCGTGTGTGGAGCGGGCGGCCTTCCATCGGCCGCGCGCGAACGCTGGGCTAGTGACGGCCCTCCCGCAGCGCCCACCCCCCGCCCACCCACCCAGCGCCTCTCCGCTGCGGGGCTCGCGGACCCACAGCCCCGATGGTCTGGTCGATGCGGACACTCCCCGCTTCCATGTCAAAGAACGCCGACTGTGGTGTCCCCAGCAGCAGCAGCAGCACCCGGACGACGCGTGGTGCACACACCGGCACCGGCACCGGGCAGCGCACTTTCGTCCTTCCGACACCACAACACCATCTCTTTCTGACACCACAACATTATAACACCAATTCGTTACCGATTCGCTACCAGGAGAGACTCTACTTGCAAAGTAGGGTTTCCTCTTCCTCCTCCTGAACTCACGATGAGTACCACACCGGTCCGTCGAACCCAGTTGAGCGCGCGCGCCGCCCTTTCCCGCCCCTTCTCTCTCCCCCCTCCCCGTTTCATCTCTCCCGACGCAGGCCAAGGAGAATGAGGAAGCGCGGCGCGCCGCCGACGCCCGCTCGCAGGAGCTGTCGTACAGCAACCGCAAGCTGGCTTCGGAGCTGGATGCGCTGCACGAGGCGGCGCGGGTGGCGGCGGAGAGGGACCGGCGGGCGCTTCGGAGCCTGAGGGAGGGACTGGCGGCGGTGGAGGAGGCGGTGGCGACGCGCGCGAGAAAGGGTTTCACACAGGTGAGTGGTGGGTACCTCGACTTGAGCTGGGGGACTGGTGGGCTGTGGACTGTGGACTGGTGGCTGGTGGGGGCGTACGAGCAATGCAGCCGAAGCGCGAGTGGCCTCCAGCAACTGGGGACGTGATGGCGACGGCGGGATGCGCGGCGGCGGCGGCGGGCGTGGCATGCGAACTACCTGCACCCCTGCCAAGTCCCCGGCACGCACGTGTGTTTGTGTGTGTGCTTTGTTTGCCGTACACAGGTCCAAATGCTGCACGAGGCGCAGCAGCAGCTCCGTCAGCTGCTCAGCTCCGCCGCCGCCGCCGCCGCCGTAGACGCGCCGCCGGGGGCGGCCGCCGCCGCCGCCGGCGGCCTCTCCGCCGCCGCGTCGCGCGCCCATCAGCTCCTGACGGCATCGCAGTCGTACATCGAGAAGCTGGCGGCGCTGCTCGCCGGCGCCGACGGCGATGACGTAACCGCCGCTTGCGGCGGCAGCGGCGGCGGCGCCGCCGCCGACGGGGCTGGAGCAGGCTTGATGGCGGAGGCGGTGGAGGGGGGCAGAGGGATGCTGTCGGAGCAGCATCAGGGCGCGACGGCGGAGGCGGTGGAGGTGGAGGTGGAGATGGATGCTGAGAAGGCGGCTCTGCGGGAGGAGGTGGTGCGGCTGGTGGGGGAGCTGAGGGCGCTGGAGGAGCGGGCGGCGGGTGAGAGGGGGGCCTTGGGGGTGGGGCCCGTGTGGGAGTGGGAGCGGGGGCGGGCAACAGAGGATACCGCCGGGAGGATACGGTACCGCAGGCGTGTGGGAAGGAGGCGACGTCAGCGAACGGGCCCGGCAATACGGTACCTACCACCGCATCGTACCTGGGAGTGGGCCCGGTCGGGGCGGGGGAGGGGTCGACCACACGCAGTGCCGGGGGGGGGCCACACGGGCTTCATGGGGACACGGACACACGAATGCGGAGTTGGGGCGCAGGGGCATCAAAGGGCGCAGGACTTTGCGGATCTGGATCTCGGTGGGCGAGACTGGGTCGGGGTGGGACCAAGTCAAGGCCAGGAAACGCAGGCAGGCCCCCCTGGGGGGGCTCAGGTGAGGGAAGAAGATGAGGGGAGAGGGGCGGCCGCGAGGAGCCGACGGGCTGCCCGGTGAGGCTGGTGCTGGTGTCCGGTGTCATGTGCAGAAGCCGGCAACGCCAACAGCTTCACGGCTCTGGAGCTGGCTCAGTCGCTGCGGGAGGCGCAGGGTGAGCTGGTGCGACTGCGGGCGGAGGTGGCGGGGCTGCACGCGGCGGCGGCGGCGGCGGCGAGGGAGCAGCAGGCCACGGCGGAGGCGCTGGAGGAGGCGGGCAGGAGGTGAGACCTGCGGACTGCGGACTGCGGTACCTTGTCTATGAACACCACCACCACCACCGGCGCCACCACTTCCACCGCTTGCGTCGCTTGCGTCGCCTCCTTCCCTGTGGTACCTTCTCTATCTCCACCACCACCATCACCACCGGCACGCCGGCACACCGAATACCCCTCAGCCAGGGGGCCTCACTGCTCCTCATGGCGGCGCGCTCTGGGCGCCCCTCCTGTGGGCCCCCCGCCACCAGCGTTCGCCCTCCTCCCGCTTCTGTGTGGGTTGAGCGGCAGCGAGGACCCTCCCCGGCCCCCGTACCCCGGGGGGACAGAGTCGCTCCGGCTACGTGGCCGCGGGTTGTTCATGCGGCTATCTTAACCCCCTTCCTTCGTGTGTGTGTTTGCGTGTGCACATGAGGGTTTAGCGAGGGCGGGGCCAGACCTTGAGGAAAGGCCAGCCATGACCCCCTCCCCCTCCTGCTCCTCCTGCGGGGCCCACTTCGTGTGTGCCTGTGTCTGTATTTGTGCCCCTGGTCCCCTGGTCTCAGGCTGCAGCAGCAGGACCAGCTGCACGCTGCGCTGCTGACGTCGGTCCGGGAGCAGGAGGAGGGCAGCATGAGCCTGCTGGGGGAGCTGTCGGCGAGGAGGGTGGAGCTGGAGGCTCAGGTGGGGGGGGGGGCGGAGCAGAGGTGGGGGGCGGGGCAGAGGTGTGTGTGTGGGGGGAGTTTGTGGCAGGCTGGTGTGTCGCACGCCGCGCAAGCAAGCAGGCAGGCAGGCAAGCAATCAGGCGGAGCAGGGCAGCGGACTCGGCGCAAGGAGCAGGCGGGACAGGGGAGGGAGGGACAAGCCGGAGGGACATGGAGGGAGGGGCTGCAGCACTTGTCACCTGCCGGGTGTGACGCCGGACATGGCGGATATGGTGGGGCGGGGCGGGGCGGGGATGCGAGGGCGGGCCTGCAAGCAGCGCAGGGGCTCCGTCCATGCCCGAATTCCTGTGCCCCATGCCTGTGCCGCCCTTCCACCTTCCCACCTTCTCCGTCCCTTCGCTGCGGTATCTTTTTTCTTTCCCACCTTCCATGCCCCGCCCCCCCCCCCCCCCCCCCCCCCCCACACACACACACACACCGGCGACGCCACCGCAACGCCGATTGCCGGATGGTGGATGCCACCGGCGCCGGCCCTCCCCCGCCGTCGTCCAGGTGTCTAGCCTGGTCCAGCAGGCGGGGTCGCTGCAGCAGCGGGTTTCGGAGCTTCTGGAGGAGCGGGCGGGGCTGGAGGCCATGCTGCAGCAGCGGGAGGAGGAGCTGCGGGCGGCAAAGGTGGGCGGTTGGCGTTTGGGTGCATGCGAGTTGGATGCGGGGCGGGGCAGCGGCGTCGCTGCGTGCGCGGCGATTGCGTGACGTATCGGAGGGCAGGTGGGCAGACAGGTGGGAAAGCCAGGGACTGGGGCGATGTGGGGGCGACGCGAACAAACTCGCATCCACCCCCACCGACCCTCCTTCGAGCCTTCGTGGTTACCCTCCCTCCCTCCCTCCCTCGGGCTTTCAACCGGGCTTTCAACTCGGACCGAACCGAACCGAATCTCATCAACCCACATCGCCCAAACCCTACCAGGCAAGCATTTTGGAGCAGGGCGCCGACATACGCAGTGCCCTCTCCCTCATCAGCCGACCCCCGCCCGGCGGCGGCCCAGCGCCACCGCCCGCCGCCACATCGGCGTCAGCGCCGGCGTACGGCCCCCTGGCGGCGCCGGCGGCGGCGTCGCTGGCGTTGACGCGCAGCGCGACGGCGCCAGCGGCGGCGGCGAACGGCTCCCTGGACTCTGCATTGGCGGCGGCGCTGGCGCCGTACCATAACGCCAGCGCCGCCATCGGCTCGGCGCTGGCGGCCGCCGCCGCCATCATCCCGGGCGGCGGCGGCGGCGGAGCAGCAGCAGCGGCAGCGGGTGCAGGTACGGCAGTGTCCTGGCTACAGCCGGCGGCCAACAGCGGCAATCTTGCGCACGCCCCGCCACCGCCGCCGCCGCCGCCGCTGCTACCATCTTCTTCCTCTGTCCTGGGTCCATCTCAGCTGCAGCAGCAGCGGCATCAACATCAACATCATCACCACAATCAATATCCGCCGCTGGCCTATCTGCCGCAAAAGCAGCAGCAGCAGCAGGCCCCCGCCCCGGTGACGCGCCAGCAACAGGCCTTGGCGGACCTCACAGCCGTACTTAGCCAGGGCTTGTCGTACCGCGGCCGGAACCTCGGCGGCGGCGGCGCCGCCGCCGCCCCTGACGCCGCGGCGGCGGCGGCGGCGACGCAGTCAGCCCGCGGAGTTCAGCCACCATTGATCGGCGGCGGCGGCGGACTGACGCTCGCGCTAGGCGACGGCGCCGCCGCCGGGATGGTGGCGAGGGCTCTGCACGGCCGCGGCGGCGGCGCCGTCGCCGTCAAGCCGGTCGCCGCCGCGGCGGCGGGCGAGGCTGGAAGCCGCTGGGTGGAGGAAAAACCGGGTCCGCAGCCGCTGCAGCAGCGCCAAGCGGCGGCGTCAGCGGCGCGGCGACAAGCGCCCGAGCCCGACGAGGGTCCGTCGTACGGCGACGGCGCCGCTGAGTGCGGTGGCGAGGCGGCTGCCGGCGCCGCCAGCTGGCGGCCCGGCGGCCGGCGTATGGTTGGCGGCGAGGGGCTGTTGATACATGCGCTGCAGCAAGGCAGGGATCGAGGACCCACCGGCGGCGCCGGCGGCGGAGGGATGTCGTCCGTGCGCGGGGCGGAAGGTGGGATGCGGCAGAAGGGCGGGGTCGGCGGCGGCGGCGGCGGTGTGGGTGTCAGCCGGTTGGCTGCGCTCCGGCGGGACATGCAGAGCCTGGATGATGAGATTGCTCAGATGGAGGAGTCTCTGGCGGTGGCGGCGAGGAGGACGCGGTAGCGGTGGGGGAGGAGGTGGGGAGAGAGAGGTTGAGGCGGGGCCTTGTCCCGAGGCAGGCGTGGGACGGGAAAGCGCGGTGGTTCCTTGAAGAGGCGGGGGCGGGGGGCGGGGGCGGGCGTCTCACCCCACCCCACCGTGTGCCCCTGGTTGCATCTGGCTGCTCGGAGGAGCAGAAGGTTGGGGCTTAGGGCCTGGGCGGGTGGCTCCTCCCCGACAGCCAACACTGATCTTCCAGTCCAGCCAAGCCCGGCCCGGCCCAGCGCGATCTGCAGGGCGCGAGCGGACTGTAGGGTGGCTGTAGGGCGGTGGTCCAGGGGGATAAGGTGGTGGCGGATTCTTCTGGCGGTCGGTGGGGTGAATGCGTGTGTGTGTGTGGCTGTACTGTACCGCCTACCGCGCCTGGTGTTTCGGAGGGCGGTGCATTTCGCGCACTGCTGCCCGGGTGTTGCCAGATGACAGCAGGTACGGCCAGTTGGTTCGACTGGCTCTATCAGCCCAGCAATACGTAGCCTATTGTAAGACCCGGTGCTTGGAAGAAAACGATATGGCTCGCTTGTGTCTCGGCTGTGTGTGTTTGTGTGTGTGTGGAAGGAAGGAATTCGTCAACTCGAGGATGGTGCGCGACGCGCTGTGTGGTGTGAAAGGAGCGGACAGCACGGCTGAGGAGCTCGTAAAAAATAAGCGCCCGGGAGCTCTGTTGGGTAGGCACGTCAGGGGAGGGGAAGGGGGTGCAGCAGCCGGGTATGCAGGTGTGGTGCGGGGGCTGTATCGCTCGGTCCTCTGATGTGGGTTTTGGAGGGGAGGCAGGGCAGCCGCCCCGCCCGGGCTGTGTGCGGGCAGCGAGCGACGGTGGCTCGTGGGGGTTTTGCCTGTAGGTGACAGAGGGGGAGATGATTAGGTGGGGGAAAGGGAAGCGACAGAATGGGGGCGGGGGAAGGGAGGGCAGGAAGAGCAGGACACGTGGCAAGTCCATTCAAAAACGTACATCCGCCGTACAATGACTCTTTAACTAGACTCTCGTTCATCGCGCCTTGCACGAGACGTTGATAAATGCTATGTCGGCGGGGATCGCACATGTATGTGCGAGAAGGTGCGTGTGTTTAGTAATTCCAGTAAAATAGTCAACGGGCTTACGCAGGCTTCGCAGCACGTTGGGCGCGAGCTTTACTTGATTTACCAGATTTACTCGACGCGACCACGCGTTAAATCTTGCACACCAAGCGAAGCCTTCGGGCCTGTTCCCGCGCGCGACTCTGCTGTAACGCTTGCACGAAAGCCAGCCCGAAAGCGGTCGGCGCGGCAATGTGGAAGTTCGTAAGCGCCGGGAACAGCGGCGGCAACCCGTTATTGCGCTCGCTGAACGGCAACAAGGGTCGGCAGACGTGGGAATTCGATGAGAAGGCCGGAACGCCCGAGCAGCGCGCGCAGGCGGAGCGCCTTCGCGCCGACTTCACGGCAAACAAGGACAAGCAGCACCACTCCGCCGACGAGCTGCTGAGGCTGCAGTGCGCGGACCGCATCCGCGCCAAGCAGCATGCCCCGCCATCCGGCGATGTGCCGGAGCAGCTCACGCCCGAGCGCGTCGAGTCGCACCTCAACGGCGCCATCAGCTTCTACGAATGCCTGCAGCAGGAGGACGGGCACTGGCCAGGCGACTACGGCGGCCCGATGTTCCTGCTGCCCGGGCTGGTCATCGCATTGTATACCACCGGCGTCCTGGACCAGGTCCGACGCCCTCCTAGACGGACGCCTGCGAAAAACCACCCTGGCTCTTGAGTCGTGCATTTCAGTCGTGCAGGGAGAGGGGAATAGAGAGAGGGAGAGGGGGGAAGAGAGGGGGGAGGGAGAGCGCCAACCTTCCCGTGACGTGGCAGGCGTTGTGGGCTGCAGGGGGTTGTGGCGGGGGGCATTGGCTGACTGGCCAGTGGTGCCATCGTCGGGCTCGCCGCGTGAGGTTCTCCTCGGGGCCCATACCCAGCAGCCTGTGGAGGCATCCTCTGCGGCGCGCGCAGCCAGCCGTGCGCTTGCGAGCGGGGTTGAGGTGAGGGGAGGGGAGGTGGGGGCCGTGTAACCCACCGCCCACTTCCCCTCCGGTGCCTGTGCCGGTGCCGGTGGGGAGCTCCGTCGTCAGCAGCCCAGCACCCAGGTCGGCCGGGGGCAAGACGTGGAGAGGGGGTCGGCGGCCTTCAAAGCCACCTGCTCGCCTGGCCACACCCCTAGGCGATACGCCACACCCACCACCCCACCCCCACCTCAAAACCCCCCAGTTCTTTCGTCGGGAGGCTTGACAGGAATCCAGTCGACCTTTAGAGTACAACGTCCGCAGGGCTTCTTGTTTCATTCTTGCAAATTCACTCTTCACACGCCCCCCCCAGCCGCTACCTCCCAACCCACACCCCCCTGCACCCACCCCCCTTGCTGTTGGTGTTGGTGTTGGTGTTGACTCCTGCAGGTGTTGACCCCGCATCACAAGGCAGAGGCGCTGCGCTACCTGACCAACCACCAGAACGCCGACGGCGGCTTCGGACTGCACATCGAGGGGGAGTCAACCATGTTTGGAACCGGACTCAAGTGGGTGTACTACATTGTACTGCACTGTACTATACTGTACTGCATGGTCCGCAGCCCGGGGGGGGGCGAGACGAGGGGAGGGGAGGGCTCAGGCTGGCGGCGCGAGGGTGGGATACTGGGGTTTGGGGGCGCTCTGGGGGCTTGCTTCCCGGGCCCCCCTCTCCGCCTGGTCCTCTGCTCCCATTCTCACCCCTGCCCTTTCCCCTGCCGGTTCCCCCTTCCAAACCCCAAAACACACACACACACGCACACACACACACACACGCACACGCAGCTACGTCATGGCCCGACTGTTGGGTGCGGGCCCCGAGGAGGATCTCACTCGGAGAGCCCGGGAGTGGGTGAGTGGGGGGAGGGGGCCGGGTGGGTGAGTGGGGGAGGGGGTGGGTGGCGGAGTGCTTCCTTTCGAGGATGAGTTTGGGGGGTGATGGGGTGGAGTGGGCAACCCTTCACCAGCCCTTCACCAACCCACTGTTCCCCCATATTTCCGTGAGCCAGTTAGTGAGCTGTTCTGGCCTGTTCTTCCCTACCTCCCCCCTCTGCCCCCCATCCCATCCCATCCCATCCCCCCTCCTCCCTCCCTCGTCCTCTCTCCCTCCGTCCTCCCTCCCCTTCCTGCAGATTCACGCCCGCGGCGGCGCCACCTTCATTACCAGTTGGGGCAAGTTCTGGTTGGCAGTCCTCGGGGTGTACGACTGGGACGGCATGAACCCCCTGACGCCGGAGATGTGGCTGCTGCCGTACAGCAAATGGAGCGGCATCGGCTACCTGCACCCGGGCAGGTTCTGGTGCCACTGCCGCATGGTGGGTTGGCGGTTGGTCGGTTGGTGGTTGAGGGTGGTTGGACATTGGGCGGTTGGTGGTTGGTTGGTAGCAAAGGGTAGCAAAGGGCTGGCGGGGCGGGGTTGGTGGGGCGGTTGGTGGGGGTTTGGTCGATGTGCGGAGGAGTTTCCCCGCCCCGCCCCACCGGTTTGCGACGGGGCGGGCTGGGGCGGCGGGTCCGCACTTTCGAAGCTCTGCTCGACCTCGGCCGGGTCTCACCCTCCCCCCCTCCCCCCCTCCCTCCCTCTGTCTGTCTCCCCTCCCCTCCCCGCCGTGATGGGGCCATCGCTGCCGCCCCGCCTTAAACGGTTGCCGTACCGTACGGCAGGTGTACCTGCCCATGAGCTACGTGTACGGCAAGCGCGGCACGTGCAAGGAGACGCCGCTGACGGCCGCTATCCGGTACGAGGGGGGGCGGTTGGTGGTTGGGCGGTTAGGTGGTTGGGTGAAGGCACGAGAGGGAAAGGTGCGCAGCGGTTGGACGAGATAGAACAGCCAGGGCACCCCGCGGCCTCCCCCTTACCCCCGCACTCCACCCCCACCCACCCAGGCGGGAGCTGTACCCGATGTCGTACGACAAGATCGATTGGAACGCCGCTCGCAATCAGTGCGCCAAGGAGGACCTCTACTACCCCCACCCGCTGGTGCAGGTGCGGGTGTGTGGGGGGGGGGGGCGGGGGTTTGGGGGGGTCAGGGAGTGATAAGCTCCTTTATAAAACAATGAGTCACTGCGGACGTTGTTGAAGCCGCTGAACCTCCGAAACTGTTAGCTGTAACCCACCCATTCCCATACATTACCGACATTGATGCTTGACCAGTGGTAGCGCCGACCCGTCGTCTCGACGGTCTCGGTTTGGGGGGGGGGATGCGGGGCAGAGGAGGAGAGATGTGATGGGGTGGGGGTGGAGGGAGGGTTGGCCTCCCGGGGGGTGCTCTCCGCATGAAATGGAAGTCGGGGAGGACGGGGCAGGGAGGGTGCTCCTGTGTGGTTGAGGGGTTATTCACGTGTAGGCCGGAGCCGGAGCGGGGGGCGAGGTGAAGGGCCGGCGAGGCTGGGGGGCGGGGAAGGGAGCGGAGCGGAGCGGAGGGCCTCCCTCTCGCAATCTCTCAAAGAAGGGGTGGGTTGGCGTAGCAGGCCTGTTGGGCCATTGTGGTGGTGGTGGTGGTGGTGGTAGTGGTCTCTGGTCTGGCAGGCGCTGTGTGTGTTGGGGAGGAGGGGGGGCAGGGCACCTGTTCCTTCACCCCCTCTCCGTCCCTCACCCCACCCCAGTCAGGACACTCCGGACACGCTCCTCCCGCTCCTCCCCCGTCGACCTCCCCTTTCCCCTCCCCTCCCCCCCCTTCCCAGGACGTGTTGTGGTGGGTGTTGTACAAGGCGGAGAATGTGCTCCAGGGGAGCTTCCTGCGCCGCATGGCACTGGCCGAGTGCATGAAACACATCCACTATGAGGTGAGGTCTGAGGTCTGAGGGGGTGTGTGGGTGTGTGTATGTGTATGTGTGTTTGCGGGGGAGGGTGGTGTCTAGGCGCGTATCGGGTGGGTTTAGGGGGCTTGCTACCGCCACCGCCACCGCACGTGTTCCGCACCCCGCGCGCGGTCAACTCCCACACGTACGACATACACGTACGACATGTACGACACGCAGGACGAGAACACCCGCTACGTGGACATCGGTCCAGTCAACAAGGTGATCAACATGCTGTGCTGCTGGCTGGAGGAGCCCGAGGGAGCGGCATTCAAAAAGTGGGTTATGTGTGTTTGTTTAAGTGTATCTCCCAATCCCCGCCCTCCCCCACACCGTATTCAATAATGGGGAGGGCGGGATGGGGGTCGGGGGGCTCTGGTGATGTAGATGCACAACCGGGCGGGCAAGTGAGTGAGTGAGCGAGTGAGTGAGTGAGTGAGTGAGTGAGCGAGTGTGGTTCTTGCAGCGGGATAGGGCGGCATAGAGGGGCCAAGAGCGAATCATTGTCAGAAAGCTGTGTGTCTGGGAGTGGGGGGGGGCTTGAGGGGGGCAACGGGGGAAGGAGGGCATCAGTGCATCAGCATCAGTTGTGGCCCTCTCCAACCCTCCACCCAACCCCAACGCCCCCCCTCTCCCCGTGTCGACCGGCCCCCCCTCCCTGTCGTACTGCCGTACCCCAGGCACCTCCCCCGCATCCACGACTATCTGTGGTTGGCGGAGGATGGTCTCAAGATGCAGGGTTACAACGGAAGCCAGCTGTGGGACACATCGTTTGCCGTACAGGTGCGTGCGTGTGCGTGTGTGTGTATGAGCGGGTGTGTAAGCGGGTGTGTAGGCGGGTGTGTGCGTGTGCACCTCAGCCTGCCGTGTCAGCGAACCCACCCACCGCCTCCGTCGTCTCCCCCTCCTCCCCCTCTCCCTCCTCCTCCTCCTCCACCTGCTCCGCAGCCTCCCTAGTTCTATCCCCCTGCCCCCGATCCGTGTCCCGATCCTGGGCCCAAATCCTGTGCTCCGAAACCTCGTCCCGATCCTGGGCCCGGGCCCTCCAATCCCTCCAAAACCCTGAAACCCTAAAACCCTAAAACCCCGGCTACTCAGGCCATCGCCGAGAGCGGGCTGTTGGAGGTGTCGGCCCGCTGCCTGGCGAAGGCGCACGAATACGTGGAGCAGTCGCAGGTGCGTGGATGTGGGTGTGTGTGTGGGGGGGGGAAGAGGTCCGCGGGATGTGTGGGTGGGTGGGTATGGGTGTGTGTGTGTGTTTGGATCTTGTTCAACACCTTCTACCCCCCCCCTAATCCGCCCGGGTACCTCTCCCCCCTTAATCCCATCCCCCCGGGGGTGCCCGCAGGTTATTGAGGAGGCTGAGCCCCCCCTGTCCTCCTTCTACCGCCACATCTCCAAGGGTGCCTGGCCCTTCTCCAGCAGGGATCACGGCTGGCCCATCTCGGACTGCTCCTCGGAGGGACTCAAGGCGGCGCTCACACTGGCGGGGCTGTCCGCGGAGAAGGTGCGTGTGTGTATGGGGGGGGTGTCGTGTGTGCGTGTGTGTGTGTGGGGGTTATCCACGTATAGGCCGGAGCCCGTAAACGGTATCAACGGTGTGTGTGTGTGGGGGGGGAGAATAGGCTGGGGGGGGAGGAGGTTGGGGGGAGGGGAGGGAGGAGATTGCAGCGCTCGTTGGTCCCCTCTAACCCCCGTTCCTCGTCCCCTCTTCCCCCCACCCCCGGTCCCCCTCCGCCACCTTACCCCTCCCCCGTGGTCCCCCGTTTCCCCCCCGTCCCCGACCCGTGGGTCAGGTGGGCGAGCCCATCCCCGCGGAGCGGTTGTACGACTGCGTCAACGTCATCTTGTCGTACCAGAACAGCGATGGCGGCATGGCGACGTACGAAAACACGCGGTCGTTCCACTGGCTCGAGGTGAGGGTGCGGGAAGAAGGAAGGGGAAAGGGAGGGCGGTGTGTGTTTTCCGTATTGTCCGTTTTTCCGTGTTTTCGTAAAGTAAAGGGGCTTCTGAATGACTGGGTTGTGAACAGGGGCAGTGAACAGAAGGGCCCTAACTCATTCAGAACTAGAACGAATGCGCCGCGCCGCAATCACATCACCCCGCCCTTGCTTCGATCTCTGGTTTGCCGTATCGCGTACGAACTGTACGGTAGGTCTTCCCTCGTCTTTACCCTTGCCCTCCCCCCTCCTCGTCCGTACATTTATTTCTGTGAATGGCGCAGATCCTGAATCCGGCTGAGACGTTCGGCGACATCATCGTCGACTATTCGTACGTCGAGTGTACGAGCGCCTGCATAACCGCGCTGTGCGCGTTCCGCAAGTAAGTTGGTTGGTCGGCGTTAGTTGGCGTTATGGTTCGCTTTGGGTCGGTTGGTTGGCTGGTTGTGGTTGGCTCAGCTAACCGGCCTCTGGTGGTACGGCAGCGGTTGTTGGGATGTTGTCGTACGGGTCGTGCGGGGCTGACGAGGCCGCGGGTGGCAAATGGGTCGGCGTCCCTCCGGGCTTCTGCGCTTCCTCCCTCTCTCCCCCAATCTCTTGCTCCCTCTCTCCTCTCTCTCTCCCTCGCTCTCTCCCTCTCACCCTCCCTCTTCCTCTTGGGGGGTGGGGGTTGTTTTGGATTTTGTTTGGGCGGGGTCGTGTGATGGGGGGGAGTTGGGCCAGTTCCCCAACTTGCCGCGGACTCTTCACTCCCTCCCACAATTTCCCCGGACCCATTTCAAATCACTGCAGCCATCGTTCCTCCACTCCGCTCCGCTCCACAATTGCCCCCACATCCCCACCTCCATTCGCCACTCTCCACCCCCCCAGCTTTGGCCTAACCTTTGCCCTGAACGATCAACCGGCACATCCGGGCACCTCCCTCTCTCCTTCCCTCCCCCCCCTTCAGGCGCTACCCGCAGCACCGCCCCGCGGACATCTCCCGGGCACTGGGGCGGGCGGAGGCCTTCATTCGATCTATTCAGAGACCCGACGGATCCTGGTGCGTGTGTGTGGGGGGGAAGGGGGGGAGGGGGAGAGTGGGGAGTGCGGGGGGTGTGAGTGTGTGGGGGCAAAGTGTGCGTGTGTGTGTGTGAGGGAGTGTGTGGTGGTTGGGGGGGAGAGGATATACAGGAGAGAAGAGTCAAGAGGTGGCAAAGCCGGGTGCGGCTGGCGCAGTCCCGCCGCAAATCTCCGCATTTTCCCACTCGGTCGTACGGCATGGCATCTCTTTTTGCGTTCGTACGGCACGGCAGGTACGGCTCGTGGGGCGTGTGCTTCACGTACGGCTGCTGGTTCGGTACGACGGGGCTGGCGGCGCTGGGGCACAACTGCCAAAACGACCCGGCTGTACGGCGGTGCTGCGAGTTCCTGGCTGTACGGCAGCGGGAGGACGGCGGGTGGGGTGAGAGCTACCTGTCGTGTCAGGACAAGGTACGAACGACGTGGAGGAGAGATAGGAATGTACGGCAATACGCAATGCGCCTGCCTTCGGGGGAAGAGGGTCAAGTGGATGCCGTACACGGATTGGGGGATGGGTGCGATTTGGTCCCCGGGAAGGAGGGTAGTGCCGAGAGTGGTGCAGTACAGCGGATCTCGCTGGATCTGGATCTGGAAATGTTCCGGAACTGGATCTGTATCTCGAACCGGATCTCACACCGCCGTATGACTGGCGTATGTCATACCGTACTGCAGGTGTACAGCCAGCTGGACGGTGACAGTCACGTGGTCAACACGGCCTGGGCGATGTTGGCGTTGATGGCGGTGGGGTACCACAAGGTGGGTGGGGGGGGGCGCGTGTGTGTGGGTGGGTGTGGGTGTGGGTGTATATGTGTGATGGGGGAGAAAATAAGAAAGCAGAGACCGCAGCAGGGGGACGGACCCCGGCGGGCTGTGTGTGTATATGTGTGTGTGTATGTTGAGTAGGGAGGGATTCAGAGAACAGTAGGCCAGGCAAAGCAGGCCAGCTGACAGACGTATCTCCGTTCTGTTTTCATTGTTCCCCCCTCCCCCACCCCCGAACCCCCCCCATCCCACCCACCCCCATCCCACACTGACACACGCACTGACACACGCACACACACACACCCACGCAGGTGGACCCCGCTCCGCTGCACTCGGCGGCTCGTTTCCTGCTCCGCCAGCAGCAGCCCTCGGGGGACTGGCCCCAGCAGCACATCTCCGGTGTGTTCAATCGCAACTGCATGATCACATACGCAAACTACCGGTGAGTGAGAACACGGTGGGCCCGCGAGGGAAGGGGGAAATGGGGGGAGCGAGGGCGGTGCGGGGGGCCGGGGCCGTCCGTGCGTGCGTGTATTGGTTCGTATGTCCGTTTGTGTGTGTGTTTGGAGAGTGCTACTAGGGCCTGATGCTCCTGTGTGTGTGCGCTGTGTCTGTAATTTGGTGTTCGTTCTCTCTGTCTCTCTGTTTCTCTGTCTCTCTGTCTCTCCCTTTACAGGGGGGGGGCTGTCTGGTAACCGCGACCATCAATTCAACGTCCCCCGTAGCCCCTCCCCGACTTCTCCCCCCCCCTGACTTCTCCCCCCGCTTCGCCCGGCCTTAGGGTTTTCCATCCTCACGACCCCCCCGGGCATACACACTCCGCCCCTCCCATTGCCCCCCAACTCAACCCTACCCGCCCCCCACCCCCCCCCCACCCCCGCCCCCCACCCCCGGCTTTTTACCCCCCCCCCCGGCAGCAACATCTTCCCCATCTGGGCCCTGGGGCACTACCGGCGGTTGGTCCTCCAGGGGGAGCAGGAGGTCACCACCTTTTGAACGGGGATGCAGGCGGGGAGGCGGGGCGCAGCGCGACGGATGCTTCGGGGCACTTAACTGCAGCGCTGCAGCTTTTCGGGGCGAAAAGCTGGCGCGAGGGAGGCCAGGGGCTAGGGGCGGGGAGGGAGGGTGGACGGCGGGGAGGGAGGGAGGGAGGGAGGGGGGCCCTAGACGTCGGGTTCGGGGGTGGCGGGGCGGGGCACATTGCTGCAGCGCTTCGGGGCCCGCGCCGCCTGAGTGAAAAGCTGGCGCGAGGGAGGCGAGGGAGGGGGATGGCGCGGAGATCGGGAGATGGGACCTCAGTCGCTTGCTGTCGAGTTCCAGTTGTCGGTTGGTCGTTTAGGTAATTCCAACGAAATCGTAATCGTACCAACCTGCAGTGCATGCGTTCATTCTCCTCTAGGTCAGGTTAGGTCAGGTTGGGTCAGGTTGGGTCAGGTTAGGTTTAGGTTGGGAGAGGGAAGTGGAGATCTTGTCGCACTGGCGCCCCGGGATGGGGTCTGGGGCTGGGGATGGGGTTGAGGGAAGGGTAGACAGACGGACGGCGCCAGACCCGGCCGGGGCAGGGCTTAGGGTCGCTTGGGGGGCCAAGCACACCCACAAGCGGCAACCCAGCGGCGGCGGGAAAGCGCGTCACAGCGAGACGCAGGAGCGGGTGTGTTCGGGGCCGGCAGCCGGTTTGGGATGTTCCTCCGTGCCGGGCTGCTTGCATTTTGATTCCCAGTGCGGCTGCTACAACTGTTCAAGGGGGGGATGTCGGGGGCCGAACCGGTCGGCGGCTCACACGTCGGCTGGCGGCGAGTGTGGAGCTGAGCTGGGCTGAGTTGGTCTGGGCTGGTCTAGGCGGGACGGATGCAGCTGGAGGGCGGTGAGATGCGGCTCGGCGCGGTGTTGGTGTTGGTGTTGGTGTCAGGGTTTAGGGTGCGGTTTATGGCGCGCAGCCCCTCTTGTTGAGCGCCACCGCTGTGCGCCACAGTGCGCAAGCCAGCGGCGGCGGCGGCGGTGGCGGCTTGATGGTGGTGCGGTGGAGTGGGGGTCGAGTTCTGTGGGGGTCTATGGGTGGAAACCTCCACCCCGGGATGGGCGGCTGAGGGGTGGGACTTGAGGAGGAAGGCGGCACATGTGGTGGTGGTGGTGGTGTCGTTGTGCTGGTCCCTGGCCCCCAAGCGGAGTGGGTGCCTCTGGTGTCCGCCAGTCGTCGAGCTGCGCTCTGCGGCGGAGTCGGCGGCGAGCGGCGGCGGGCGCAGGCGGCCCCTCGCCGGCGGGGCCACGGATGCACCGGACGGACGGACGGGGGGTGGCGGGCTGGGGGGTGTTGGCGGAGGCGACTATGGACCGGGCGGGGCTGGGCGGGGCGGGGCTTGCGCCGGCCTGCTTCCTTCAGGACTGACGGTGCGGCTGTAACGGCTGTCCACACGATTGGCAGCTTGGGGGATGTGAGACCCGGGGATGTTCCGGCAGGTGGTACCCCGGGTGGGGGGGCCCTCCGTCCCGGGACCCCTCAGGGCAGCGGCCCCGCGGCGCCGAACCAGGAACCACCCGTCAGACAACGACGAGCCGACCGCCTCTGTCCCGGGGGGTCGATGCTGTCGGACAAGAAGCGCTTAGGGCGACACCGTGGCGCGTTGGCGCTCTGCGCGTTGCGCGTTGCGCTGCGCAGCCCCTCTGGCAGGTGGGGTTGGGGTTCAAGGACGGGGGTAGTGAGGACGAAAGCGGTGCGGTGGAGGGAAGGAACGGCCAAGGACGGATCCCTCCCTGAGCCGTCTTCCGCCTTCCCACCCCGCCCCACCCCACCCCACACACACCCTTTGTCCCCTCCCGGCTCTGCAGCTCGCCGGGGCATTCCTCTGCGGCCGACATCTCAGCACCACACAAAACCACACCGCATCGCACCTCGAGGTGGCCCCCCCGACCTGCTCCTGCTCCTGCGGTCCCGATCGGGCTATTTCCCCCCCCCCATCCTGGATTCTTCTGATACGTTACCGTTCACGGGCCCCCGCCTACACGTGTATAACCCCCCTCCCGAGGGCGAGTGTGCCGGGCCGGGAGGGGTGCATGCGTGCATCTGCTCCCGAACGTCAGCCCACCTCCCCACAAGCCCACACCTCCGCGCCCCAGCCGCAGCGGATCCCGGTCCGCGCACCAGGCCCCGCCCCCCGCCCCCCGCGTTCCCTCGTCCCGGGCCGTTTTCTATTACCCGCCCCCAGCCCTCTCCTTGCCAGCAAGGGAAAGGGAAGCCACAGGGCAATGCACAGGTCACGTGCCGCCGCCGCTGCGGACCTCGCAACCTGCGCCGCTGGCCGCAGAACCCCCCCACTCCGCCGTCCCCCCGGCGTGCGCAAAGAAGTCACTGGCGGCGACGGCGCTGCCGTTTGAGGACACTTGGGAGCGAGTGGGGTCACCGTAACTCCGTAAGGGGTTGTGCTCCGCGGCGGGGAGGGCAAGGCAGGCGCGGGCGCTGCGCCGTCAAGAGGCACGGCGTGGAGCGGGGCTGGTCTGGTCTGGTCTTCCCCCGCCGCGTTATCGCCACCAACTACAGGCCGCCCACTCCAGTTCCCTCCCCCGCTCCTGCACCACCATCATCATCAGCCAGTCCATTACCACCCGGAGAGCTCGCCGGTTGGTCACATTCGTCCACCATCACGAACGGGCCGTGTCCCCCTTATGGATCCCGCATCCCACGCGGGCTTCCCGCCCCTCCCGATTCCCGAGGCTTCCGCGACGGCTTCCCCAACCCCTGCCCCTGCAGATTTCCGGCGTGCCATTGCTGAAGACCGGGGAGTGCCCAGTTGGGTGGCCCATTCTGTTAGGGTGAGAGGTGTCCAGGTAGCGGCCACGCAAATGTCGCCCATTGCTCAGTGGACAGCTCACACCAGCCAGGGGCTGCGTCCGCCACGGCGTGGCGGCGAGCAGTAAAAGGCCATTGAGTGAACGGTAACTAACTACCTGGAACCCTGTTCGTATGACGTGTGTCGCCCCTTCCCGTCGCCGTTCCCTTCATTGTTGCGATGACCAGGAGCCAGGATACGCTGTGCATTCGGCCTCAGTTCGCTTTCGAACAACGAAGCCACATGCGCTCCAAATGATACCTCACCACACGCTGTCGCGCTCGCCTGCCCAACCAGATGCCGTTTCATAGAGATCATGTCACCATGTATCATTTGAGCATGCGTACTGTGCGGTGAGCCCCACGGCACTGTTCTGACATCTTCCATGCCGCAATGATGTAACCCAAACAAATAGCCATTCGACCGCATAACAATTGCCGCCATCTATATCTTTAAGCAAAAACAGCTGAAGAGTCATTGCCGTCCTAACGCAAACTTGTGTACAGACTTGCACGCTTGCATGGAACCACCCGACGGGGCGACGAATGCCTCCCGTGCAGCGAGGCACGCGCGAAGGAAAGTGCAGAACACTTTTATACTAAGTGGTGGATAACGGATTTGGGAGATGGACATCAGCGGTCATCCTTGGTTGGCCCTCCATTGGAGCGTTACTGGCGGTTTCTCACAAGGCCCGCCTGGGCGGGATAAGCCGTACTTTATCGCGGTCGGGCGACATTTAGCCGCACCGCTGCTCACTTATGTGTACTCTCAACCAGGGTCCCATCACAAAATGGCAGCCATGATGCAGAAGGTGGGCTACATGCGATCGATTCTCGTAGTGTAGAACCCACTTCATCCTCTCCACGTTCCATGAATCGATTATGCTTGCGCGTCACAGCCAACGCAGCTAAGCACTCTTTGTTTCCTGAAAAATGCAGACCGCCTTCACTGGCAGCCAGGTTGCGCAGAAGGCCGGCGTCCGCGCCAAGGTGGGGTTGCATTCTGTTGCATAGTTGGGTTTCGCTCAGCGCCAGCTTTTCACAATATTGTCCAGCCTATATGAGATCAATTAGGTAATATAATATTGAATGCCACTTGATCTCTAAAATCTCCGCTGTTGTCCGGTCGATTCTTATCCACCTCGCAGGCCACCCGCGCCGTCGTTGACGTGCGCGCGGAGAAGAAGATCCGCGTCGCCATCAACGGCTTCGGCCGCATTGGCCGCAACTTCCTGCGCTGCTGGCACGGCCGCCAGAACACCCTGCTGGACGTGGTTGCCATCAACGACAGCGGTGGTGTGAAGCAGGCCAGCCACTTGCTGAAGTACGATTCCACCCTGGGCACCTTCGGTGCCGATGTGAAGGTCGTCGATGACTCTCACATCTCCGTGGACGACAAGGTGATCCGCATCGTGTCCAGCCGCGACCCTCTGGCTCTGCCTTGGGGTGAGATGGACATCGACCTGGTCATTGAGGGCACTGGTGTCTTCATCGACAAGGTCGGCGCTGGCAAGCACATCCAGGTAAATATTTGCAGGCAATGGATTTGGGTTAGCAGGGACTTCGAGGTTGTGGCTTGGGCTTGCACACACTGGGATGGCGTTCCGCTTTGCGGCTATCATCTATCATCCAGGTCGCCACAACATGAATCATAATTGTCAATTATTCAATTGCATTCGGAATTGCGACGTCGACAACTGTCTTCATCTTTCTGTGCCATGCAGGCTGGTGCCAAGAAGGTCCTGATCACCGCCCCGGCTAAGGACAAGGACATCCCCACCTTTGTCGTCGGTGTCAACGAGACCGACTACAAGCACGAGTACCCGATCATCTCGAACGCCTCTTGCACCACCAACTGCCTGGCTCCCTTCGTCAAGGTACGATCTCTTGCCATCTCTGCTTCATCCTTGATCTAAATTGGGCAGTCTACTGCACCTGTTTCGTGTGGGTCAGCTTGGCTGTTGTCGGCCATCCTTCACATCTGTCTTGCGCATCGTCGTATATATTTTTCATCCTAATTCTGCCGCCGCCCCTCGTGCTTCCCCCTATGTCCCACAGGTCCTGCAGGAGAAGTTCGGCATTGTGAAGGGCACCATGACCACCACCCACTCTTACACTGGTGACCAGCGCCTGCTGGACGCGTCCCACCGCGACCTGCGCCGCGCTCGTGCCGCCGCCCTGAACATTGTGCCGACCACCACCGGCGCTGCCAAGGCCGTGGCCCTGGTCCTGCCGTCGCTCAAGGGCAAGCTGAACGGCATTGCCCTGCGTGTGCCGACCCCCACCGTCTCGGTCGTCGACCTGGTCGTCCAGGTGCGCATTTCTGGCTGCTTCGGCCTCAAGGGGGTAGAGAACAATCAACAGGGAGCTTCAGTGTTGATGCTGCATGCATGCTGAGGGATTTTCCGGTAGTATAGCACGACTCCAACAGTGACTGTCGCTGGCTGAATGCGCCTCGTTCACAGGTTGAGAAGAAGACCTTCGCCGAGGAGGTGAACGCCGCCTTCCGCGAGGCCGCCGCCGGTCCCATGAAGGGTGTCCTTCACGTGGAGGACTCCCCCCTGGTGTCCATTGACTTCAAGTGCACCGACCAGTCGACCTCCATCGACTCGTCCCTGACCATGGTCATGGGCGACGACATGGTCAAGGTCGTTGCCTGGTACGACAACGAGTGGGGCTACAGCCAGCGCGTGGTCGACCTGGCTGAGGTCACTGCCCAGAAGTGGGTCGCCTAAGCAGCTCCCCTCTGAACCCCGGCGTTTGTTGAACAGCAAGGCGCGCTGTACACTTTCCAGTCGACAGCTTACCTCGCTATCCGTCGCCTCCGCGTTGCGTTGATGGTTGGGTTGAGAGGAGTGGTTGAATGGGTGTGAGCACGTCTGAAGTTTCTCTACAATGCATCGGGGCTGGAGCTTGGGTTTGCGGACGCGAAGACGAGATCAGCGATCGGCAGCGGTGTATGCAGCTGTTTACGATCGGCGTCTTAGGCGTCCGTCTGCTTGTGCACATTCCGGCCTTCGCGTGCTTTGCTTAGCTCCACAAGAGGGCCCGATTTTTTTGGGAGCGTTGCGTGGGAGCGGAGTGAGTAGGCCTTGGCTGGCCCCTTGGCCATTTTGGTGCCGTCTGCACCTCTGCTTGTGGTTTTTCTCGTGGCCGCGTGCGGAGTTTGCAGTCGGTGGGCTGGTGTTGGTTTTGTTGTCCACATGAGTGTTGTTATCGGACGCCGAACCGGCGATGTACAGATTCAATGTACCCGGTGTGGAGGGGATCCACTTGGTGGTTTTTGATCGCGGTCGTGGTGACACGACGACAATCGGTTTGAGATGAGTGACTTCGTAACTGTAACATACCAGAGTAAATCAATTCACTCCTTTCGGATGTCTCTCTCCAATGGCACTGCAAGCTTCGATGAGGTAAATCATCCAGTCTACTCCGAGACGAGTCTGACATAAGCGTGAGGGAAACAAGAGAACGTAGATATGGTAGAGAACAAGAGAACGTAGATATGGTCAGGTACCAATGCCTGCTTGCCTCTTGCACAATTTCTAAGATGCATGTTTGGAGCCCCCGTCCTGTCACGAAGTTGTGAATGCGGCCCTTTGTGAAGCCTGAAGTTGGAATTCTAACGCCCCCCTGGGCAAGTTCTATGGGGAACGCCATCATATCATACATCACATCACTCTGAGCTGTGCGTTGTGAGTCCGGCATTGCTCTACGGTTTAACGGCCGTGCAAGCTAGCAACTTTGCCTTCCCGCCACGACATCTTAGGCCGGGGCTGCTATTTATGAATGGGGCTAGGGGATCCCTAGACCCAAGCCGAGATGAAGCAGGACACCCCTCCAAGGCAAGCCAAGACGGGTCGGTGACCCCACTTCCAACTTGTCCTCGAGGGTCTTCGTGACTTGATCTTTCGTCCCGATCAGCCACACGTTGCAGATTGCTATGATGGCAATTGAATACCTCCAAAGCGCCCTTCAATAAGTATTTACATGCCGTGTATTTGCGCTGATTGGTCTTCGACCTAGCTCTAGCGCCCAGCTCGAGCGCCCCCTGAACCCAGCCCACAGCCAGCGGTTAGGATGAATCGAGCACATCCTAAAGTGGGTCCTGTGTGCGTTTCGGGGCCGTTGGCTCACACGGCTCGCACGGCGGCAGAGGGTGGCGGCCGCAGGTACTGTGACAACAGGCGACAGCTGAGGCCTCGTGCCGCGGGCGCCGTGCGTTTTAAACTCTCCGGACATTGCATATCACAAGCGCTAGTTACCAATAAAAGCATCATGGCAGCGCGCCGTCTATGACGGGCAGTGATTCCTCTTTAATTTGAGCAAGTGTCCCGCAAGTGTCCCTTCCGCCAGCAAGTGTCCATTACTCATTGCGCAATCAAGCCGTACACCGGGCTCGCCCAGCGTAGAAGGTGTCTGACGCAGCACAGCTTGGTAATACATGCTCAGTATGGTGTCATTATTTGATGGAGACCGCGTACATTTACGAACGACTCGCTTGGGGAGTTGAGCGATGGGGGCCAGCTGCACCAAAGCTGGGCGCGAGGAGGCAGCCTTCCTAAAAGCTGCGAAGGAGGGCGACTGTCGACGCATTCAGCAGGCGAGTCTCCTCTTGTTTGAGCGCGCCAACTGTCTCGGGGTTGGCCCTCGCGTCAAAGCTCGGCGTATGCCCCTCTTGCAATCTGCTATCGGCTGTACAGTCACACAAACAGAAATCGATTCTTTATTTGTATTTCAACTAGCTTATCCATTACCCTTGTCGACGTCGTTGACAAATTTGGTTACCAACCCTGTTTGTTACTGCCCGGCTCTTCTATCTAGGCAATCTTGCGGGATGTTGAATGGGCCTGCAAGGTGCAGACCTGGAACGGCCAAAGCGTGCTGCACTTGGCAGCGCGATACGGTCGGCTGGATGTTCTGGAGACCGTTGTGGAAGCAGTCCGCTTCAATCCTGCTGGCCCAGATAAATGGACAAAGCTCCTGCGGTGCGTCATGCGGCGCAGAGGCGCAGCGCTTGGTGTCCAGGGTTCACTCAAGGGGGTGCTGACCAGAACCGGTGTCGACTGGGGCAAGCCGCGTGCATGCCACGGCCCTAAGCCTGGCGCGATGTAGCGCCAGCGACGTCGCTAGCGGCTGCCCCCCACCCCTCGCGGGGCATAATCTCCCTTATAACCCGTCAGCACCATGCATAGGATGCCACGTGCCTGCCCTTTCGGGTGCAATGATGTAACATTCGTTAGCTAACGCTCATCTAGCCGATTTTGAGGGTGCAACAGCTGCAGGGGAATTTCCTCTTTTAACCCGACGGAAACCTCATCCCTTTCCCCTCAGCGCATCGTCTTTCCTGCCCCTCCCCTTTCTCATCCTCCCCCTCATTCCTCTTCTCTACCCCTCCCCTCACCCTTCCTCACCCCCTCCCTCCCTCACCGTCCCCCCCCTCCCCCCGCAGCATGGGTCACTCCACAGAGGCCATCCTGCGCTCCTTCGCAAATCTGCAGGACGCCCGCTGCCAGACACCGCTGCACCTGGCCTCCATCTACGGTCACCACGAGGTGGCGGAGAGGCTGCTGCAGCTGGGAGCCACGCCCTGGGTGTGGGACGAGCTAGGTAGGGGAGCCACGGACCGGAGGAGAGCCGCGCGCGGGTGGGGGTGGGGGCGCTGGGAGTGGCGGATGGGCGACGCGGCCCGGGCAGCGAGCCGGCCATGCCCTCGAGAGGGGCGAGGCGTGATGCAGGTAGTTTGGTAGGCGAGGCGGTGGGGCGACGGCGCTGGAGCGGGCACGGGGGGTAGGGCGAGGGGCTGTGTCCGGCTCGGCGCCCGCTCGTCAGCGACCGGGGACAGGGACAGCGACATGGAAATGGCCTGAGACAGGCTGGAGGCGGGGGCTGGAGGCGGTGGAGGAGGAGGAACAGGAGGGCGGGAGGCGTCATGCCTCCGGATGGGAGGGGCCCGGGGGCCCCGCGCCCGCGCCGGTGTGTGCGTGTGGGGGGGGCCGAGATGGGTCCTTCCACTCGGAGGCAGGCAGCGTGTGCCCGAGTCGGGGTCGGGGTCGGGGGGTTGGGGCCAAGGGAAAGGAGAATCGCGGGTAAATCAGTAACCGAGGCGACCCCGCCCCCTCCTGGCCAACCTGGGGGGTTTCCTGCCGCAGGTCTGGACAAAGGTGAGTTCGGGCGAGTTCGGGCATGCCCCGGGCGAGTGGGCATGCACACGAGAGGACGCAGGACCTGACCCGGCGGGCGCATACGCGCGGGCCCGGACTGGTCTTCGGGTCTTCGGGCCTGGCCCCTCCTGAGAAGCTCCTGCCGCAGGCAATTGCGGGCGGGCGGGGATGGTCTAGGTCTGGGTGCACATTCGGGGCTTGACGGCTGTGGCTGGCTGGCTGGCTGTCTGGCTGGCTCGCAAAGAGTCGTCGCCAAAGGGTCCCCTTTCCCCCGGGAGTTGCCCTTCCCCCGCATCCCAATGGTCGTGCCGCCAACCAAGGCACGGCCTCTGGGGACCAAGGGGGGCGAGCTCCCAAGGCAGGGGATGTTTTGTGAATGGTGGCGGGGTTGCCGTCGCGCCGTGATAGCTGCAGCCGTTGTTGCCTCACGTCACGCTTTTGTCGCACAGAGGCAACCCTGCCAAAATCTGGCAGTCGCTGTCGCGTCCGCCGCCACCACCCCGGCCAGCGCCGCCGCCGGGGTGGCGGCGGCGGCCACCACCCCGGCCAGCGCCTCGGCATTCGCCGATTCGAGATCCCGGCCCGGCTACCACCAAGCGCAGCACAACCGACCCATGCTTCTTCCTCGTTTTCTCCTGACGCTCCGTGCCCGCCCCCCGCCCCCTTTTCGCCCCCAACCCGTTAAACGCACCCCCCGCCTCCGCCTCCGCCTCCCTTCCCCGCCTGCCTGCTGGTATTGCCAAGGCGGTCGCACTCCGCTTCACTACGCGGCGTCCATGGGTCACGTGGACGTCATCCGGGTCATCATCTCCCACAACGCACCGCCGCCCCCCGCTGACGCGCTGAGGCGACCCAACTCCTCCAGGACGCGGTGCGTGCGTACACACGCGTGTGTGTGATTGACTCCCGTGAGTGGCGTGTTATTATTTCCCGTGAGTGGTGTGTTGTTGATTCCCGTGAGCGGTGAGGGAAGACCGCGCTCGTCAAGACCGCGCTCGCAACCCGGCATGCCGCCAATAATACGATTTGCTACGTACTCTCTGCCTGCCTTTCCGAAGACGCATGATTCATGCGGCATGAAAGAGCCCTTTTCCGCCACGGCCTGAAGCCGCCCCCCCCTCCCCCCGCCTCCCTCCCTCTCTCCCGCCGCCCCGCCTCGCCCCGCGTAGCCTGGTGGACATCTGCAACGACTCTGGCTACACGCCGCTGCACTACGCGGTGTGGGCGGGCAACGCCGCGTCCGTCCGCGCGCTGACCTCCCTGGAGGCCTCGCTCTCGGCGCGCAACGTGGCGTGCGGCAGCGACTGGGTGGTGTCCTGCCTGAAGTGCACCCCGCTACACCTGGCGGCTCACAAGGGCAACGCGGCCATTGTCAAGCTGCTGCTGTCAGCGCACGTGAGTGAGGAGGGGGGGTTATCCACGCACGTGAGTGAGGAGGGGGGGTTATCCACGCACGTGAGTGAGGAGGGGGGGTTATCCACGCACGTTAGTGAGGAGGGGGGGGCGGAGGGGCGGCAGCAGCAGCTGGAAGGGGGTGGGTGGCCCATGTGTGAGTGTGGGGAAGGCGGCAGGGGGGGGGGAAGGCGGCAGCTGGGGGCGGGTGGGGGGGAAACTCAGGGCGGGTGCGGCGCCTCGCTCACAACCATGCGGCCACAGGGCCACCACAAGGCCACCTCGAAACACGGGTTCCTAGGAAGGTTGCTAGTAACACGGGTCCACCGCCACTCCACCAGTGACTGACTCTGCACAGCGAGCTGCGCCACGACTCTCCTGCGCTCACCCAAGGCTACGCCGTCCTCCGCCCGCCGCCGCTCAACAGATCCAAAACCAGCCGCCCAACAGCGCGGATGCGCCGCCGCCCGCCACCGACCGCCGCCGTCGCGACCCGCGTCGCCACGTCAACGCCAACCGCCAGCTGCCGTACCACGTGGCGGTTAGCCGCCACCACCTCCAACTCAGCGAGATGCTCCACCCGGACGTACCCTTCTCCTTCATCCTCACGCCCGAGGAGCTCGAGTCGCGACTGTACGGCGTGCCGAAGCTGGCGGCGCTGGCGGCCAAGACGCTCCAGACGAAACTGATGTCGGACATCGACGCCGCAATCTCCGCCGTGTCTGCGACGCCGGCGGCGGCAACGGCGACGGCGGGTCGCGGCTCGGTGGCGATGTCCACTTGCGGCAGCTTCACCGCCGCGCGAGCGCGCTCCGGCGCGCTGGCCGCCGCCGCGTCCGCGACGGCGCAGCAGGTGCTGGCGGCTGCCACCGCCCGGCTACGCTCCGCCACTGAGCGGTCGCTGCACGGCAGTACGGCAGCGATACAGGCGCTGGAGGGCGCCGTCGCGGCGGCGGCGCAGTCGTCATCGCCGAGTCAGCGCGTGTCCGTCGACCGCCTGCCCAACGGCGCGTCCGCGCTGGCCCCGCCGCCGACGACGACGACGACGGTGGCCGCGACGCCCGTCATTACCGCTGGCGGCGGCGGCGGAACCGCCGCCGGCGGCAAGGCCACCTCCGCGCCACCGTCGGACCCGTCGTCGGGAACGTCGGGGGGCGACTCGGTTAAGGACGCGCTTCCCGTGGAGGTGGTGCCGGTGAGAAGGCCCGGGAAAGGGGGGAGGGGAATTCAAGGATGGAGACCCCATCGGTTGAACGAAGAAGGGGGCGGGGGGAAAACGGCTTTTCGTCGCGTGTGTGTGTTTGTGTGTTTCTCGGGTTTGGCCAACAGCCCGGGCCCTGGCCCTTCGCGTGTCCTGGGGAGTCTCTTCGCTGTTGTCAAGTACGGTTACCGTCAGCGTTAGCGTTGGGCCCGAGCAACGCCCGAGCAACCTCATCGGGCCCCTGGTGGAATGGACCTCCTGGTTCCTGGAGTGATCCGTTGGCCCCGTTCTGCCCTGCCCTGCCCTGCCCTGCCCTGACTGAGGGAAGCCCGGGGGAAGCCGTTTGCCGTCATTTGGGTCGCCTGACCTACTTGCCGCGGCTTTTGCGGGAAGGGAGGGGGGCCGGTGCAGCACCAGCGCCGGGCCTGGGTGGCTGCCCCACTCCACCCCACCGCGAAGCCGGTGAGCCCAGGACACGGGTACGTCGGGGCCCACATTGGAGTTCACGTCGGCCCCCGCTTTGGACCCCTCGACTGCACCGCACCTACATCTGACCTCCCTCCCTGCCCCCATGTCTGCCCTCCCCCGACCCACACCAGGATCTGGCGACACGGCTCGCGCCACAGGGCGGCGCAGGCAACCCGCAGCCCGCGCTGCCCCTGCCGCCCGCGCCCATCTCCCCCTTCCTCCCCGCCACCTCCGCAGCCGCGACCGCGGCCAACGGCGCAGCCACGCCGTCAGGCGCCGCCGGCCCGCCGGCCGGCGGCCGCGCCCCCACCTTCAACGAGGCCGCCTCAGCCTTTGCCATCTTCGCTGCGGAGCCCTTCGATGAGCCCGGCGGCGCCGCCGCGGCGGCGGCGGGAGCCGGCGGCGGCGGCCCGGCGCTCGCTGCCGCCAGCAGCGCCTCCGTCAGTCTGGCGGTGCTGGCTCGCTCCCGGGCCCTGCAGGCCACGGGTGCGCCGGTGCCGCTCGCGGCGAGCAACTCCATCAGCATTGCGGTGCTTGCGCGCAGCAAGCCGTCCGGCAACAGCGGAAACAAGGTGCGCATAGGGGCGTGGTGGCCCCGCTGCGGAGCGTCGCATGGCGTCGTTTTGCATCGTGCCGATCGCGCAGCATAGCGCCGCGATAGCGTTCGCATAGCGTGGCGTGGCGTCGCGTGGCGAGGGAGGGGCGGCGGGTTGTTGCTCAGTTGGGTGGCTGGCCGGGCCGAGGCGCCCGGGCCCAATTGTTGTGCCTGGGGTAGTGCAAGCCGGTCCCCCCCCCGCCCCGCAACGCCCCGCCCCGCGCTTGCCCTTGCCTCCCGCTGCACCGAAAAACCTTGCGCTGTCCCGACCGGGCCTCCCGCGCCTCACCCTTCCCCCCCCTGCCAAAAGCGCGGCCTCGCGGGAGCAGAGTCCCTCGCCAGATCTCACGCCCCCTCCTCCCCTCTCCCCCAAAGAGGTTCACATGCGCCCTTCCTTGCCTCATCCTCTCACCCCCATCCCACCACCCCCGCAGCTCGCTCCCAGCCGCTCGCGCAGCCTGCGCGCGCTCCTGACGGGCGGCGGCGGCGGCGGCGGCAAGAACCGGCGGTCCAACACCGGACGGCCGCCGTCGGCGGGGTCGGCTTCGGCGAGGCCCACGTCTGGGGGCCAGCAGCAGCTTCCCCAGGGGGCCACGGAGCTGCCAGTGTCTTTTGACGACCTCTTGCAAGACAACGACGCAGCGGACGACCTAGACGAAATCCTGAATGCCATGCAGCCGCCGGAGGATCCGGTGGACGGCGCTGCCGCTGCGGCGGCGGCGGCGGCGGCGCCATCGACGCCGACCAGCGCGCGTGGCGCCGCCGTGGCGACTCGCGGTGGCCGCGGCGCCAGCGCCAGCGGCGGCGTAAGGCCCTTCTGGCGGCGTATGTCGATGCAGGCGTCAACGCTGTCGGGAGACGCGACGATGCAGCGTCCACAGACGCCCGACGGCGGCGGCTCGGCGCATGCCGGCTCGACGCATGCCGGCTCGATGCACGCCGGCTCGATGCACGCCGCCAGCATCGCGCCGCCGGAAGAGCTGCCGCCGCCCTCCGCCGGCGGCTCCGCCACCGCCACCGCCTACCGCGCGCCCTCCCTACCGGCGGCGGTGCCGCCGGGCGTCATCGAGTCTCGCGCCTCGACGGAGGTTACGGAGCTCGACGTGAACGCGGCGACGGGCCGGCGGCGCAACCCGCCGTCCGGCCCCGTGCCGCCGGCGGCCGGCATCACGCCCATTGATTCGGTCGACGACGACGACAGCGCCGACGCGGCGACGGCGCCGCCGTCGAGCGCGCGGGTTCGACGCAGCTCCATCAGCCTCGCGGCGCTGGCGCGCGGAGGCGCGGAGGCGGCGCTGCCGCCGCCGCCGGTCCCGGACCACGAGCACGTCGACGGGGCGGTTCTGGCGATGCTTGCGAGCTTGGTTGAGGCACCGCAGCACGTGCTGCGGCGCTACAGGCTGCTGCAGCTGACCCACGGCCTGGACCTGCAGGACCTGCTCCGAGACCACTCAGAGCAGGCCGCAGCGGCGTCGGCGGTCCTGGCGGCCGTGCCGGGCGTGGGCTTGTCGCCGCGCATTTCGGGCGCGGTGGCGGCGGCAGCGCCGCCGCCGGCGTCAGCGTCGCGAACTGAGCTGCCGTCGCAAGCGTTGCCGGTGCCGCCGCCGACGCTGCTGACGAACGCGTCGCTGCGGCTGTCGTCGGCGGCGAGTGCGGCTGCTTCGCGGATTTCCGCGGTGGTTGCCGCAGGCGCTGCGGACGGCGCCGCCGCCGCCGCCGCAGCTGTTGCCGACGTCCCCGCCGCCGCGGTCGCTAACGCCACCGTCGGCTCCGTCGGCGGCGGCGCGTCACCTGACGCCAGCCCTGCGCCCGCTCCGGCGCCGCCGGTCGGCGTTGTCACGTCCCCGTCTGCGCTGGAGGGCGACGGTGCCGTCCCTTCCGCTGCCGCCGGCTCGCCTGCGCGGCGGCTGCCGACCGGCACCGGCTTGGCCTCCTCCGCCGCCTGTGCGAACCCGGGCGGCGCCGGCGCCAGCTGCGTGGCTCCTCCCAACGCCAGCGCCAACGCCGGCGTGGTATCCACCAACCTGGCGGGTCAGCTGCTGCGCACGCTGTCATCGGCTGCGGCGTCGGAGGTCGGCGAGGGCACGTGCGGCGTGTGCTTCGACCAGCCGGATGTGCTGTCCATCGCCGGCTGCGGTCACCGGCTGTGCACGGACTGCAGCCGGGAGCTGTGCAAGCTGAACACACTCAAGCCGGCGCTGTGCCCGTTCTGCCGCGGCATGATTGGCGGTTTCAAGTTCGTTGCCCGCGGCTAAGTGGGGTGCTAGCGCTGTGTGTGTGGCTGTGTGTGTGCATGTGTGAATGTGTGTGTGTGCGGGGGGGCGGCTTGTTTCGCGCCTGGTTCACGGTCGGGCGCTGCTTCCGCTGCTGTGCGGTGCAGGCGAGCGCACGTCGTTTCTTCCGCCGCGTGCGTGCGCGAACGCGGCTGCTGTGCGGCGCGCACGCGGCGTACGCTGATGAGTGGTGGGTGGTGGTGGTTGTGATGATGGTTGTGGCGGTGGTTTGTTCGGAGGTGAATAACAATGTATTGGCCGAGGCCCTTTGAGACCCGTTGGGTGAGTCTCCGGGGCAGGGGCCGCGTCGATTGTTACAGTAGCAGCAACGCAGCATCATTCTTTTTCTTCGCGGGGAACAGGAATGGCCGGGAGGCAGACGGTTACTGGCCCTGAAAGGAAGACACGGTAGGTCAGAAAGGGGGAGAGTCTGCATGGTTTCATGGCCTGCGGCATTCAGTAGTAGTAGTGGGGATTTCGTCGTGCGCGGTGCGGTGGTGGGGGCGAGGGGCGGAGGGAGGGGTTGTTGGGGGCTGGCGGGCAGTGCGAGGTAGGTGGGTCTGGAACGAAACCTGAGCCCGGTGTACATACGGTACGACGTGGTATGATTTGATTTGATTTGGTGGAACGGCAAGCCGGCCTATGACCGGTCGTGGGCTGGGCTTGTCGACCTGCTGAATGGGGCTGAAGGCTCAGTCTTGGCGTTTCAAGTACCGGTATGGCCCCTGGGGTGCCGTGGCGTGGGACTGCCAGACCTGGAGCGCGCTCGCGCTTTTAACCTGAGCAGGTTGAATTCGACCAAAAAATGAAGCGGCTGACTGGGTTTTGTCGTTGTTGGGGGGTGGGGTTGGCGGCAAGGCAAATGATTTCAATGAGTTCAAGTGCCACCGAGCGTTCTGTTTCGGGCTTTCGGCTAGGAGACTGCTCTCGTCACTTCTGCTGGGGGGGGCAGGGGCAGTCCCGGCGAGGCGAGGCGACGCAACGATGACTGACTGCGACGTGACGCTAGGTCGAGGTTTGTTTGTTCGTGCTTGGGGCCCCGCTCGTAGCTCAATGTGCGCCGTCGCTACCCGCTTGAGGGCGCGGTTGGTATTTGGTTGCGGCGGGGGGTGGCATGCCACATGCTACCCTTTCAACAATGCTGCGAGAGAAGAGGCAGTCGTTCGCTTCAAATCAAGTTTTGCATGTGAAGACATGCATGTTGCATATCGGTGTGGCCCGCCGCGGACATTACCAGTGTACCAGAGGACCGGAAGTCTGCTGCTGGACCGATGGGTGCAGACGGGGGGGCGTGGTTTTGCATGTGCCGTGCGCTGGCGCGGCGCTGGGGCAGAGCTTGCCGTGGTTTGCCATGTCGCGATGAAAAGTCAGAAGCGCCAGCACGCGGCGTGTGATTGTAATCTCGTATTTACAAAAAAAAGACCTTCGTCCGCTGTGGGGCGGAAATGGCAGACGGCGGCCAGGCACATGGAGGTTGAGCTGGGTGGGTGCGCAGAGGTTGGCGCTGGGCAGCTGCTGCCATCTGCGTTTGTTACCCTAACGATAAGAGATGTACTTTGACGCGGAAAAAAGCTGCTGCCAGATCATCACCATGCCCCACCTGAACCACGTGATGCATGCTGTCCTTCACTCGAGAGCGCGCGAAACGCATTCTGCTTATTGCTGCTGTTGCGGGGTGGAACTTCCCCAGAATGTTCTCGTTCCAACCCACCCCTCTAGCAACGGTAGTCGCACTGTCCTGCAACGAAAACATTCGGAACCATGTGTCAGCCCAACCATGTACCGTCAACATGCGACATCCTGATGCCAGGCGCCGGGATGGGTGCAACCCAAGGTGGGTAAATCATGCAGGGGCAGGTGGCTTTCGCTGATCCCCACCACTACACGCCACACCACTAGAGCCCCCTCCCCGGGTCCCCAGGGGAACCTCACCGTGCCTTTTGATGAGCTGCTGTCCTTGCCGAGCTGTGCTGACCCAGGTCAAGCTCAAAACTTTCCCTTAAACTGATCGACTGAAGCAGCTGTTGCCCGTGAGCGAGTCCCTCTGCTGGTGAGCGGCCAAAATGGTGCCAAGATGAGGACAGGGGGCTGTCCAGAGAGGGCGAGGCGGGACCAAAACACACAGAATAACGTTACACGTCTCCCCGCAGGTGCCGCTTTCACCGTGCGGCCTTCCAGCCGCACGTGCACGCCCCCCGCTGGTCGCACAGCCCAGCGCTGTCACAACCCGCTTAGAACTTCATGAGGTGCGGCCGGTCGCCGTCCTTGAGCGTGAAGCGCGTCGAGAGGTAGCCCTTCAGCTCGGCGGACAGAGCGGGCAGAATGGCCGCGTCCAAGGTCTTCTGGTTAGCAATGTACTCCTGGCTGAGCTCCTTCTTCTTGGCGTCCGCCGCGGTGAAGAACTCGGCCTCGCCCTTCTTGCTGCTCTTCGCCTCCTGGGCCTGGAAGTACTTGTCCGTAAACTGCGACAGGTCCAGCTTCGGCAGCTCCACCTTCGTGCTGGTCGCGATAACGTACGCAGCGTTAACGCGGCGCGCCGGCACGCCGTTCAGCTTGAACGGCCCAGTGACCAGCAGCAGACCCGATGGCAGCTGGCCGAGGAAGACGACCCTCTTGCCCTTGAAGCGCCCCGCCAGGAGAATCAGAACTGTTCCTGGCGTGATGCTGGCCCGGAGCTGCGTGGGCTTGTTGACCGCCTTGTGCGCCAGGGGCTTTGGCACATCATCGGCGGGGTAAAAGCGAGGCGCCTTGCCCTCGGCCTGGGCCGGCGCAGCCTTCTTAGCGTGCGTAGGGAACTTGCCACCGTTCTTCTTCTTGATCGCCCACAGACCCTTGCGCCTACGGGGGCAACCGACAAGCCAGCATTTTGGCGGCGCAGGGAGTGTCAAAAGAGTCCATTTTCCTTTAGTATCTGCTATAAATTGCTAAAATCTACTATGAATAGCACCCTAAAGAGTTTTAGGACTTAATAGCAGCCTAAATGCTCGACGCACTTGTAGGTCTTGGCCCTGCCCTCGGCAGTAATGCCACGGGCGATGAACTTGGCGGGCTTGGCCATGGTCGTCGCTTGCAGCAACCACCTGCTGAAAGAGAGCTTTTTGGGAGGCAGCGACCCTCTTAGTGACGGCAGTCGGCGGCATTGCCGTACGCCTGTTTTCTCACTACACAAAACCCGCTGAGCCCCAATTGCACTGTGTATCGAATTTAATCAACTTCAGCAGATAAACACTCACGGCTTTAGAGCTTCAGTCATCTTGTATACTGTGCGATAGACATGAGCGTGTTTTGTCGGAATACTTTACACCTAACGCGCCTTGTGCCGGAACTAGGCAAGGCATACACCTGATTGCCCCAATACACTGGCGACTTGTGAGGCTCTGCCTACCCGTTTGTCATATTTGCGTTCTTAATGGCATGACGGAGGCAACGCAAAGCGCCGTCCGCTGGGAGCAAACTCATGCTGGACGTCACCGCAAGGGATCCAGGGACTCCGTGTAGAACTTGCCACCGTCCCCTGAAGGTGGCTCGGCAGGCATCCTGGCGCAGAGCCACTATCAGGTATCCAAGTTCTCCACCACAGCGACGCCACCTTGACAAACTTGAAGTGTTACTTGGGTACCTAAACAAACTTTGGGGGAAGGGGGGGGAACACTTGGGTGCTTACGACCGACTCTGACGCAGGCACTATCAGTGGGTCTTGTTCTTGCTCAGACACTGCTCCACCCTACTCCCTTTGGCAATGCTGGCACAAAAACGGGCGAGGCGCGCGTGCCGCGCTGGCACATACACATGCTTCTGAGGCGGCAGCGGCAAAAGTGCCCCCAAGGAGGCGTGACGGTATGCATGCGACTTTTTGTATGAGGTAACGCTGTAGATACAAGGGCTTGCGGTGGGCTCCAGATGAGGCAAGACCGGCCCGGGGAGACAGCGTACGGAGAGACCGGGGACACCGGCGGAGGGCCAAAACTGGCACGTACTGGCCAACCGGCCGTGCACCGCACCTGAAGCCGCAACCCGCAAGGCAGCGCAAACGCACCCTAGCGCATCACAAACAACCCAGCAAGCTACCTTTAGCTGTGTTCTTGGTCGTGTTCCGTTCGCTTGGGCATCTTGTTCCGCCCTTTGCGGTTTGGGCTTTCGACAGTGTCAGGTGCGGAATGGACGCACCGGTGATCCTCATGGGATCCACTGCGAAATGGTCATCAAGTGCCCGGGGGGTTGGCTGCCTTTGGGATCGCTGCCTACTCCAATGGGAGAAGGGGCTACGGGTGAGGTCCTGACCAGACACGTTCCTTCGGGTTTCTGCTGTGGGTTCACGTGGGAACGTGAGGACTGCGGCGGCGGTTGCTCGAGCTGGTATCACTCCAGGGCGAGGCCCATCGGAAGGTGCAGTGCTCGGCCGATTGGCCAGCTGCCTCTCTCTTCCGGCATGGGGGTCCCAGCGGCCCAATGTTACACATACCTTACCTCTGCCTGTCTATCTGCAAGGTCCTCACGACGCTCATCTCACGACAGCTTTCCTCGCTAGGCGCGCCGAGCTCTGACCAGAGCGAAGCTGCTCCAAGGGTTTGAAGCAGCAGGTGGCTTCGCTCCTTCGCAGCGGCAACCCCTACCGTACCTGGGGACACTGTTGGCTCCAGACTCTGGAAGAGTAGGAGCGAACGGGCCGGGTTGGCGGTGCACTGCATCGGAGGCGAGCAGGGCAGCACTGACCATGCACTAGACACACACGGACCAGACGGCGCGACTCACCCAGACAAGAACAAACGAGTCCGCGGGAAAGGCTCAGAACCCCGCGACTGAAGGGGAATGGGCCATGACAAGTGCTTGTGTTCGCTGAGGGGTCGGTCTGCCTCGGACAGTGCGCTTTTGTGGCGGGCACGTGCGAGCTCGGTCCCTCCCGTGTTCCGTTACACTCTCTCCAGCTGAATCTTCACATGCTGGCACGCATTCCCGATGAAATTGCTGCGGGCTGCCAGCTAAGTGTCCCCGATCAGAGGCCCCGACACGCCCCACCGACCCAAGCCCCGTCCGTCTCCGCTGAACTCCACCCAGCATACTACAGCCTACGTGGTGGCGGGAAAAGCAAGTATCGCGAAACGTTGATGAAGGCATGCCAAGGTTTCATAATGCATGTTTCCGGGCCTCGGCCATACAGGTTACAGTACGAAGGGTTACCGTACGACCTAACGAAAAACTAGAAAAACGGGACTATGCGTCCGGTGTTGCATATTTATGATTAGCCCGAAGGCTACAGTAGGAAGGGTATCATTGAGACTCTAGAAGCCGGAAGCTGGGCATTCTATCACAGGTGCGCTTCCCGTATTATTTATTTTGTATTTACTTGGCCTGTGCCGCAGGCGCGTTGCATAACATTTAACTTGCCTCAAATGAACATATGCAGGATGGACGGCCCGAACAGGCCGCAAGAACCCACACCGGCCGCGAAGACCAATTCCAGTGTCGCGGTCCAAAATGTGCTGGAGCTGGGTGATGCGCCCGTCGCAGCTCTTATCATGGTTATGCTCCTGCTAGGACTCATGAGAGCGGCCATGACGCCCTGCGTCTGCCCATAGGTGTCCTTCGGGTCGTCCGAGGAAGACATGGCCTAGGAGCTACGGCGTCGAAAAGCTGTGAGGACATGGAGGAAGATGTGTCAGCCCTTTGTGAAGTGGGCTGTGCCTGGAGGCGGAAAGGTGCCGGTCGTGTGTGGGCATGTGCACGACCCAACACGACCCGACCTGGTGCCACGACCTGCCACCCCGCGGCCCGGGGACGCGGACGGGCATCGTCATCATAATACCTTGTTGCCACCTGGCAGCAAATTGTCAATCTTGATCACCGAGGGGCTGTTCAGTGGATTTGGGGCGTGTGGGGTGAGTGTCCTTAGTCGTGGCAGCGTTGAGGTGTCGTTATATCCGTGCCGGCCGGGCTCGGCGTGTTGCTGACCGGGCCTTATTTGTATCATAGCTCCAGGAAGGTCGTGGAGGGGACCCTTCCTGGCTTGGAAATAAATACCGCCAAGCGTGACACCTGCTGTTTGTATTGGCTTGTACCGTTATCATATGGGGCTCAGTCGGTTGCTCCCCCTCCCCACTCAGGCTTTCGGCGTTGTCGTTCGAAGCCGCCCCCGTCGACACGCTTTTTGCGGGACGGTATCATACAACTGCTTGCCGAATTTTGGCCCAGTCCCGGTGTGTATAGTGCCACGGCGCGGAACTCATGCTACTGATGTTTTCATTTAAACACGTCGGCTCGCTGCTTGTACTCTCTGAACTAGCACTCGGAGGTTCTGGAGCCCACTGTAACAATAACATCAATGTCGACGTTCTTTTTATTCCACATCCGGGGGATTCTCCGGGGCTCTCCCAGTTGCGCAGCTCGAGATTTGAGTCCCGGATTGGAGGCAGTTCTTGCGAAATCTTTCCAAACGTCTGTTTGCATCTTCCCAGCGGAAATGCCGGAATACCAGGGCCGTCACGCCCTGTCACGCGAGCTCTGCACAGATGTATGGGTGTTTCCCAATGCGATAGGTTTCAAGTGTCAAGGTAGGGTTTCAGGTCCAGGTAATGTCATGGTAACGGGTTAGTCCAGGTACCCAAAGTCCCGTTGGTCGCTCGGACCTGTGGATGGCCTTCTTCGCCGTACCGGTACCCGAGACCCGCAGAAAGCAGGCCATCGCAGGACGCCTCGAGCCATCCTGCCGTAGTCGTACGACAGGAAATACGGCCTGGCTTAACTCGCGCGGCCAGATGCGTACCGGAGTATCACGGTATATGTGTACATCGCGGGCCGTATACCGGTATAATGTCTGATTCCTGGGCAGGACAATTTCCTGACATCCTGGCCGGCCGGCTCAATATCTGGAACTACGGTAGTACACCATGCCGTACACCAGGTAGACGGAGGTGTAGGTTGGTGGGGCCGGAGGGTTCCCGACAACGGCGGCGATGGTGGAGGCTTGGCGGCACGTGGATGGCCTTGTTCGTGTGCGTTTGTGGCCCGTGCGCTCCCTCTAAAACAGCGCCGGCGGCTTGGCGAGTTGTGCTGCTAGAAGCTAGGTGCGGGTTGCTGCCGGGTTCTTGAGCCAGTGCTCTGAACAATATTCGCCGATAATCGATAACTGTGTTGGGTGGCGTTGTAACACGAATCTTACATGTAACTGACATGATCTGGAAGAGGCTGTGTCGCCAACGAAGCTAGACTTAGGAGGATGGCCTCGGCGGGCCGTTGAGCTCCGTTGTTTCCGTTGGGGTCCGCAGGTTTCACAGTAGGTCTCAGCAGGGCCTGGGAGCGAACACCCGCTGTGGTAGTGGGTCCCACCTGACCGTTGTACGGCTTTGAGTGCAACCGTTAAGGCCGTTAACGCTCCTCACGGGACGGCCGCGATGCCTTCGGTGCTCGCACGTTCGACAGGAGATAGAGAATCGGCTGTAGGTGTTGCCTTCCGCAGCACGTTACCACAACTGACTCAGCCCAATAACCATGAGACAACTTCGACGTTCATGCGTGTGGGATGCGGGGCAATGCTACACGCTGTGACGCGCGATGAAGTTGGTTCGCCAACGGTCAAGTAGCGGTTGGATGCGTGCTGATTATGCCGCAACGCGAGGGGCTTACTGAAGCGAATGGTACGCAACTGGGTATATTAAACGGCGTTTCACCTTGTTGGGGGCAGCAATGAAAAAACAGAATTATGGCAACGCAGCAGTACCTGCCAGAATGTCGCAAACAGTGTCGGAGTCGTGATGTGTCGCACTAAACTGTCAGCGGAACGTCAAAATAACTTTCATCTTATGAATAAACCCGTATATGGTGGTGCATGCAAGTGCCACTCCAACCTTTCCAGCCTCTGGTTGACCTCCTGAAAGCTGTCAGTACTGGCCTGCTCGAGAAATACTAGACATGTGTAGGTACTTATACTAGGCTTTCTGCAATGTCCACGTGTTCGATGGCCTTATTTCAGCTTTGGTCAGCATCATGTTAACATCGAACGCAGTGGGCGGAGAAGTTTCCGTGCATAAGCCGCGCATAAAATCATAGTTGAATAGGAGTCCATCGCTTTAGACAGACAAGCTGCGCTCGTAACAGACTTTTAGCGACGATGGAGCGTATTCTAAAGGCGAGCTACGGCGACCAGGCTCAGCGCGAGGTTAATGCAAACGGACGCCTACCCCGCGCTCAAGCAGCGCAGATAGAGGCTGCGTTTAAGGAGAGGCGTGCATCCAATCCAAGGCCAGAGGTGCGACCCATGTGGGGGAGGGGGCGGGCGCTCATTCGTCCCCTTACACACCCGCCGTAACCCCTGATTTCCTTTGCGCACAGTATCCAACTCCACCTTTGGGAAATGGACCGTTGTTCTGGGACCCCAAAAACCAAGGTAAGCCGGGTACCGCGCAACCCCCACCCGTCGCTGCTGCAACTGCGGCCGACAAGCTTTCGGCCGTGCCTCATTAGCTCCAGCACGTCGTCGTACATCAGCAAAGCTGCACGGCCAAATCATGCACCGCCGAGCGGCTCCGAAACCGCGAACGTCTTGCCGCAGCTGCGTCGTACGCCGCCCCAACCGTCCAAGCAGATCGTACGACATCCCGCCAAAAACCCTTCCCCCTCCGTTTCGGGTTCATGGTCTCGTCAAGCGACGGCCCTCGAGCACCCACCACTGATTCTCGAACCGCAGCAACCCGGAAATCCAGCAGCGGAGGTCCCCGCTGGTGGCGGGCGGCCGCCCACCACACAAGGCTAGTGGACGCCGGATGGCGCAGAGGGCTCGGCGGCACCTTGATGTGCGGGGGCAAGCGCGCTTGACAGCGCCCTTGGGGCTCGCGGCCCTTGGGCCGGGCCGCCGCCATGCGAGCGTTCCCCATTCATCCACTCACCTTCGTCTCCTCGCCTATCCGGGCCTCTTCGCGGACGGACGGACAACCCCCCAAACACCGCACGCGGTCCTTCAGCCCAAGGTTCCGTAACCGGCAATCGATGCCCGCTGCCCAGTTGGTCTCTCCTGGCTCCGCTGGTGCGCTCCGAAACACACCATCACCACCCCCACTGGCCATTACCCCCCTCCCCCTCCTCCTTCCCCTGCCCCCAGGCTCGCCCCCGGGTCTGCACCCCGCCAACCGGGAGGCTCTGCGGAGGGACGTCCGGGTGGGTGACGGACTGACTGACTGACTGGCTGACAGGCTGACTGACTCAATTGACGGGGCGGGGTGGGGTGGGGTAGGGACCCCGCGGAGTCGGGGGAGAAACACGGAGGCACCTGCCCACCTCTTTTGGGTTTACGAAAGGGCGGAAGGGCACGAGAGCCCGAGCGCGAACGGTTAGGAGTAGGAATTGGGGGTGCGTGCGTGCATGTTGACGCGTGAGGCGGGAGGGGGGCACTGCCGCCGGCCTCTCGGCTCGCCGCGCTTGCTCGCTCGTCTCGGCAAGTTGCCTGGTGACCCCCACCCACAACCCACAACCCAACATCCAACCCACAACCCAACCCAACCCAACCCAAATCGCCAGGTGGAGATCCGCCCGGGGGTGTTCCACATAATGGATGAAGGAGCCGCAGCGGGGCCGAGGCAGCGCCGCGGCCGCGCCGCCAGCGACGCCGACGGCGTCGGCGGCCTCGGCGGCGGGCGCGAGCGACCCACGAGTGCGCCGCCGGGCGCCCGGCCGCGGAGGTCCACCGGCGCCAGCGGGGTCGGCGGTCCCGGCGGCGTCGGCCCCTTCAGAGCCGGTGCTGGTGGTGGGGGGGGTGGAGCGGCGGGTGTGGGGCGCGCCGCCAGCGCCGATCTGCTTCCGGAGTTGCTGCAGTTGGAGGAGAAGTTGAGGGAGGTGCTGCGGAGGGCGGCGGCGGTGCGTATGTCGGGCTGGAGTTGGGGGGTGGGGTTGGGGTTGGGGGCTGGGGCTGGGGGTCAGGTGAGGAAGTGGTAGCGCAGCGAGGCAGGCCCGGGGCGGCCCTCTGGCGAACGGACCGAGGTGGGGTGGGGTGAGGGTTTTAGGGTTGCGAACGTTGGGGCAGTGCAAGTGGATGGGCAAGTGGACAGGCTGCGGGGAAGGGGGGTGGGTGCGGATCGGTACCAGCGGCTGTCTGCGGCCTCCGACCGCAAAGCCCTCCTCCCTCCCTCCTTCCCTCCCTCCCTGCCTCCCTCCCTCCCCTCTTTCGTTGCCCCCCCTCTTGCGCCCCCCCCCCCCGCCTCAGGTCCACGTGAAAGAGCGCACTCTGCTGCTTCAGGCCTTTGCCACCGTGCTCGCCAAGAGATACACGGACCTGGGGGCCAGGGACAAGGTGGGGAGGGAAGGGGGGGAAGGGGGGGGGGTTATCCACGTATAGGCCGGAGCCTGGGCATTGGGGGGTGGGAGGGGAGGGGAGGGGGTGCTGCTTTGGTCAGTCCGGTCTCGCCGTCCTTAATCCAAACAATGGCGGAGGGGAGGAGAGGAAAGAGGAGGGGAGGGGTGAAAGGAGGAGGCGCGGGGAGAGGGGCCTAGGGGACAGGGGAGGGGGGAGAGCATTAAGGTTTACTTTGTGTGTGTGTGAGAGAGAGGTAAGGCAGGGAGGTGGGGTGGGGGTTTGGATCGCGAAGCGGTTGTGGGCTGTCGACTGACCACCGAACGACCAATCGATAGCTCAGTTGGCAAGTTACGGCCGCGGCGGCGAGGGGGCGGGGGAGTTGCGAGTTATACAGGGATAGGCCGGGGCCCGCGAACGGTACATACAATTGCGTAACGTAGTTGAGTCCGGACGTCTCTTCCCGTCTGAAAAAGGACAGGGGTATGTGTGTGTGTGTGTCGGGGGGGGGAGTGGCGGTGCTGCGCGGATGGCTGCGGTCCCTTGGGGCGGATGGCTGCGGTCCCTTGGGGCGGAGCGAGCCGCCTTCAAGTCCGCCTTTCCTTTGGCCTTTGTGAAGCTGTGATGGGCGAGAGTCGAACCCCCTGCTCCCTCTCCCTCCCTCCCCTCAGCCGTCTCCACTGTCCCTCCGCTGCGTCGTCATTTGTTGTTATGAATGTTCGTCTGCCCTCCCCCCCCTCCCTCCCTCCCTTCCCTCCCTGGACTCACTGCTGATCTGACGGGCCCTATGAAGGTCAACACCGATCAGTTCGTACTGGTGATGCGGAATTTCGGAATCTCTATCAGCAACGCCCACGCGCGGGCCTTCTTCGATAAGTACGGCAAGGACACACGGGGCCTTATGCCCGTAATGGTGAGGTTGGGGCGAGGGGGGGCGGGGGCTGGAGTGGGGGTGGGGTGGGGTGGGGTGGGGTGTCCGCAGGGGCTCCACGACCTCGGGCTTCCACAGGGCCTCCACGACCTCCACAGGGCTTCTGTACCCTTCCTTCGAGCTCCGCCCCCCACTCTTATGCCCCCTTTCCCCCCTTCCTCTTTTCCTTCGTATCTCGGCCTGTCAGATATCCGCTTTGGACTGTCGTACTGTTTACCCCTCTCCCACCCATTCCCCTGATCCCATCCCCTCGCCACCTCGTTCTCTTGGCAAAGGTTCCTAGCAACTCGACTCCCTCAACACTCCCCGATACTCATCCTTCCACTTGCCCCCTCGGACTGCTCCTCCGCACCCCCCGTTCCCCCATCCTCCCCCCCTTCCCATCCCCTCCACCCACCCACCCACCCCCACCCACCCCCCTCAGAACTTCACGGATGCTCTGGTGATGGGCGCCCCCCGCCTGGCCATGGCGACACACGAGGAGGTGCAGCGGGGGGCGTACGTGGCGGGGAAGCCAGCCAGCCACACGGGCAAGATCTTGTACCCGGAGTGCAAAAAGGTGAGGGGGCAGGAGGGCAGGAAGGGGGGCGGATGGACGGATGGACGGGGGTTAGGAAGGGGGAGCCGCAGCGCGAGGGGGGCGGGGAATGGGGCGCGGAGGGGGGACGGGCTGTAAGGGGTGACGGGCCGAGGCGACGGTGGCGAGAGCGCAGAAACGGGAGGCTGCGGGCGGGGTGGGGGGAGGGACGGGATGGGGAGTGCGAGGCGGGAAGGGTAAGGTAAGGGGGGAAAGGGAAAATGGAGGGGTGCGGGGAGCATTGGCGGGGGGGGAGGTGGAGGGGGAAGGATGCGGCCGTGTGCATAACGGGGAGCCGGCGGGCGTAAGAAAGAAAGGTACCGCAGCGGAGGGACGGAGGCGGCGTTGGCGAGCGGACCCTGAACCCGGCAGAACTTACGAGGGGGAGAGGAAGGGACGGGGGAGGCACGTGGAGGGGGAGGCGCGGAGGGAGCGGTGGGCTCACCAAAATTTGGAGGGGAGAGGGGGCGGGACAGGGCTGCAGGAAGGCCCTAGCGCCCACGGGAGCGTGCTGGGGCCGGGAGCCCTTGAGCCCCACCCCCTCCACCCCGCCATCCCAGTCTCCCCCCTCCCTTCCCCACCCGGCGATCGGCGCGGGTTCCAATCCGCCCTCCGACCTGAAAACCATTTCCCTGCCCCCCCCCCACACACACATACACATACACCGTACAACCCCCCCAAAAACCCCCAACCCAACCACTCCAGGGCGTGTGGCCCCCCAGCAACTGGGATCCCCGATTGGCGGAGCGGTCCGCGCAGCTGCCAGATGTACGGCTGGCCCTGGAGTTCGTACACGGATACGACGGGTGAGTACTGCGGTACGGTCACATGCCCGCCGGGCGAGCGATCCGACGTGTGTGTATGCGCGGTGGCCGTGGGGGGGTTTTGAGAAGTTGTGGAGTGGGGGTTACACGCAGTTCTGAGTCTGGGCGCGTGGCGTGGTGTTGCCTGCCCCCTCAAGGCGCCGCCCCGACATCATCGTTTGCAACATTCCTGACCTCTCCACCCGCTCAGCGGCCCCTCACCCTCTCCTCAACCCAACCCACCCCGCGCGGTGACCGCCTGTTGTTCTTGGGAGCAGCAGCTCGGCGGTTGCTGGCTTGGGTTTTCAGGGTTTTAGGGTTAGGGTGGCTGGCTGATGCAAGTAGGTTAGGGCAAAATCTCACTTTAACGGTTATCCCCTCCCTTGCCCCTCTTTCCCCCTCTTTCCCCCTCTTTCCCCCTCCCGCCACCAAAACACACACACGCTCACACACGCACCCAGCCACCTGGCCACCGCCCCCAACATATTCTACACCGCCTCCGGGTCGGTGGTGTACAATGTCGCGGGACTGGGGGTGGTGTACGACAAGGCTACGCACACACAGGTACGGCAGGGGTACGACAAGGAGGTTGTTGGAGTTTGTTTGGTGGCGGGCATGATGTGCGATTGGGACCCATTCCCGCGCCCCCTCCCTTCACCTCCCCCTTCCCACACACACACGAACCCTCTCCCCCACTCTAAGAATTCTCCCCCATCTCCCCCACCTCCGTTCGACCTGCCTTCCCTTACTGCTCTGATTATGCTTTATGCACACCATCACGCACACGCCTTCCTGTCCCTCCTCCTTACCCCCCCCACCCCCCACCCCCGGTTCTCGCTCGCCTACGTCCCTCCGCTGCGGTATCATTTCTCTTACCTTCCCCCTCCCCCTCCCCCACTCCCCAACCCTCCCCCTTTCCCCCCACCCCCTCCCCCCCACACACCCCATCCTCCAGCGTTTCTTCCTGGGCCACGACGACGATGTGCTCTGCACCGCCCTCCACCCCGACCGCACCCTGGTCGCCACCGGGCAGCTAGGTCGGAGCCCCTGTGTGGCGGTGTGGGACTCCAACAGCTGCAAAATGGTGGCCAGGCTGGCTGTGGAGTGAGTGAGGGGGGGTGTAGGGGGGCAAGGGGGGCAAGGGGGTGGGAAATGGGGGTGGGTGGCGCTCGCGACTCTCGCTTGTGACTCGACCTCACCGCTCTCAACCCACAACACGCACCACCCAACCCCTCACCCAAGCCCTCACCCAACACCACGAGGCCTTCACCCTTACCCCGAAACCCCCAGTCCCCCACCCACCCCCACTCCGGGTCCGTTAGCTAACGCCGTCTCCGTCTTCGCTGCGGCATCTTCTTTTTACCACCCCCACTCCCCCCCCCCACCCCCACTCCCCCCCCCACCCCCACTCCCCCCCCCCACCCCCACTCCCACCCCCCACCCCCACTCCCCCCCCCCCACTCCCACCCCACCCCACCCAAAGTCGGGACTACCGGGGCATCCAGGCGCTGGCCTTCTCCCCCGACGGATCCCGCCTGGCTGCCGTGAGCCTGGACAACTCACACAGTCTGCACGTGTGGGACTGGGCGAGGAAGAGCGCGCTGTGCGAGCCGAGGAAGACGCAGCCGGGGGCGCCGCCGGCGGTGTACGGCATAGTGTGGAGCAGGTTCGAGCCGGACAGGTGGGGTGCTGGGGGGGGAAGAGGGGGCCGGGGCGGGGCGGGGTGGGAAGGGGGGAGGGGGGAGGTGAGAGGGGGAGAGGGGAGTCGGGGTGCGCGCCAAAAAGAACGTAACGCAGCGGAGGGGCGGAGGCGACGGCGCTGGGATGCGTGTGTTACACTTAGGTGTGTTGCGGGGGGGGCGTTGCGTGTGCGTGTGCATAGGCCTATACCCTTATACCCCTGGTATACTTCTTTGAACCGTTACTCTCCACCCCCACCCCACCCCCTCCCCACCCCTATCCACGATCCACCCCTTTCCTCTGCGGCGGTCCGTGCCGCTCTTGCCCCCAGGCTGGTGACGTACGGTCAGAACCACATCAAGTTCTGGCGGCTGGGGGCCGCTGACCCACGGGTCGGTGGGCCCCGCGGTGGCGGCGGCGCTGCGATCAACCCCACCTCCGAGAGCGGCATGTTCTCCCTGGGGTCCACACACACCGTCACGGGGGCGTGCTTCCTGCCCTCGGGAACGGTGCTGACGGGTGGGGAGGAGGGGGAGGGGGAGGGGGAGGGGGCGCATTGGGCGGGTGGCGGGTGGGGGTGGTTATCCACGGGGGTAAAAAGTGATACCGCAGCGGAGACGGAGACGGCGGGGGAGGGGTATCATAGAAATGAAACAGGGGCTGGGGGATGGGGGTTGGGGCGGGGAGGACCGAGGAGGAGTGGTGCTGGGAGGGGGAGGGAGAGGGGGCCTGCTCGCCTTGCATGGCTGTTAGCGGGGACTCCGCTTGTTTGTGCCTGACCCTGACCCTGGCCCTGGCTGTGGCTGCAGGTGTGGCGGCACATGATTGTTGCGTAATGCCCGATCCATTCAGTCAGTTGGTTGGTTGGTTGCGGTAGTGCCAACTTGACCCCCTCCCCCTCATATGCCCATTTGGGACTTTGTGCTTTACCCCCCACCGTATTAATTACCCCCCCACCCCTCCCCCACCCCCTCCCCACACACGCCCCCCTCGCCTCCGCTGCCCAGGCAACGAGGCGGGATGCATTGGCAGCTGGAAGGGTCGGCGGCTGGTTCGGGAGACACAGGCACACGCCTCCGGGCCCCCCACGCGCAGGCCCGACGGCAAACCCTCGTACGGCGGTGTACGGTGCCTTGTACTGCAAACGGAGCGGGTGCTGCTCAGCGGCGGAGCGGACGGGTGGGGCTGAGCATCGTGTGTATTTGTGTGTATATGTGTGTGTGGCGGGGGGGAGGGGGGAGGGTGGGGAGATGGGGTTGGTGACAGGGGTGACTGAGGGTGGCCACCCCCTTCACCTGCGGTTCGTCTTTTTGCCCCATACTTTCCAGGTTTACCTCCATGACAACCACAACCACCACAACCACCACAACCACCACAACCACCACAACCACCAAAGTGCTCTCTCACGCTCTCTTGGTCTCTTTCGTCAGGTCGACCGATGCGTAAACCCCGCCCCCCCTGGCCGCCCGCCCCCCCTCCACCCGCTTTCCGTCGCCCACTCGCTCCGCCGCTTCCCGCCCCCCGGGCCCCCCCCCCGACCCTCTCCTCCTGACCTCCTTCCCCCCCCTCCGAAACCGGCACGCAGTGTCGTACGCATGTGGGACGTGAGCAGCGGCGACCTGGGGGCCTTGATGCGGCAGTTCCCTCTGCTCCGACCGGAACAGGTGAATCCAGGGGGGGAGGGGCGGAGGGGAAGGGCGGGGGGCACTAGGGGGGAAGGGAGGGAGGGAGGGAGGGAGGGAGGGAGGGAGGGAGGGAGGCACTGGGGGGTTGGGGAGGGGGGCACTGTAGGTAGGGGGAGGAGGTAATATACGATGTAAAACCGCAGCGATGGAACGCGGAGCCAGGTCAGATGAGATCAGATTTCCCACCGCAATGCCTTCCTCCGAATCCCTCCCTCCAGAAGCACTCCCGGAACCCCTCTTCCAGAGTCTTCCACCAAAACCCCCTAGCCCTCCCCCTTCACACACACACCCTGACACCCTCTACCCCCCCCCCTTTCCCCCCCCCCTCAGTTCGGATCTCTGGCCCCCCCTGCACTGCGGGGCCTGGACTGCGCCCCCGACAACCCCGAGATGTTCGTTGCGGGTGGGTTGGTGACTGCGGCAGTTGGTCGTTGGGAGTTGACTTGGTGGCGGTTGGTGGTTGACGACTTGGCCTGAATCCCCCCTACAAAAAAACGCCGACAACCCCCCACAAAACCCGACAACCCCCCCCCCCTCCCCACGGCCCCCCCCCCACGGCCCTTCCCCCCCCCCAAGGTGTGGCCAGCTGCGACGTGTGGGAGGTGGACAAGGACCCCGAGGTGCTGGTGTACGGCCAACAGGCTGACGTGTACGGCCTGGCCACCAACCCCGCCTTCCCCCACGTGTACGCCACATGCTGCGACAGCGACAAAGTAACCGTGTGGAGCGCAGTCACACGAAAGGTAAGAAGAAGGCGGCGGGACGGGTCGTGGGTCGTGGCTCGTGCGTGTACTACCTACTACGACGCGTACTACTACTTTGTACTACAACGTGTACGAGGGGTATGACGTAAGAAGAAGCGCGGGCGTACGGCAGAGTGGTCGTACGAACGCACCGGGGATTGTACAAGAGCCGCGGAGCCGCGGCCTTCGGACGTGCGTTGCGCCGATAGGGGACCGACGAGAGTGCTCGTCATTACCGGTACTTGTGGCCAATGCTGCAGCCTGCAAGCCATGCCGTCATAAGGGCCGCCGCCGTGGCTGCAAGGACGTCAAGGGATGTCGAGTGAAGGGGGGGGGGAGGGGGGAGGGAGAGAGATCTGATGACTCATCGGTGACGCCGCAGCTGCTGTCGCCTGGGTGCGCCTCACTGCGGTCTGTGTCCGCACGGCCGCCCACTTCGCCCGCGACTGCGGTTCCTTTCCGGCCCCCTCCCCCCCCAACCCTCCCAACCCTCCCTCCCTACATACCTGCCCACCGTCCGTCCGTCCCCCCTTACGCCCTCCCTCCCCTCCCTCCTTCTGCCATCTCCGTCCCTTCGCTGCGGTACCTTTTTTCCTTTACCCCCGCCCCCCTACCCCCCTTTGATTCCCCCCCCCCCCATTCAAACCCACAGCCCATCCGCATCGTGTCGCTGGGCGGACTGGTGGCTCGCGGTTGCGCCTTCTCCCCGGACGGACAGCAGCTGGCAGTGGGGTGCGCCAACGGGGGAATCAAGGTTCTGGAATTCCACCCGGCAGTACGACAGGTACGACATACACATGGGGCCAGCAAGCGGGGGGAGGTGCTGTTATTTGCACGGCACGTTAATACTGACCAGTACGGCACGGTAATGTCCGACACGCGCGTGGCGTGGCGTGTCGCCCGTTCGGCTTCCGTTCGGCGTCCGGTGGGCTTTTGGAGCTCCGGAACCAAACCGGACGGAACCAAAAACGCCCTGCCAGCTTTCCATTCCCTTCCCATTCCCCCGGTGTACCGCTGCCGTATCGCCTTTATCACCCAAAGGTTCCACTTCAAACTAAAGAAAGCCCTTTCCTCCTCCCCCCTCCCCCTCCCCCCTCTCTCCCCCTCCACCCCTCTCCACCCCTCCCGGCCCCGGGTGTGGGTGCAGGTGTGGTGGGGTAAGACCTTCACCTCCTCCGTGGATGAACTCAAGTACTCACCCTGCGGCCGATTCCTGGCGGCGGGGAGCCACGACCAGGTTGGGGGGGAGGGGGTTGGTGGGGTTGCGGGTTAGGGGGGTGGGGGGAGGGATGACCTGAGGCGCTGGGGTCCGGAGGTGTGTGGGTAACCGCGTGTGTTATCGTGGTCCGTTCTGGCAAACGATGGGCGACTTGAGTTCAACGCCATGTCGCCTTTAACATGCGCTTGTACGGGCCCGCGCAGCCACACAGCGCAGTGCGTCCTGCATTGGCGTCCAGGGGAAGGGGGGAAAGGGGAAAAGGGGGGAAGGCGGAAAAGGGTGCGTGCAGTGCACCTGCAGCCCTGCGTCCCGCCCTGTGCTCCTGGAATGCACACCGCCGTGTCTGTGGCCCTCCCGGTCCGCTATCTTGCGTGTCTCTCTCGTACTGCTGCTGCTGCTGGGCCCTCATTTACCCCTCGTTTCCCCCCCCCTCCCCCCCTCCCCCCCAACCCCCGCTGCCGCCTGGTCAGTCCATTGATGTGTTCGATGCGACTCGCGGATACGCCCGAGTGGCCCGATGCAACGGCCACTCGTCCACTGTACGGCACCTGGACTGGTCGGTGGACAGTATGGCACTGCAGAGCGTAGACCAGGCGTACGAGGTGGGGGGGCGGGGGAGGTCGCGTGTGTATACGGTAATCTGTACATACGGTGTGTGTGTTTTGCCTTTTGGGGGGGTTGGTTGTGGGTGGGTGGCAGGGTCAGCCTAGGAAGGCCCATTCGAAGGCATCTTCCCTCCCAGGTCCAAATCCCTTTCCCCTTCCCCCTTCCCCCTTCTCCGAGACTCCCTTTCCCCCCCTGTCCTTCCGTTACCGTTTGCACGGGTTTCGGCCTATCCGTGGATGGTAACAACTCCCCTTCCCCCCTTTCCCCTTTTCCCTTTCCCTTCCTCTTCTCCCTGTTTTGCCCCCCCCCCTCGCCCCCTCTCTCTTTCCCGCCTGCCCGCCCGCCCGCCCGCCCCCTCCAGATCCTGCACTTCGATCCGCACAGCGGTCGGCAGCTCAAAGACAACCAGCGAGATACCGCCTGGGCGGGATGGAGCTGTCTGCTGGGTTTCCCGGTGGTGGGTGGGGGGTGCGTGGGTGGGGTGGGTTTGTTGTGGGTTGCTGTTGTTGCTGTTGGTGATGGTGATGGTGGTGGGTTGCAGTCGTGGGCTCCAGGCCCTCGTTGAGAAGTGGATCCGGCATCCTTGACTTTCTTTGGTTTTCTTGTAAATCCCCGTCTGCTTCGTCACTTGGTTTTTATTGTTCTTGTTTAATTTCGATTCAATTTGTCTGATTTTGATTTGTGTGGGTTTTTTGATTTGCAATCGGCGCAGATGGGCATCTGGTTCTCCGACAGCGACGGCACCGACATCAATGCCGTACACGCCTCCCCCTCGGGCCGCTACGTGCTCACGTCGGACGATCGGGGCCTGGTGCGGCTGCTCAACTTCCCGTGCGTCGTACAACACGCGCCGGCACACGAGTACGGCGGGCACTCGAGCCACGTGATGAATGTGCGGTGGGGCGCCGACGAGTCGTACGCGGTGAGGCGGCGGTGGGGGAAGGGGGTGGGGAAGGGGAAGGGAGGGGAGGGACGGCGGTGGGGTGGGGTGGGGTGGGAATGGGTGTAAGCAGGCCCCGGGGCAAGGGGGGGCCGCAGGGGGGTGCGAGAGGAGCGGAGGAGGGGCGTGGCGGGAGATTGCGGGGGCGGGTTGGCCACTGGGATTGTTTGGGAGGGGTATGCGCGCGTGTGTGTGTGTGTGTGGTATCGCCCCGTGCAACGACCGTACTCAACTCCTCCCTCTGTCGTACACGGCTTCCCGTACAGATCAGCGTGGGCGGCAAGGACCGGGCCGTATTCCAGTGGCGTGTCGTACGGCAGGTCGTACAAGAGCCGAAGCCGCTGTCTACGCCGTGGGCCCAAGTGGACGAGAGGGGGCTGCACTGGGCACCCCCGGGGGGTGGGGCGGGGGGTGGGGGCGGAGGTGGGGGCGGGGTTGGAGGAGGGCTGAAGGGAGTGGGGTGGGCGTCGCCCCGCGGCGGTGCCGCCGCAGGTCCCGGCCCCTCCTATCAGCAGCAGCAGCAGCGGGCGACGCCCGGCCGGCGCCGCTGAGCCCGCGAAAGAGAAAGGCGGACGGACGGAGGGCCCATCCATGCAGCGCTGGCGTCTCTCTTTTTCTCTTGGTGCGCATTATTCGATTCGGCTTCGGCTTCGAGTGATGGCGCTGGCGGTGGTGGTGATGGCGGTGATGGTGATGATGACAGCGACTGGCACGGCGAGTGGCAGGGGCAGGCAGCGAGGGGGTGGCGGCGGCTGTCGGCGGCCCTGGCTGTTGGCGGTTGTGTGGCAGTTGCCGCTCGCTGTTGCGGCGCGCGCGCGGACCTCCTCCTCGTCGGGGGCTGGGCATTTGTGCGGAGAGGCATTTCGGGCGTATACCGGTACGTTACGGGACGTGCCGGGACGAGACGGCCGGAGAGGGGGCGGGTCGGGACTCGGGAGGGCTCCTTCCCGAAAGGCTCGCTCGGTCGGTCAATCCATCGGTTCGGCCTTGGGCTGGTGTGGGGCCCTCGCCTTGCCTCGCCTTGTTTTGTTTTGTTTTGTTTTGCTCTGCTAGTTGGGTTTCTTGGGAAGGGCGCTGGGCGCTGCAATCCGCACAGCGAGCACGAGGGGGGTGGTGGGGGCCCCGCTCGCTGGTCGGCTCTTTGGCTGGATAGTACTTACCTTTGGGTCAGTTTCGGTCTCGCTCTTGTAAAAGGAGAGCTGGGTGGTGGGCGACAGCTTGACGGCGCGGATCCAGGCCTGCCGGGGAGGTGGAGATGTGACTCCGGATATGCGTACGCGGGGGCAGGCGATGACGTCTTGGTGCCGTACCGGGCCGTACGGACGTCTTGGTGCCGTACGCGGGCCAGGGGAGTTGGAACGCGAACCGGACGGAGAGATGGGCGGAGAGAGGGAGAGAGGGGGGGTGGCAGGAGAGAAAGGGAAAGGGGGCGGGGGGCGGGGCGGCGGCGGACCTCCGGAGGCGTGTTGGGGACGAGGTGGGATATGCGGGGCGGCGACCCGGAGGGAGAGCAGTGGTGGGAGCGTTGCTTGGGAGCGTCCTGACTCCTGGGCCGGGCCGCGTTGTGGCCGCGTTGTGGCTCGCGCCGAAGAGGCGCAGAGGGGCGGGAGGAGTCGGGAGTGACATGCGGAAGGGTGTGGTCGGTTGGTTTGCGGTATACCATATTACCATTTGAGCAAAGGGGTAGGGGGTGGAGGGGCGTGGTGCCGCTCCCCCGCGTGAACTGGGCTGGGCTGGGCTGGGCTGGGCTGGGCTGGGCTGGGCTGGGCTGGGCTGGGCTGGGCTGGGCTGGGCTGGGCTGGGCTGGGCTGGGCTGGGCTGGGGCAGCGCCGGGGCTGCGGTGACCGCCGGTTGGGCCCGATGATCAGGTGGTTTGATTGTTTGAAAGGGCCTTATGGCGCCATCGGGCTTTTGTGCCGTAGCCCGCTTTTTTGCACCAGTGGTGTCCCCACCAATGGCTGTTGCGCAATGCCGGTGAGAACCCGAAGGCGACGTCGTGCGGCTTTGTTTGCATCATTGCTTCATTGCATTGGTGATGGTGATGGTGATGTCTGGATGCGTCTCGGTTTCGGTATCAGTATTATTGTCGCTGTTGTCCCTGGCTGTTCCTGGCGGCGCCAGGGGAGCCAGGGGAGGGCGGCCATTGCCGTATCGTGTCGTATTGTCGTATTTTATGTCGTGGCGTTTCGGGGCGTGCGGGTGCGGGTGCATGCATGCGTGCGTGCGTCTTGCGAATGCATTGCTCTACAGCCGACCTCCCACCCGCAGGATCACCCACCCTTGCATAACCGCATCCGACGGAGAAGGCCGTGCGCTGCGTGCCGTGCTGCTGTGCTGCGCGTGCTATGCTAGCTATGTGTGTGCTGCGTGCTGCTGCTTCCCGTGCTCTGCTGCTTCACTCGTGGTGCCGTTCACATACCGGTAGGAGAGAGAAAAAGGCAAGTACGGCAGCTGAGCTGTCTCGAGGTGCTGGCAGAGACCTAGGGCGAGTTGCATCATCATTTCTCGTCCGGGCGCACCTCGCCCGTAACCTATCCTCCTATGAACCTGATTACCGGTATGTGCTGTTGTTGATGTGTAGTAGTAGGTACGCGGCAAGTTGAGTCGACGACTGTGGGACGACGGACAGCGGACATGCACAGCCTCTCACGCATCTGTGACACTGACTGACTTACCTCTCACGCATCTGTGCATTGACCGACCCGGGTGACAACATCCCCGCGGCCCCCGTGTCTGGCCCCCCCCCCCCGCCGTGTCCGCCCGTCCGTCTGTCCCGCCAAGCCGCTCGCTCCTCCCACCACCGCTCACCTCGCAACCCTTCCTGCGGGCGGCGGGCCGCGGGCCCCTCTCCCGCGCCGGCTCCCATCCCGGATCGGCTGTACCATTGCTTCGACCCCCTCCTCTTGTTGTCCAGCTGCCAATGTGTCCTCCCGGCGGTCAAGGGGAACGGGAAAGTAAACACCCTTCGCGACCAACAGGGACGGACGGCTTCCATTATCGCCACGAATGTGTCGCTGCGCACCGCCAATCTGCCGGGCGGCCACAGCAAGGTCCCGCCGCCCCGTCCAGCGTGCACACTGCACAGCCCTCCCCCAGCCTCCGCTCCCCACTCCCCGCTCCTCCCGCACCCGAACGGTGCGGCCTCTCACGCGCGGCTGCCGCTGCCTCTTCCGGCCGCTGCCGCCGCCGCCGCCGTCGCCGCCCCCCTGTCCGCCTCCAGACTGGCCCCCACCGCCTGACGGCCCTTGAGCCGCAGGAAGGCCGCCATGAGCTCCCCCAGCTCTCCGTCCATGACCGCCCCCACGTCCGAGGTCTCCACCCCGGTGCGGGTGTCCTTGACCAGCTTGTAGGGGTGGAAGACTGGTGGCGTTGGTGTGGGTGTGTGTGTATGGGGGGGAGGGGGAGGGGGAGGGGGGTGTGGTGGAGGAGAGAATGACAGCGATGGTGTTGCGGGAGGGAGGGAGGAGGGTCCGGTGTCGGAAGGAGGCGCGATGATGGGAGGAGGGGAATGGAAAGACGAGGCAGGGGTGGGCAGGGAGGGGCTGTGGCGAGGGGGGCTGTGCATGCGGCATGCGTCCACCAAACAGCCCCCGATCCCGTCCCGGCCCATGAGGCCAATGGCCAACGGTGTCAGGAAAAGCGCCAGCAGGAGCAACCGCAGGGAGGGTGGAGGGAGAGAGGGAGGACACCCCACGCACTCACTCGGCGAGTTGCGGTGCGTTTCCCCACCTCCACGCGCCCAGCACAGCGCAAAACGCCACGCTGCGGCCCAAAACGGGACGGCCCGGACACCTTGAGGCACCTTGGCTGTAAATTCCCACGCGCGCGTCCCCCACCCCCCGCGGGGTGTCACCGTCGCCACACATCGCGCCGGGCGAGGCGGTGGGGTCTCTGCAGCGCTACGCAGCGCCGGGTCTCTCACCGTAGTTCCGGATCTGCTGACCCCACTCCGCCTTCACGAGGTCCCCCCGGATCTCCGCCACCCGCCGGGCGTTCTGCTCCTCGAGCACCACCAGCAGCCGGGCCTGAGGGATGGAGGGGAAGGGGAAAGGGGGGAGGGGCGCGAAGGGAATCGAGTGAGGGCGAGGGAGTGAAGGGTTGAGAGTGGAATGGTTCAATGGTACGGGTCGCACCCACCATCCCAGGTAGGGAGGGAGGGAGGGAGGGAGGGGGCGAGACGAGACGGGAGGCGGTCTGGCAGGTTGGGACGGGGACGGGGGTGGGGCGGAGGTAGGGGGCAAAGTGCCGTCAAGCCACCCCTGCCCCCTTCCTAAACCCCTGTCCCCCCGTTCCCCTTCTTCCCCCCTTGCCCCCCTTGCCCCTCTTGCCTCCCCTTCCCTCCCTTCCCTCCGAAACCAGCAGTCCAGCACCAGCACCAGCCAAAGACCCCCCTTTAACCCCTGCACCCCCACCTTGAGTATGTCCAGGGCGATCGCCCGGTTCTGCGCCTGACTGCGCTCCTGAGTGCACTTGACGGACAGGCCCGTGGGCAAGTGCACGATGCGCACACCTGGGGGGGGGAGGGAGGGGAGGGGGGAGAGGAAGGGAGGGGAGGGGAGGCGGGTAAGAAAGGAGATACCGGCAGGGGAGGGAAGGGGAGGTGGAGGGGTTTGGACAGAGGGACCACGGGAGAGGGAAGGAAGGAGGGCGCAATGGACTCCGGGTGAACGAATGGATGAATGGGAGGGGGGGAGAAACGGTGGTATCAGTCCTTCCACCCCTGGGACCCTGGCTACCTGTCTCGACCTTGTTGACGTTCTGCCCTCCCTTGCCCCCGGATCTCATAGTGGTGATCTCGAGATCTCGCTCATTGAGATCCAGATCCGGAAGATCTCCGGGGCCCAGCACGGGCATCACGTCAACGCCTGCAGCGGGGTGGGGTTGGGGGGTGGGGCGGGGAGGCGGGAGGAGGCGGGAGGAGGGAGGCGGGGCCTGAACGGAATGGAGGCGGAACGATGGCAACTGCGGCTCAAGGCCTAGAGGGCGAGCTCGAAACCGCGTTCGTTCACCCCCCCGCAATCCCAGCGCCTCTTAGCTGCAGTGAGGCTGCCTCCGTCGTCCGTCCCCCTCTCCACCTCTTCTCATCTGGCGACTCATTTGGCAGCCCCCCAATCCCCCAGACAGCGCGACTCAGACCTGACAGCCGAACATCCACCGAAACGAGGTTGCATTGAAGACCAGCCAGTAGAACCGCCACCACCAACGCCGTCCCCCACCCCACCCACCCAGCCCACGCATCTCTCCGTCCCACCCACCCAGCCACCCAGCCACCCACCCGCGAAGCTGGTTTGTCGCAGCCCCTTGGCATTGAAGGGCGAGTTGCGCACCAGGCGGTGTGTGCCCTTCTCCGCCCGCAGGTAGCCGTACGCGTAGCGCCCCGTCACCTCCAGCTCGCAGCTCTTCAGACCCGCCTCCTCCCCCGGGGTGCGATCCACAACCCGAACCGAGTGGCCGGCGGCCTCAGCCCACCTGCGGGCGGGCGGGCGGGTGGGGAGAAAGAAGGGAGGAGGAAGAGGGGAGGAGGAAGAGATCAGGAGGGGGGAAGGCGGTCCGAATAGAGGTCAGACGGACCCCTGGCAAACAGCCGCAGTGCAGCAAAAAAAGCGGTGGGTTGGGAACCCGGAAGGGTGGGAGCAGCGAGGGAGGCGGAAAACACCACCGTACGTCACGGCAAAACCCCACCTTCCCCCCCGAGAGCGCGCGCAGCACCCCGCTCGCCCGTTGCCCATGCCCGCCCCCGTCAGGAGATGTACGGCAGACGCGCCCAACGGCACTTCACACACGAGTACGGCAACCCTAGTGCAAGCCCCGGAACCAACTCAAACCCGAACTGTCCCCACGTGGCCCTTCCCACTCCCCCCCTTCGCGGTCGCTCACACCCGTCCCTGCCGGTCCCACCCACAGTACGGCGCCGTACCCTGTCGTACCGTATGTACATCCTCTCCAGCATCTCCGCCCAGTCCATCGCGTCCACTCCCCCCGCCCCCGCCGAGATCACCAGCCGAGCGCCTCGGTCATCATAGGGCCCACTCAACAGCCGCCGAAGCTCCCATCTGCGAACGAATGGTAGGACGGGTGGATTCGGGCGAAGAGCCCGGAGGAGGAGAGTCACCCCAACCCCCCAACGGCACCTGCCATTCACCCCAGCCCAGCCCAGCCCAGCCCGGGCCCCACAACACCCCACCTCACCCAGGCATTACCCCACCGATCCTCCTCCCCTCGTTCCGTCGCTGCGGTCTCGCCTTCATTACCCTTCCACAACCCCATCCACATCCACCGACCCACCGACCCATCGATGCGGCTTCGTTTTCATTTCCCACCGACCCACCGACCCACCCGTCTAGCCCCTGGTTAAGCTGTCGCAATGATGTCGCCGCCTCTTTGAGAATGACAGCCTGCTCAGAACTCAGGACACCGCCGCCACCACCACCGCCGCTGCCAGCCGCCTCGCCGTCACCGCTGCCGCCACCGCTGCTGCTGCCGCTGGGGGATGCCTGATGAGGGGGGAGAGGCGAGGATAGTAAGGGGCAGGAGAGGAAGCAGCAGCGTGCAAGAGCACAGCGGGTTGGAAACACGGGCGGGCAGGCGGCGGGCAGGAGACGTACAGACGTACGTGCACGTGCCGGCACCGGTCGCGGCCTAAGAAGACAAAGCTCGTCATCGCGTGCGCCTCAGCTGAGCGGCACCGGCATCGGGGTCAACACCGCCTCCGTACTGTTCACAGCCCTGCCCGCCCCCACCCCTGAGGGAGGCACACCCGCCTGCCTTCCCCATCTCCGCTGCCTCGGGCTCCCTCTCGCCCGCGCCGTATAGCACGGTGCCCTTCCCCACCCCCAAACCCCAAACCCCCAGAGGCCAGCTGCCACCCACGTCCCCCTTCCCCTCCCCCAAGCCCCTCTTCCTCCCTCCCCCCCTTCTTGGGCCCCACCTCAGCTTCCAGCAGCTCCACCGCAAAGGCGCACTCCTCCGCTAGGCTCCGAAACCGATCCAGCTCCTGGATCTCGGATCTGGGTATCAGATCCCCCAGCAGAAGGGGAAGGGAAGGGAGGCCAGGGAGGGGTGGGAGGGGGCCTGGTCGGAAGACTCCTTTGAAGGCGCGGTGGTGTGGTGAGCGGCTGAGGTGAGTGGCGCATGCGTGAGTCGCCTGACCCACATCCGTACTGCACATGCGCCTGACCCACATTCGCACTGCACATGCGCCTGACCCACATCCGTACTGCTCATGCGCCCGACCCACATCCGTACTGCTCATGCGCCCGACCCACATCCGTACTGCTCATGCGCCTGACCCACATCCGAACTGCACATGCGCCCGACCCACATCCGTACTGCACATGCGCCTGACCCACATCCGTACTGCACATGCGCCTGACCCACATCCGAACTGCTCATGCGCCTGACCCACATCCGTATTGACCAACGACGAAAGGGGCTGCGCCCCATCAACCAGGAAGGCTCCCCCTTTCTCCGCCGTCGCCTCCTCCTCACCCACCCCCTCCTCTTCCGCACCCACCCCCTCCCCCTCCATCCCACCCGCCCAAACCCACCGGAGCGCCCCGATCTCTGCGAGCAGCCGCTGCGCCCGCTCCGCATCCCCCCACAGTCCATCCCCGGTGGCGTCGTGCTCCAGGGAGGCCAGCTTGGCCCGGCAGCCCGCCAGGTCAGCAACCTCCAGCACCGCCGCCAACCGGGACTCGGCCTCCGCCACCTGCCTCCGGGTGGGGAGGTCGCGAGTGGGCGGGTGCGGTGCGGGTCGGTTCGGTGGGCCGCGGTGGATTTTAGGGTTCTAGGGTGCAGATGGAAAGGGAACGGAGTACGGGTACTGTCCTTGGGTGGCCCGCACCAATTTGGGTCGCCCACGACTTGGGTCGCGTGCACCGCACCCTGCGCAGCGTTGGCGGCGGTTTCCGCGGCGGGTTCGGGATAGGACAAATAACGCCCAGTGCAGGGGATGGGCCAGAGTGGGGACGGCGATGGGGCCTCCCCCCCCAGTTCCGCCCACTGGCTTGCCCCCGCCCTGGGAAGGCGCCATTGCGCGCGTGCGTGGCAGAGCCACCCGCCGGCCGACCCAGATCGCCGGCAACCAGGCAATACCTTCGCAGAATCCACACCCACCCACCCACCCACCTTCCGTTTGAGCACCCCCAGGCTCTCCACCTCTCCCGCTGCCGGCGCCGACGGCGAGGAAGCGGAAGAGGAAGAAGAAGCAGCGCCCGCAGCGCCCCTTGCCAGGGGACCAACGGGCGAGGAGGGGCTAAAGGGCGGTGTCGGGGAGCGGCGGGGTGCTGGAGAGGGTGTCAGCGTCCGGCGGTTGCCAATTTCCCACGCTGTGGCGCCACCGCTGGATGGCGACGAATGTGCGGCGAGGCTGCTGAGGCAGGCACGTCTGGCGGTGACGGTTCGGGGGCTCCAGGATGTGGTCGTGCACGACGTGGAGGGAGCGTCGCTGCAGCGGGAGCAGGCCGCAGCTGCACCGTGAGGTGCTGGAAGAGGCATCGCCGGGTGGGGTGATGGTTGACAGGGGCCGGCGGACCAAGAGCCGCTGCGAAAAAAGCTTTGCCGATCGTAACTTCCAGAGATTCTATGTGGTAACGTCATCTTGCAAGGGCAGCACGACGCGGCGATGCAGTGCGCACGAGCAATGCGCGTCAACAAGCCGGCGAGCATAGATAGTTCAATTATTCCTGGCGATGATCGTGCGCAACGGATTTGATTTGTGTGCACTAGCCTCAGGTAAATGTTTGTTGCCGAGCATTTGGGGTTCTGGAGCATTTGCTTGCGGGGTAGTTTGCCCGTTCGTTCGCCTTAGAACAGAGCTCTACAAACCCCTTCGATAGCGACATACATACATACATAATCTTACCTACGCAATTCACCTCTTTCGCTCGCGCGCTTGGGCAGCGCAGTACATGGCGACAGCGCTGCTTCTGTCATCGTCGCGAAAAGTCGCGGTCCAGGCCTTGGCGCGCGGCGCCAGCACCATGGCAGCGGAAAAGCCCGTGGCGACGGCTCTGCAGGATGTCCTCACGCGGATAAAGCAGGCCTCGGAGCGGGCCGGCAGGGCACAGCCGGTAGGCCTGGCATCGGCCCCGCCCCGACGTGACTGTTGCTGTGGGCGGGACCCGCCCAGGGCTCCCCTCCCGACGCCCGTCGCCACCGGCGCCTCCGCTCTCCCGCCATCTCCCCAGCCCCCCATGCCTTTGCTGACTGCCAACCCAGCCCAGCTGTGCTGCCTTCCAGCCGTGCGCCCGTCCGACAAACCATCACCCATGCCCTCCCTCCCTGCCTCCCTCCCTCACCTCCTGCGGCGTACCTCCATGACCTCCGCCTTCGCCTCGGCTTCGCTTCATGTTCATGTTCGTGTTCCTGCTCGTGTCTTGCGGTGTGGTGCGTGGTGTCAGGTTCGGCTGGTCGCTGTCAGCAAGACGAAACCGGTGGAAGCGCTGCAGGAGGCGTACGACGCGGGGCAGCGCGTCTTTGGAGAGAACTACGTGCAGGCAGGTGCAGGTACCTCTTTACCTCTTAGCTCCCTCCCTCCAGCGGCAGCAGCAGCAGCACTAGCAGTAGCAGCAGCAGTAGCAGCTGTATAAAGCGCGTTTCTTTGCTAGCAGTAGCATTAATAGCAGTAGCAGCGGCGGCGGCGGAAGCGGCGGTGGCGGGTGGTGTCGGGGGCGGTTGATGGGGGTTGGGTTGGGGTCGGGGGTTGTGGGGTCATTGGCGCGATCGAAGCACGTGGGGGGCCTGGGGGATGCAGGGACCGGGGACCGGGGGGGTTGAGGGAGGCTGCGGAGACCTCTGGGCAGGAGATGCGGAGGGAGGGAGGGGGGGGTGGGCTGGGCTGGCCGCATGGGGTGGCGGATTGGGGGGGTGGGGGTATGGGGGGGTATGGGTGTGAGATTGGGTTTGGGGCGATGAGATGCGCGGACAAAGCGCGGGCGCGGGGGCAACACGGGGGAAGCAGTACTTGGGGCGGTCGGCGCGGGGTTGGGGTTTGGGGCGGACGGCGCTCCCCAACGCCCGCTCTCACTCGCTGTCGTACCTGTCGTACTGACTGTCGTACTCAGGAGATGCTCGACAAGGCCCCGGCGCTCCCTTCGGACGTGCAGTGGCATTTCATCGGCCACCTGCAGTCAAACAAGGTCAAGGCCATCGTAGGTAAGTACGGCAGGGTCAAGGGTACGGCACGTCGGGTACGGCACGATAGGTAACGGCGGGCCAGGGAACACAGCGGCGTGGGCATCGAAGGTGGCGGCTGGGCACTTTCGCGGCAGAGAGTCGGGTGGACGAGCAACAGACGCTCGGGCTCAACCTGCTCAACCCGCTCCCTCACCCCCGCGCCGCCCCACGCCACGTGAGACGTAACCAACGCAGAGCCCCCCTCGTGCCCTCGTGCCCTCGTGACCCCGTGCCCTCGTGACCTCGTGACCTCGTGCCCTCGTGACCCCGTGCCCTCGTGCCCTCGTGCCCTCGTGACCCCGTGCCCTCGTGCCCTCGTGACCTCGTGCCCTCGTGCCCTCGTGCCCTCGTGCCCTCGTGACCCCGTGACCCCGTGACCCCGTGACCCCGTGACCCCGTGACCCCGTGACCCCGTGACCCCGTGCCCTCGTGCCCTCGTGACCCCGTGCCCTCGTGCCCTCGTGCCCTCGTGCCCTCGTGACCCCGTGACCCCGTGACCCCGTGACCCCGTGCCCTCGTGCCCTCGTGCCCTCGTGCCCTCGTGACCCCGTGCCCTCGTGCCCCCGTGCCCTCGTGACCCCGTGACCCCGTGCCCTCGTGCCCTCGTGACCCCGTGCCCTCGTGCCCTCGTGCCCTCGTGCCCTCGTGCCCTCGTGCCCTCGTGACCCCGTGACCCCGTGACCCCGTGACCCCGTGACCTCGTGACCTCGTGACCTCGTGCCCTCGTGCCCTCGTGCCCTCGTGCCCTCGTGCCCTCGTGACCCCGTGACCCCGTGACCCCGTGACCCCGTGACCCCGTGCCCTCGTGCCCTCGTGACCCCGTGCCCTCGTGCCCTCGTGCCCTCGTGCCCTCGTGACCCCGTGACCCCGTGACCCCGTGCCCTCGTGACCTCGTGACCTCGTGACCTCGTGCCCTCGTGCCCTCGTGACCTCGTGCCCTCGTGCCCTCGTGCCCTCGTGACCCCGTGACCCCGTGACCCCGTGACCCCGTGCCCTCGTGCCCTCGTGACCTCGTGCCCTCGTGCCCTCGTGCCCTCGTGACCCCGTGACCCCGTGACCCCGTGACCCCGTGCCCTCGTGACCTCGTGACCTCGTGCCCTCGTGCCCTCGTGACCCCGTGCCCTCGTGCCCTCGTGACCCCGTGCCCTCGTGCCCTCGTGCCCTCGTGACCCCGTGACCCCGTGACCCCGTGCCCTCGTGACCCCGTGACCCCGTGCCCTCGTGCCCTCGTGCCCTCGTGACCCCGTGCCCTCGTGACCCCGTGCCCTCGTGCCCTCGTGACCCCGTGCCCTCGTGCCCTCGTGCCCTCGTGACCCCGTGCCCTCGTGCCCTCGTGACCCCGTGCCCTCGTGCCCTCGTGACCTCGTGACCCCGTGCCCTCGTGCCCTCGTGCCCTCGTGACCCCGTGCCCTCGTGACCCCGTGCCCTCGTGACCCCGTGACCCCGTGACCCCGTGACCCCGTGCCCTCGTGCCCCCGTGCCCTCGTGCCTCCGTGCCCTCGTGCCTCCGTGCCCTCGTGCCCGGCGGTCTCATCCTTCTCTACCACGCCGTGTTCCGAATCGGCGCCGCAGAGAGTGTGCCTAATCTGGCAATGGTGGAAACGGTGGACTCGACAAAGGTGGGGGCGGGGGCGGGCGGGGGGCGGGCGGGGGCCGTGTGCTATTGAGTTGACAATAGTGTTAATGAGAGGGCACATGGCCATGGGAGCAGCGCACCCAAAACCCTAATCCTACCCCATCTTCCCCACGCCGTCTCCGTCCCTTCTTCGCTGCGGTATCTTTTATTTTACCCCGCCTACCCTACTTACTTCTAATTACCCTACTTAACCCGGGGGGAGGGGGGGTTGGGTCCACGTTCGGCCCAATCCAGTACCGGTGCCGGGTGCCGGGAGAAAGAGAGTTGGCGGTGCGAGTTGGGGGAGCGAAGTGGCGCCCTACCCTCCTGCTCCGCTTTTCAGCTCGGTAAGGTTACAGGTATGTTCGGCAAGTATTGCTGGTTTCTGGGTCCGTTCGCTAACGCCGTCTCCGTCTCCGCTGCGAAATTCTCTATATACCCCTCCCTCCCGCTCCGCCCTCCCCGCTCCCTCCCGTCAGTTGGCCGACAAACTCAACCGGGCGGTGGAGACGGCGGGGCGGAGCCAGCCCCTGCCCGTCATGGTGCAAGTGAGCATACGCCGTGCATGCGTGCCTGTGTGTATGCGTGCCTGTGTGTATGCGTGCCTGTGTGTATGCGTGCCTGTGTATATGCGTGTGTTTGTGTCTGTGTGCGCTCTGCTTTCCCTCGGGAGCTCCGAACACTGCACTCCACCCACACGCGTTGCCAGCGCTCCCCATTCTCCCGCCCCCTCCCCCCGGCTTGGGCTGCCCCACTCTACCCCTCACGGCCTTCCCCCTCCCTGCCAAGCTTCCGTCCCATCGCTGCGCGGCCATCGCTGCGCGGCCATCGCCGCGCGGCCATTGCTGCGCTATTACTAGGGTACCTCCTCTCACCTCCCCAGCCCCCCCTATCCTTCCCCCTCCTCCTGTTACTTTAACCGTTCACGGGCTCCGGCCTATACGTGGATAACCCCTTCCTTCCCCCTCCAGGTCAACACGAGCGGGGAGGAGTCCAAGTACGGGGTGGAGCCGGGGGAGTGCGTACAGCTGGCTGCACACATCGCTAAGGTAGGTCAAGGGCCGGGCAACAAGGATTGCTGGGTTTCTACGGTTTTAGGGTTTTAGGGTTGGACTGCTGAAGGCCGGGACGGAGTGCAGGGGCCCGTAGCGCGTTGGGTGTGCCCCAGGTCGCGAGGTGCGACTGTCGAAACTCTCCTCCACCGTGTACGGCACATGTTGGTTGGGGCTTGGGGGTCACACGGAAAGCCCCCCCCCTGATTGGCGCGGATGCCATTCCTCCTCTCTGCCCCCTGCTTTCCCTCCCCTGCGTTTCGCCCATCCCTTCTGCCTTCCCTGACCGGTACATCCACCTTTCCGACCCAACCCCCCCTCCCCTCCCCCTCCCTAGAGCTGTCCTCACCTGCGGCTGGCGGGCCTTATGACGATCGGCATGCCCGACTACTCCTCTCGACCGGAGAACTTCCAGTGCCTGGCAGAGTGCCGTACACAGGTGGCGGCGGCTCTGGGCCTGGTTTCGGAGCAGCTGGAGCTCAGTATGGGCATGTCGGGGGACTTTGAGCAGGCGGTGAGAGGGCCGTGAGCGGACTGACTGACGGTGTGGGAAGTGAGACTCATTGGTTGATTGATTAATTGATGGATGGACGGTTTGTCGAGCTTTTGAGGGGGCGGGGGCGGGAAGAATTTTCGACCGAGGTTGATCAGCGGGTGAATGGGGAGGTTGGCCGTTGGCGGTTGCCGGTTGGTGCCGTATGCACCGGTCCATGGCTTGCGCAACGTCGCCTGCCCCCCCCCAGTTACTGCTAGTCACTACCTTATGGGAAGGAGTGGAGGGCTCCCGGGGGGGACCAGGGAGGGAAGGCTCAGGCCCCCCTCCCTGGAGCCCGCTCAACGGCTTGGTGGCCCTTACGGGCCGACGTCCCGCCTGCGCCAACCCTCAACGCCTCGTCCCGAGCCCGTCAACCTGCCCGCCAGCATCCACCCAGGCGGGCGCCCCCACCCAGTCGCCAGCAACCCACCCAGCAACCCGACTGCTGTAGGAAGGGAGACGGGTTGCTGGGTACAACCCGACCAGCCCGCCGCTCGCCGCCCGCCGGGGGCGCATCTCACCACCTGGGCGCATCAACGCCTCCCTCCCTCCCTCCCTCCCTCCCCATCCGACCTGGCCTGCCCTCCCTCTGACCCGCCGGTTCCTTCGCTGTGCTCCCCCTTTCTTCCCACCTTTCCCACCCCTTCCCACCTTTCCCACCCCTTCCCACCTTTCCCACCCTTCCCACCCCTTCCACCCCTTCCACCCCTTCCTCCCCCTCCCCCCCCAGATCGAGATGGGCAGCACCAACATCCGGGTGGGCAGCACCATCTTCGGGGCCCGGGAGTACCCAACCAAACCCAGGTCGCCGTCGCCGCCGCCCCCCCAGGAACAGCAGGCTTAGCAGCAGCAGCAGCAGCAGGCTTGAGCGCGAGCGGGAGAGTGAGCGGGAGAGTGAGCGGGAGAGTGAGCATGGGCGTAAATGCGTGTGAGCGTGAATGCTGCCAGCTGCCAGGCAGCGTTGGGGCGGAAACGTAGACAGCGGGGAGCGGGGAGCGTGGAGCGCAGAGCGGGGGTTGAGGGGGACACAGCTGTGCTCTCTCGTGGAGCCCTGATTGGCTCCTCCTCCCCACACCCCCAACCATTTGAGTGATCCTCACAATATCCCTCTGCTGTGGGTACCTCCTTGTTACCTGCTGCTGGGGTTGCCCCCCCCCCTAGTTCGGCGGTATGCGGTGGTGTGTTTCTGTTGGCTTTGTTGGGCCGGGGGCCTTAAGTCCAGGGGGGGAAGGGTGGGGCGGGGGCTTCATTCGGTGGCGGTGATCCTCCTCCTCCTGGCTTTTGGCGGTGCACTGTAAAACCGTTCAGTCATTCATTCATTCGAGTGGCCAACCCGCGCACCGCAAGCAAGCAAGCAAAGGAAGTTAAAAAGGAAGAGCCCCGACAAATGGCGGCTTCGTGCTTGGCTTACGTACTTTGGCATGAGCGAGGCCCTGACCTCCTTCCTGCAACGTACGGCGCCGTATACGGGTGGATATATAGGTTCCAGCAGCTCCAACCGGTACATGTACGCAGCTTCCCTCGTCCAGCGACGTTTGTCATCACCGCTTATAATCGTCCCCCGCCGCAGAAACTGAAATGCTTTTAGCGGAACACTCTCGTTTGTCGGTCCCAATCAAAAGTAATGGACCTGCTCGCGCCATACATCTGTCATAGGCCCCATTGTCACCCCCAGACCTGTGTGGTTTTCACGCACTCATGGCTTTGAGCCTCTGACCGGCTTGTTTGATACCGAGGGCGTTTGTTTGTGTGCCAGCAACAGCAGCCTCGGGATCTAGCTCTGGCCCACGCCTGCCTCTCCCCCCCCACACAGGGGGACCTCGCTCCCTTTAGCCTCGGAGCGGCCTCGGTGAGTCGCCCGCCGCCGCCGTGCACCTGCTGTTCTGCCCTCCTGCTGCCTTATATCCGCAACAAGGTAGGTACCATTTGGAGGTCTTCACATTGCGTGTTTCGTTGGTCCGTTTTCCAGGTAGGACAACTCGTCATGACGCGCTGCTGATCGATGATTTGGGTGGGGTCCGTTGGAGAGGGTGGGCGCTCTGCAAAGTGCATGAACTGAATAGATACCTCGTACCAGCCTTTTGCAGGCGGGATGTGAAGACGGAACACAAACACTTCCTCTGACGGCCGTCGGGCACCTGTCGACCCTTCAATCCACCGCACACGCGCGCGATAAAACACATGCGCTCCGCCGTTCTGGCACGCCAATCGGTGAAATCAGGATTTGAGGGTATTGCGTTGTGGCAGGTCCATGTCAGGTTGTTGTTTGGTCCTTGCAGCGATCTGACTAAGACCAACGGAGCTCGGTTACCTACCTCGCAAAACCGGCAAGCCTTTGCCCGGCCTACTTCCTAAAGCGGTTCGCAGCAGACCTGACATAGTGCCTTTTGGAATGTCATGTGCAATTGTTGCATAGAGTCACGTCGCGGCCCATGTGTGCAACCCGTTCCGCCCATGTTCCGGGGCCGCAATCGCCTTATTCATCAAGCGTATAAAAGCTGCGCCCGGACGCAAGGACCTCACTTCTTTTCACCCAAACATACTCGCCTACAACATTTATACTCTCGCTAAGCAATTGATTGCCCTTCAAGGCCATCAAACGGTATTTGGTCAGTGAGACATTGGAAATGGCCTCGTGTTTCCACATCTCGACCCGCAAGCCACATCTGGCCCGCACACCTGCTGGCAGAATCACACCTGCCATTCCCGCTGGTTGTGCATCGGCCGGCGCGAGGAAGACTGCCGGTGCTCCGCTCGGCATCGTGGTAAGCTAGCGCCATTTGCGTTCTGCCGAGGATCAGAACTTCGAGCGACGCGAAGCTCATTATTATGTGTACACATTGGGCTTCTGGAACGCTTTCTTTGGTTTTCAAGGTGGTGACCCCGAGGTTGCGGCAATTGGTGTGAATGTGCAGGCCGCTGGAGATCTTGGCAACAACAAGCCAAAAATCAAGGCGGCACAACGCCTTCCTCCGAGACCTCAGTGGCCGGTGTGTGATAACCTGGCAAACCTTTCTTTGCGGTGTTTGTTCGACGTTTGGCTAGTTGGTGCAAGGTCATCCCCGCTCTGTGCGTGTAATACGCTGCCACGCACGCGCTCCGCTCGCACCATGCGCAAAGAGCTGTTGTTTTAGGTTAATTGTTGTAAGGCTACTTGGATATGCGTCGTGCTTCGGTAGCCGCGTTCCCCAACTGGGCTTGCCGCAGCGGGGGAAACCGCCGCGCGTTGGCTGCAGCAGTATCGGCCGACTTGGCTCGCTGCCGTCCGCGAACCTGCCGTCGTCGTGTGCCATTACTACAGCGGCACGCCCCTAAGAATGCACGTCGCTCGCTGAGCCTGCTGTCCATTGCGGGCAGCAGCAGCAGCAGCAGTGGTACAATTCTTCATTTCCCGTCGCCTCTCGCCTGAACCCTGCGCCACGCCGCCCGCCCCATCACACAATCCGCAGTCCCTTGCTTCCTGCGTCTTACCCCGCCGTTTCCCCACCCTCCCCACCTGCCATTGCCGCCGCAGTATTCGTACAAGCCCACCGACCGTGTCGCCCTCCAGACCGCCCAACCTCGCCGCACCGCCGCCCAGCTGATGTCCGGCCTCACTCGCGGCAGCCCCACGCGAGCAGGAGCTGCACCCCCCTGCGAGTGCACAGCGGCATCCGCATCTCACCCGAGCCCCTGCGGCCCCGGCCGGCACAGCCGCAGCGGTACGACACCACCACCAGCACCCTCGCCGCCTCACCCGCCTCCTCCATCGACTTGACCCACATCGCCACCACCACCACCACCACCATCACCACCACCACCACCACCACCACCACCACCACCACCACCCCAGCTCAGCGGGCCATTGCCTCGTTCCTCGCGATGCCCGCCGCCTGTGCCGAATCCGCCATGTCGGCCCTCACCTTCTTCCCCGCGTCCACCCCCTCGTCGTCGTCGTCGTCGTCGTCGTCGTCGTCAGGACCGTCCCGCCGCACGGCCCCACCCTCGCGCTTGGCCGCACCCTCGGCCACCACCACCACCACCACCTCCGCGACCACCAATGTCACCTCCACCGCCGACACCACCGCTGCGTCCACCACCAACTCGTACGACAATGATAAGGATGAGGACTCCGAGAAGGAGGCGGAGGAGGAGGAGGAGGGGCTCACGTTGCCGCCGCTGCTGCCCACCGCCTCGTTCAGCGGGGCCCTGGGCTGTCTCTCGTCCAGCATCGCCGGGGGGAGGCGCTCCGGCCCTCCGCGGCGGCCCAGCGTGGGCGCGGATGAGCGCGACACGGACAGGGCCGCGGACGAGGAGAGCGACAGCGATGGCGAGGAGGAGGACATTGACTTGACCGGCAGCTCGATCGACCCGTCTGCGCCCTTCGCGCTCCTACTGGTCCCCCAGATGGCCCCCGCCACCTTCTTCCGCACTCGCTACTAGGGGGCGGCCGGCAGCACTGGCAGTGGACGACATATGATTGGGCGCATGTGGGGAAGGGAGCGCGTTTACTTCGCTACCCGTGGGGAAGGAATGTTTACGTACTTGGCTACTTTCTGGAAGTTAAGGATATGCGCTGCTGGTGGCTGTGGCGTCTGACGGGGTATACGTGTATGTGTATGTGTATGTGCGCGGAGGTTGATGAACTCCCGTCCGATTGGGACTTCCGTACTGGGGAGGGCTCGGTGGGGGGGGAAGTGTGGGGGGTGGGTGGGTGGGTGGGACATGCATGCATGCATGAATGGCGAATGCTGGGTCCGCAGGGCTGCTGATGTAATTCGAGCTGGTCGGGTCGTGTCCGTTGGAGACCTGACCTGGACATCAGTGGCCGAAGGACTGCTAGTCAGAAGCCGCATGCCCGTCCATCCGGTATTCCAGTTGTTTTGGCGGCGACGACAATTGACCTTGTCTGTCTGTCTGTCTGTCTGTCGTACCGTGCTGTTCGTCTAACTCGGCTGGCTGGATACATGGGGATTAGGGATGCCTTTGTGCGCGTGTGCACCGGCCAGTGACCGAGTTTGGAAATGAAGGGTAGACATTTGTGTGGATGTGGAGTTGTGGGTTGCCAGGTAACGCGAGCGTACGTAGGCGTGGGTGGGTCGAGTAATGAAGCGCGGCCCATGTCCTGTACAGGCCACAGGCCCACAGCAGACCAAGGCAAGCCGAGGCGGCGGTATTGGTTGTTTGGGTCTGTTATGTTCTGCTTCGCATCGATGTCATCTAGGTGTACGAATGATACGTTTCGGGGCCGTTCTTCAGTGCTTTGTTTTCGCGCCTAGGGGAGCGCCGCCAGCCGTTGGTCGCCCCGGCACTGCAGGAACAGAGCGGGCAGGACAGCGCGCCGGCGCGACTGCTGATTGTGCGGACAAAGGGCCCAGCTGCCGTATCAGGCAGGCCGTGAGCTCAAGCCTCTTGGGAGCCGCTGCGCCGTACACCCGCACATGGGGTGTACGACGCAGCCAGCTCTGCGTCGAGCAGGAGGGGGTAGCGGCCCCTCATGCCCTTCTCCCACCGCAAGGGGGAGAGTGCTTAGGCGGTCTTTCCGTCGAGGCTGGGTTAGCAGCCCCTGGCCAGCGTCAGGGCCCGGTCAGATACTGTAACGACACACACGCGCGCTCGCACACACACACACACACACATACGCACATGCATACCGACACACGCACACACACGTGCATACACATGCATACCGACACATACACACACGCACACATGCATACCGACATAAATACACACATACGCAGTGACACGGGCCGTGACCCTACTGTAATGGTTTGAATCACCGCAACTAACCAGCAGCCCACACAGCTGCGAGTTGGTTGGGATCTCTCACGCGGCCGTCCGTCCACACCGCATGCATGTGCATGCATGTGCGCGCATGGCCCCAAGGGTGCCTGCCTTCAGGCGCGGCGTCCGCACCTGCCTCCCTTCCATGCGCATGACTGCAACTCAATTTTCGGAGCACTGCCAACACAGCTTTCTGTGGCAAGCGCACTCGCCGCTAGGTGCCGGAACGCGAGGTTGAGGGCTGCGGGCCAAGGCATCGGAGCCGTCGCAGCTGCCCTAGCAACCTGCCATGGCGATGCAAAGGACCCAATGGCAACAAAGTTTAAACTCAGTTTAGGCTTGACTTGGTTGGTCGTAGCAATCTGGAATAACTGAGCTCGTTGACCGAAGTGACGTCGTCACTAGTCGTCGCGCTCCAGGAGCGTTTCAGGTGGCGTAGGTCGTTGCCGCCCTGTTGCCGCATGTTGCCGTCATCGCAAAGCCGCGACGCGGTCTTATGATAAGGCGGTGCGGGGGTGAATTTCTTAGTGTGAAGTTCGATAAAGGTTAGAGGCCGTATGCGGTTTCGGATGAGTCAGGGAAAAGGCCACGGCAGGCCGCTGGCAGCAGGTCAGACCAACCGCAGATCCACTCCGTCGTAGCGCAAATAAGGACACCTTCGATAATCGGTACAACAAAAGCAATGCGCAATTTAGCACATAACAGTCAAAATAAGACATTCAATAGGGGGAGTAAATAGAGTTGCGGCGCTCGGGGGACCGCAAGTGGGCAACACCACACGCAGGCTGCCGAAAGTCATAGCTATCACGTAAATTGGCATCGGCTTAAAATCTTGAATTTGTTGTGATTTTCTACAAGTTCCGCTTTGCTGGCCTAACAAAAATCAACTTCCGCGGCCTAATTCCATCTCTCTGGCCTAGTTACAAACAATTAAAATATATACATATTATTAAGCTGTAATGATGCAGCACGTGGATGGCATCCTGACGCCCGAGGTATTCAGGTACGTGCTACCCAACGCTTCACTCCTGCAGTTCACACCGACCTTGCCGTCCAATTCAAAGCATTAACATTGCACGCAAACTGCAAAGAAGTTTCAGGCCGAATGTAGCGACTGGCGGCGACCAACCGATACGAGTTAATGAATTGCGGACCTCCGCCAATCGCCAACACAGATGCTGTCCCAACTGCGAACTCAACGTGCGATGCCCCGAATTTGAGACAGCATGCAACATTATCTCGCCGATCGCAAGCATTCCTCCTGGAGTTTGCTGCTCTTTGTGCCCACCAACGTTCCTGTTGAGGTATGTCGCAATTGCCGAGCCCTTTCGCCCGTCATGGACAATTTTCCGCCCGCCCTGCCTGGAACCCGCAAGTCAACCGTGCATGCCTCTCCCAGTGCGCATTGCGCCTCCGAGCAGCGCAATGCCACTTTGCTCCATCGAAGCGGGCATCGAGGCGACGCAGCACAACAACCCCCCAAAACAACCCTCCCCCCTACACACGCAAACACGCCCACGCCCACGCTGCGTACTGAGATGCGCGCACACACACACCCGCCCACCCACACACCCACGCGCAGAGACGTCCACGGAGACGTGCGCGCGCTGCGGGTATGGCCGGGGCCGGAGGGCCGCGAGCTGTTTCGCTTGCAGCTGCGAGGCCTCCTTAAAAAGCGGATCCAGGATCCGGCAGGGTGTGACGTCATTTTTTGCATTGAAGCGGGGGGGCTTCCCGGTGAGTCAAGAGTCATCCGACGGCGGGGCCGTACGGAACAATGTGCCTTGAAGGGCCTTATAGTACGTACCTACTTGGGTTTCGGTGCAGCAGCGGAACCAACCGCCACATGCGGTACGGAAGGGTACTGCACTCGTCCGTACACAAATGCCGCACCTCGGTCCTCCCATCCCCCAAGAAGGGAACCCCGCTCTGCGTCCTCTTGTATTCCTGCCGCGTGTGAATTGAGTTCATGAGCGCTTCGGTTGTTGGCGCGCTCCTTGAAATTGCAACCCAGCCGCACTTGTTCGACCAATTCAACAGCGCGTCACCCGGCAGCCTCAGCGGCTCTCCAACATCCACCACGTTTCGTCTCTTCCTCTTCGCGCATCGAGACCGTGGCGGCTCAGCTCGTACTTGCCACAATTACTCGGTTTGTATATAACGCCCCCCTGCCACTTGCAAGTTTACCTTGCTGTTCTTTTGCAGACGGGAAGGATTTCGTTCTCCTGACACGCATCCGTTTACGGGCTCCGGCCTACACACCCGTGGATAAATTATTAACTGAACGTGGAGAATCCCCCAACAACAAAAGGACTGATGCCGCATCTCATCGCATCGCATCTCAACTGATCGCATCGCATCGCATCTTATGCCGGCGGGTCAGCTCATCTTGGATCCAACGAATCCCACAAACAACCCCTGCAGCTGTCGTATTCCAGCACCTTTTGCCCATCCCCCAATGGCGGTTATTCCCCGGTGATTTCCGATTCCGTACCCCCCAAAGGCATGGCTGCGTATACCACCGTTAGTTCTCGCCCGCCCTTCCCCCTCCCCCCGTTTACGGGCTCCGGCCTACACGTGGATAACCCCTCCTCCTCTTCCCCTCAGGCCGCCCTACGCCTCCGCTGCTGCTCCCCGGCCTGGCAAGCTACGGCGTTGCGTCGTACTGCGCCGCCATCGGCGAGGCGCTGGCGACTCGTACTACAAAATGTACGACAGCGGCGGCTGCTGGTCTGTCGCAGTTTCCCGCCGCCGTCGATCAGCATCATCATGCCGCCACTGCGGCGCCAACGGACACCGACCTCACCTCCGCATCTGGCCCCGGCGGCGGCGGCGGTGACGACGGCGGCGACGACTGGATAGAGCTGCTGTGCTCCGTGGCGGATATGATGGAAGGAAAGGAGGTGGCGGAGGGCGAGGGCGGAGGAGAGGGCGTGCGCGGGGAGGAGGGCTGGCGGCGGCAGCAGCAGCAGCAGCAGCAGCTGCTACCACCGGTGCTGCCGCCTTCGCCAACGTTTCCGCCGTCAACGGTGCGCGTGTGGGTCCACATCTGTCGGCCGGACGCGCTCCCGGCGGGCGCTGACGAGGTGGGATACAGAGAAGAACAGCAGGAGTAGAGAGATAGGAAGATCAGGGCTGGAAGATCAGCGCAGCAGCGTCAGCAGCAGCAGGCGGAGGCACTTGCAGCAGCGGACATTGAATGGGTCGGTTTCCTGCCTGGTCAGCAAAGCAAGCAGGCAGCGAGCAAGGGCGGCTGCTGCATGGCTGGGGGGCGGGGGGCGGGTTGACGCGTGGTCCAGCCGACCCCCGCAGCCGCCAGGGCGGGCTGCCGCGCGCTGATGACGCTGCCGCCACGGCTTTGTCGGCGTGCAGCCACATACGTGGTGCGGCAGTGTGCGTGGCAGTGTGGCAGTGTGGCAGCGTCCTGCCTGGGTGTCGAGGTGCGTCTCGTCATCGCCGGCCGTTTTTTGGGTCGCTCGCCCCCTCGCCGCCGTCTTCTGCCCTTCCCGGCGCGCGCGCGGGGCCCCTCCCTGCCTGGTGCCTGCCTCCAAAAGCGGCGCAAGCAGATCTGATGCCGTACATGAAAGGCGGCTGGGCTGGCCGCATTTCGGTCATTGATGCGCATGCAGCCGCAGCATCGGCTCGCTGGTATGTGCCGGTGCCTTGCGGACGTAGGCGGTCAGGAAAATTCATGGAGTGGGTTGTGCGATCTTGCACGAATCGATCGGGACAGGCATTGAGTGGGATGGGTTATTCTCTATTCAGTTTTCCATTCATGCATACAGGGCCCCGACAGAAGATGGCGTTTTAGGGCTGCGCGGTCGGTTGGCGGTTGGTTGGTTCGTTACCTTTGTTGCGTACCTTGCCGTACTTTTGGATGGGTCGACTTTGTTCCCTTCCGACGGGGCTCGCTCGCTCGCCGGCAGCTGCTTTGCGTCTCGTCCGTTCTGCTGAGATTAGACGGAGACTGATGATGTTTGACTGTACCGTACGGAGTCGTCGTGCATGCCGTACATGCTGCATGTCGCACATATCGATACCGCTTTATTTATTACGTATTCCAATATAATAATACATACGGTATGTCATCATATCGCAGTTTTAAGCACCTGCAGTTTTGGGCCGTGCATTTTTGGGTGAGGGAATCGCGATTGGGGTCGAGATCTCGAGATGGGTGGCTGCGTGGAATCGTCTGTGTGGATCGTGTGTGCGTGTGTGTGTGTGTGTGTGTGTGTGTGTACGGATGGTCTGGATTCCTTCCTTCTGACCAGCGGCGGCGAGGCGGCGACCCTCCCGCCCTTTGTGCGCGCGGGAGCTTCCGTCGTTTCTGCCGCTTCTCTCGCTCGCTCGCGCATCGTGTCTTGGTGACCACGTCCTGCGCTACCTCTCCATCCAAAAAGCCAAGCGAATGCATACGATGGTCCTTATTGAGCAAGATTGAGCATTATTATATATTATTATTAAACGGTGCGGCCGCACCCAAAAGGTCGGCCAGGGTCGGCTGCCCCTGGTTGGTTGCCTGCTTGCCAATCCTTCCGCGCGGAAACGTGCGCTCGCTCGCTCGTTCGCTCGCTCGCAGTACGTATTTGGTGCGCTCGCCCGGGTTCGTTCGGTTTCCCCTAGCGAGCATGGGAGCATAGCGTAGCTCCCTCCTTCCTTTATTTGCCGTTGTCGTTCGCTCCCTCGTTACCGACGTTCTGTCTGTCGACGTTCGTTGTCTCACATACGGCCGACAAAAACAGCGACTGTTAAGCAACAGTGGCGGCAGCAGTTGTCCCCAGCAGCGCGGCGCGCTGCTCGCTGCTCGCTGGGCTGGCTGCCTTGCTTGACCTTTCTTTGTTTGTGTTCGCGCGTTTGCGTCGTTTGTGGGCGGCACGAGTCGACCGAGTAAGAGCTAGATGACGAGCTTCGCTTGCGCGCTTCGATGCGCGCACGCTTATTTGCGTGTATGAACAACGTATTGCGTGAGTGACCCCGTCCACGTTGCGAGATGTGAGTGGTTTTGGATGTCAGCAGGGTGGCCCGCCCGCCCGCCCGCCCGTCTAGTGGGCTGCGGCGGCCGTCGTTAGTTCGGTCCTGCAGCGCCTCCTGGACGCAATTACCGACGTACGACCGACGTACGACTCTGTTTGGACGAAAGGGGCGACGGGGCGGACGGGGAGGAATCACGCACGCAGCGGCGGCGGCCAATCAAGGCATGCAAGCAGCGAGGCCCGAGCAGCTGCGTTGATATCTCGCTCGCTATTGCTGCCTGTTGCTGCGTATATTCGACGGAGTGAGGATGGAGGCATCCGCCGGGAGGGAGCTAGCTGTTGGTTGGTGGTGGTGGTGCGTGATTGGATGGTGGTTCTGATAAATCGCGTGTTGTTGTGTACATGCATGATGGTGGTGGTGGTGGTGGTGCTGGTGGTAGTGCTGGTGGTGGACTGGTGCTGGTGGACTGATGGTGGTGGACTGGTGGTGGTGGACTGGTGGTGGTGGTTCTGATCGCATGCTCGGGCGGCGGTGGCGGTGGTGGCGGTGGTGGTGCGTGGTGATGTTGTGTACAGAGCATGTATGGCATCACGGCAGCGTTTCGTGCGGGGGACATTTTTTGCCGTGGGCTCCTTATGTACCGTAGACTGTAGAGGGCATTTACAGCAGCAGTTTTACACCAGGCGGCGGGGGAAGGGGGACGAGGAGGGAAGACCTCCCCTCCGCCCGCCTCGCCTTTGCTTTTGGTACCGTAGGCGCGCATCCGCGCACGCACGCACGCACGCACGCACGCACGCACGCACGTCCGCCGCCCTTTGCCCTGCTGCCCCCCAGCCAAAAGAAGCAAAGGCTCCGCGCCGCCTGCTGCATGCCACAACCCACGCTCGCTACATCGTTACATCCGCCCCGCCACGCCACGCACCTCGGCCCCGCCGCCATGTACACAAGGAAACGTACATGGATCTTCTATTATTATTCGTTCGCGCATCCGCTCACCGCATTTCCGCCGGCGGAGGAAGCCCACCGTGCACGCACCTAGCTACCATATGTAGTAAGCACCAAGCACCCACCCGCCCTGTGCTGGTAAGGCCGCGAGCGTCGGGCGCCCGCCAACCACCAACCACCAACCACCAACGTACATGCAGCGGATCCCGCCTGTGTATGAAACGACGGATGTGCAACTTGTTGGGTTCCCTCTGCTCCCGCCGCCTCATAACGAAGCCAAAAAATATGTTGCGGCATCGTAGACAGATAGATAGATAGATAGGTAGATAGGTAGTGTCGTACATGCGCAGGCAGCTATTGCTCCATCCGTCCATCGTCAAGTAAACACCTCTATATATATGGGAGGTGTCGGCGTGTTGGTAGATAGGGTGGCAAGGAGCGGCATGCAGCCTCGCGCCGTGCCCCAATGGCAGAGCAGGGCGGGCGAGTGCAGGGCCCCACAAAGCCACCTCGCGCCATGCATCCCGCTCTATCCACCGGACTCAGTGCCGTACACATGTATACGCGAGAGGTAACTGCGGCCTGGCCCGGAGCCATTAACCGAGTCGAGTGATGGATGGAGCGCCGGCGGGGCGGGGCCGCTCGGCGCTGCCGTTTACCGTTTCGCGTTTGCGTTCGTCCCCGCCTGCAGGCGCCTGCCGCGACGCGCCAATCATAGAACTGCGGTACCATATGTGGATGATCGATGAGGTGAGGCAGACAACGAAGAAATCGCGCGCCGCTCATTCGCTCGTCAGTTTACGGTACTCGGGGCATGCAACATGGGATTCGCGCTACACCCCAGCCAGCCAGCCAGCCAACCAACCAACCAACCAGCCGCATCGAACGGGCGCCCGCCATAAATACGAACGGGCGCCCGTGCAGGTGGCGCAAGAGAGCGCCACCTCTACATCTACCGGGTGACTGACGGGCAGGCTGGCAGGCGGGCGGGATCGCAGCCATCAAACATTGTAGCGAGATACGCAAAGCGCCCACCATGCGTGTGTCAGCCTGTACGCGCGCAGATACGGTAGGCAGCGTCTGTGCTCGTCCACCTCGTACCTCGTACCCAGCAATGCCAGCGCCGCCGTTTCTGGTCCCTTATAAACCGAACCCCGGATCGATTCCTTGTTCTAAAAAACCTCTGAGAAGGCGAAGTCGACCTGTGAAGGGGTCGGGAACAAAGAGCAGCGAGAGGAGACCGACCGACGAGGTAGGGTCTCAACAGCTCACACACACGCACACACTCCCGTCGCGAGCACGTACCACGGCTTTGTATGCATCGTAGAACTGAGAGCCAGATACACGACCTCGTGTCACGCAAATGTAATTCGAGATGGATGCATGTGCATGTGCATGATCGAGCGAGCAGATGCACGCGATAGTTAGTTCGATCTATCTGGATCGATAGATGGATAGCTGCCGCGGACTTCGCATTTCAGCGGAGTGCAGATGATATTAATAATAAGGTATTCTATTTATAATAATAATGAGAAATCTAAGCGGCAATAGCTTCAGGACCACAGGGGAACGCGCAGGTTTGTTTGCCATATGCACCTCTCGACCTCTGCTGCAGTCTGCTTTCGACCTTTCCGACTCGGCTGCTGCGTTCAACGGTCGGCGGAGAGTGGGGCGGCGAATGGCAAGCGGGTATCAAGCTGACGTTGTCGCACACAGAAATCGCACATACTGAATAATGGACGTGCGGCATCACCGACTCCTTCGCATAATGATGGCTAATCGCGGTGTCGCCGCTGCTGCCACTGCTGCGCGCGCGTGGCCGCCGTCCGCTCGGTGATGCTGCTGCTGCTGCTGCTGTTGGTGGCGCAAAGCGGCGCCCACGGCATTCCGTCGTACGGCAGCAGCTGCGGTACAGCTGCCTTCGCTGCCGCTGCCGCGGCCACTGACGCCGGGGCGCCGCGCGCCGCCGCCGGCGCTGCTGCGCCGATGCAAGCCGCCACAGTGACCAACGACGGCGGCGCTGCAGCGGCGCCGCCGCCGCGACCCGACGCCATCACCGCAAGCGGCTGAAGTCCGTAGCCAACATCTCCTCCGCCCTCGCCCTCCGCCGTCTCCTTCCCCTCCATCAGATCCGCCACGGAGCACAGCAGCTCTATCCAGTCGTCGCCGCCGTCGTCACCGTCGCCGCCGCCGGGGCCAGATGCGGGGGTGAGGTTGGTGTCCGTTGGCGCCGCAGTGGCGGCATGATGATGATGCTGCCCGACGGCGGCGGGGAACTGCGACAGACCTGCAGCCGCCGCTGTCGTACATTTTGTAGTACGAGTCGCCAGCGCCTCGCCGATGGCGGCGCAGTACGATGCGACGCCGTAGCTTGCCAGGCCGGGGAGCAGCAGCGGAGGCGTAGGGCGTCCTGAGGGGAAGAGGGGGCCGGAGGCAGCAGGGCCCAGTGCAGTCACATTGTCGTATGACTGCCGTACTGCCGCACTGGTCTCCACAAAAACAATTACCAACATCATCGCTTCCGCCCTGCTTCTGGCGAGATGCCAATCTGAAGAACAAATGGCTCCGTTTCATACACACTCGGGTAGCTTCGCAAACTTTTGTTTGCTGTTTCCGTTATCCTGCCGGCCTTTGGCGAGCTTCGCAACGCAATGGCATGTCGCAAGTGTGTGGCATCTGGCATGTCGACGGTGCCACGCCTCGATTCGGTTCTCCTGGCCAGGGATATTGTCATGTGAAGCTTATGTATCAATATAACGTGTTCATGGAGCAGGAGGCGAACTCGCAACATAGGTATGGGTGGTGGTGGAGGCCGCTTGCCTACCCTGGTTGCCCGTTGCCTCCACGACAAATGTGACGTATTCAAAATCTACTGGGCCTTCAATCAGAGCTCCCATTTGCAGACGGAAGAGCTCCAGGCCACCGGCGCCCGGCCAGACGCGCACCTCGCGCATAATGTCGCCGCACCTACGGCCCGGCGACAGCAGATAGAGACTTCCGTCAGGCAAAATTAGCCAAATATGTGATATATGATATACATTTGACAATATTGTAGCGGCAGGACGGCGCAAGACGGCGTGAGAGCTCAAGCGGCCAAGCTCTCTAGTCACCAAAATCAACGACGACCTCCGTTTCGGCGGTTGGTCTCCTCGGGTCCGCCGCTCCAGCCCTGGAACTCACCGCAGGCGCAAGCAGGGAGGACGAAGGCTGCAGCACATGTCAAGCCGAATGTCCGAGCCTACTGACAGGAGCTTACAGGCGGCCGTGTACTCGGAGCAGCGTGAATGTGCACAACGGCAAAACATGGGGCTGCTAACTGAATCCATGTCAATGGACCTTATTATGATTTATTGACAAGTGTAAAGCGTAGGCTAGCTGCTTGCTCTGCACGCTTGCTAGACGGAGCTTAGTTAGTACTCTGAGTCTTTGGTTGCGTGTCGAGAGAGAAGCAGGCTTGTTAACAGGTGTCTAGTTAACTAGTGAAAACTTGAACACTAGTTTTAGGTTTGTGAGTCCTCTGCAGAATGCTGATGATGATGATGTTACAAGCTTCAGTGAGCTCGTACGGTTCAAACGAACCCGAAGGCTCATGAACCGCCTCAGTCAAGCAAAAGGAACAAAAAGTAAGGAAAAATCAACCGTATCAGAAAGGGCATAAAGACAACATAAGACAGATACGTCACAAAAGCACAGCATGACCTGAGAAGGAGTCTCCATCGACTCTACACGGCGATGCGCTCGCGCCGAAAGCAAAACATGTCATAAACAACCTTTGCAAGACCGCGCTGATCGTCTATTTGCATGACGTCGCAAACACTCGCTCCCTCCGGTACGCCCAGGTCCCAAAGCTTCTGCCGCGCTGACACGAGAGCAGAACACTCCATCAGGAAGTGCTTCTCGTCCTCGACGGCACCATTAATGCGACACGCCTTGCACACACGCAACTCCCTAGCTCGATTACTCTCGCTATTAACCGCCAGGTCTGATACACATAACCGGAAACGGAGAAGGGCACGGTGGTGCGCCGGGGGAATGTAACCCTCAAACTGCTTCGGCTGCCCCATCCAGTGCTTGTGACGGCACATTTTCACGCCTGGCTTCCTGCCATCCGTAACGAAAGAGCACGGGTCGACGGCCAACCTGTCACTGGCCCAATCATCGTTAATGCGCCCCCTAAGAGTGTCCAACAGCGCCTCAACGTCGAGCTTGCACGTAGAGTACCGTCTAACCCTGGCGTCGATGGTACCCGCCGTGGCATCCTCCGGCCAGTCATGCCTTAAGATGTTCAGAGCCCGAATGATCTTAGTTCCCCAGCCGTCCCCCTGCAAATCCGATTCCAATGCCAGCCGGATCTCGTGACGAAAAACACTGTGGTATATGCTGCTAGTGTTCTCCACCATACTGTTCCAAAAACGAAACACAGATTCAGCCCAGTACATCTGCAGCGGCATCTGCCCTAGTTCCCTAAACAACAATTGAAGGGGCGGGACGGAAGCTCCGACCAGCTGCTTCATAAAAGCGATTTGCAGCTTGACCATGCGATCCCGAGTAGCGACCTCAGAATAACAGGAACGCGGTGCCTCGTTAGCCGGGTAACCCCTCTCGAGCAACGCTAAAACCAAATCGACACCCCACAACTGCGAACCATAAGACAGAACAGAACGGACTTGCGCATTAAAGCATTTCATTCCGACGAATGGTAACAATAGCCCCTGTCGACGCAACTTGCTAAGCAGGGAAAACATTGCCCGCTGGCCCGCGCCGTAGAGTTCGTCCGTGCACGACGCAAAGGAACTATTAGGGCCAAAATGTAGCCCGAGATAACGTGCGCGCGGCTTCCAGGTGATGGGCCTGTCCACCGGCAGCCCGTCCTCCAAAACGCGCATAGTAACCAGGCCGTTGATCGCGTAGAAGTGACTCCTAACCTGATCACTGGGGTGGAAGAGCAGCAGCTCACACTTCCTCGCATTAACGGTAAGACCAAACACCTCGGACCACTCCCGCAAAGCTCTAAGCAAGCTCATCAAACGTCGCTTTGTCGCCGCGAAAAGGCTTAAGTCGTCCGCGTACAGGGCTAGAGGCACTCGCCGACCTTCGACGTCTGGGCATTCTGGGGCCGCCATAGCATCCGGGAGCGCGACGTCAAGGGCGTCGACGTAGTCGGCATATCCTTCTACGAAGAAACCAAACAGCGTTGGGCTCATCGGGCATCCCTGTTTCACACCTTGCGAAGAAGGGAACGCCGCTCCCGTCGTGCCGTTAACCTTGACCCGCAGTTCCACCCGCTCATAGCAGCGCTTCAGAGCCGCCAGTGCCGCGCCTGTGACCCCTCTTTCCTCGAGACGCAACCACAACATGTCCCTATTCACCCGGTCAAAAGCCTTCTCAAAATCGATCTGGCAAACAAAAAGTGCTTGGCTCGAACCGTTGGGGAGTACCCTGCGGCAACGATCCGTAAGGTGCCGTAGCAGGAACAAGTTGTGGATGGTGCCACGCTTGGGCCGGAAGCCCCCCTGGTAAGGACTGCGCGCGCCGCTACTCTCTCCCCAAGCCTTCAACCGCCGGTCAAGAAGGTTCGCATATAGCTTAGAGAGGGCCCCGCCAACAGCCAACCCACGATAGTTGCTCGGATCGAGTGCGTCGCCCTTCTTGTGTAGAGGGGTGACGATCGAAACCTCAAACTGCTTGGGATAATCGCCCGTGGACCGGATATGCTCCAACAGACGCAAAAGGTACGGCGCAAGAACAAGCTCTTCCTTATCCTCCACTTTGCGGGTGGCATATTTGTAACACTCCGCCGGAGCCCGCTCAAGGCCTGGCGATTTATGGTTGGCCAATGATTTAAGGGCCGCGATGACCTCCGCCAGTGAAAACGGGGCATTCAGGGACGCCGCCGCAACAACCCTCTGATTCCGACTAGCGTACCGGGCTTTGCGCCGCACGTCAAAGCGCGCTCTGGGACTGGATCTACCCGCGGGGGAGGCGCCCTGCCTCAGAACCCTCAGGTCAAGCGACACCGGGCAGTGATCACTCATGAGGCTGCCCACCTTCACTCCTGATTGCGCAACGGGTATGTTCGTGACATGCAGACGATCCGCTCGGAAGAACAGGGCGGGAGATGCGACAAACAAATCTATCATGCTACGCCCCTGTCCCGCAGGGCTCCAAAACGTGCACGCGCCTTGAGGATCACCGTTCACTCGGCCGTTCAAAACAACCAGCTCCAATTCCTGACAGAGGGCCGCCAGCGCCCGCCCGAAAACATTATCTGAGGTGTCCTCGGACCGACGTGGAGGGATGGCGCGCAAAAGGTTGGCCTGCCCCAGCTCCGCTTGAGTGAATTCTGCTAGTTCCGCATCTCCGTCGACATCGGGAAGCTCGCTAACTCCAGCAACTCTGGCGTTGAGATCGCCCAACATCAGAACCTCGTCGCCAGGCTGTTGAAAACGCCGCACCAGAGCGCGAACCCTATCCATGACGCGCCTCGTTACGCTATCCTGCGAACTGCGACCACCTAACGAATAAACACGAGACCCCAGAGGTGCGGCATAGATAGCACCGATGACCAGCCCGTTACCACCGAGGTCCAACGCGTCCCCCTGGAGCCGCAGCCAAACACTGTTCATGCCCCTAGGGGCGTCAGACGACGTGCAATGCGTTACGAGAATGCTGAGGTTTCCGCCCGACGGAACGCCTCCGTACAAGGGAACACGAACCCGACCGGCGATGTGACTAATAAGATGTCGCTACACAACGCGGGTGACCAACAGGCTTTTGATACCGTCGAAAATTTGGTAGCACCTTGCTGGCCTCTGTTGCTGGCCTCTGTGACTCCATAAAATTTAATTTCTAATCCTACCACATATCCAGATATGGAGCCTCTGTTGCAAAGATTTTAACAGCGTTGATATGCGTTGTAAGGCTACAAGGGAATACGGCAATACGCCGAATCCATCCTTCGCCGAACGGTTGGTGGTTAGGACATCGGTTGCCATTTTGGGCGCAACGATCGCACATCGCAGCTTGCGAAACGTTCAGAGTCTGGCCAAATGCTCATTGTGCTCTCTTGTGTCTTATAATTATCTTACTTTCTGTTGCCTATCACCTGTTATTTAGCTAAACAAATATATTAACGTCTGTTCTCTATTCACGTCTTCAGTGTGACATTATAGCGTATCAGATCATCAAATTAATCACAAGATCCTAGGGATTCATTTTATATAATTATTGGAGTCATGGAGTGCGCCAAGGGTGCTGAGACTGTGGACCTTTTTGTCAGCGGCAGACTCTGCTTATTCGGCGAGCATACTGACTGGGCAGGAGAGCACAAAGGCCGCTCGGACGCGATCATGGAGGGCCGGACGATTGTCGTCGGCACGCAGGAGGGCATCTTCGCCACGGCGAAGCCGCTGAAGGAAAAGGTGCGGCCTCGCCAACCATAATATCTACTCTTTCGCTCATCAATCCTCCTGCTGCTGCAGCCTAAACAACCGCGCGGGTGTTGGGTCAAACAGGTGCTCCGCATCACCACCACCGACAACGAAGGCAGGACGACCGGGCCTGCCGAGTTTGCACTTGAGCCCGCAGAGCTGCTCTCCGGTGAGAACCCAGCCAGTCGCAGGCCGCAGTCACAGTCGCAGGCCGCAGTCACAGTCGCAGGCCGCAGTCACAGTCGCAGGCCGCAGTCACAGTCGCAGGCCGCAGTCACAGTCGCAGGCCGCAGTCACAGTCGCAGGCCGCAGTCACAGTCGCAGTTCTCAGGCCGCAGTCGCGGACGGGGCCCAGCAACACACCGCAGATCCAACGCGGGGCACAGGCACACGGGCTCAAAGCTCTCAAGGTACCGCGCGCCAAGCTGCCTGGACCCCCTCCCCCCACAACCCACCCACCCCCATGCCGCCAACCTCTTATCTCCCCCTCCCCCCCAGACCTCTCCAAAACCCACAAACCCCCCTCCCCCCCCCAATCTCTGTCGCGCCATCCCCCACGACCCCCAGTGGCCCGCGGCGGCGGCTTCTTCAGCTATGTGGCGGGCACCGCGTACCGCCTGGTGGTGGCTCACGACCTGCACCTCACCCCCCCTGGAGCCCCCCCTGGCCCGACCCACATCGGGCCGCAGGGCGCCAGCGTTGCAGGAGGCCCGGAGGGGGAGGGGGAGGGGAAGGGGGAGGAGGGCTGGCGGGGTCTTGAGTTGGTCAATCACACCACCACGTTGCCCATGTCCAAGGGACTGTCCTCCTCCGCGGCCGTGTGCGTACTGGTGGGTGGGGGGGGGGTGGAGTATGTAGCAGAGAGAAGGCAAAGTAGGAAGGAGCGAGGGAGGGAGGGAGGGAGGGGAGTGAACGCCGAGAGCGAGCAGGGGAAGGCAAGGTTAGGAGGACGGGAGGCAAGGTTAGGAGGAAGGGAGGAAGGGAGGGTGTAGCGTGTGTTTCAAGCCGAGAAGAGAGAGTGTCGGTACACGTGCCACACATCCGCACTCCTCCGGTGTATCGATTGGAGATGCCTCCAGAGGTCCACCCCCCTTAGAGGGGGGGAGCCGGAGGAGGAGGGGGCGGAGGAGGAGCCGTCGGCCCGCCCGTCGGATAGGGTAAACCCGCCCGGCTGCCCGCCCGCTCCCCCCCCAACCCAAACACACACACACCCCGTCCGGTCGCCTCGACTACGCGGCCGTGTTCCTCCTCCCATTACCCCCCAACCTCCCGCCCCACCGCCCCACCGCCCGCTTGCCCTCCACCTCCCACTCCGCGGCTGTGGCCGGGCGGGGCGCCCCCTCCCCCAGCCCCCCAGCCCCCCTCCACCCTCCCCCTATCCCCCTCCACCCTCCTCCTCCACCCTCCCCCCTACCCCACCGCCCCCCTACCCCCCCCCAGGTGGCTCGCGCCTTCAATCGAGTGTTTGGTCTGCGTCTGAGCACCCGGGGGGAGATGGAGTTTGCCTACCAGGGGGAGATAACCACCCCATCCAAGTGCGGTGGGTGCCGAGAGAGGGAGGGGGGGCGGGAGGGAGGGGGGAGGCAGGGGGGAAAGGGGTGTGTGTGTGTTTGTGGGTGGGTGGGGGCGGGGAGGGGGAGGGGGGAGGGGAAGGAGCGGCCCATGTGTGTTTAGGGGACAGGGGAGAGGTTTGAGCGGGCAGGAGAGGCATCAACGGCAGTGGCAAACAGCAAGGCAAGGGGATGGGAGGGGTACAGGACGGCACGGCGGGGCCCCGCGGGGCTCCCCAAACAACCGTGCGGCCCAAGCGGCCGGGGGGGGCCGAACCCCGACCACCCTCAAGCACACAACACACAACACGCAACCTCCCGCTGTGCGCTCTGCCGCCCGGCCACCCTCTCGCCCATCCCTCCCCCTTCCCTCCTTGGACAAGCCAACTGAATTAACGGACCCACGGATGGATCGGCTGAGATTGACTGGGTCGATTGACTGACTGACTGACTGACTGACTGACTGGGTCGATTGACTGACTGACTGACTGACTGGGTCGATTGACTGACTGACTGACTGACTGGCCGAGTGGCGACGCGCCTCCCGCACCGCTTTGTGAGTGCAGGTCGTATGGACCAGGCGTGCGCGTACGGCAGTGTTCCCGTACTGATGACATTTGATGGCGACATCCTCACCGTGGACCGGGTGAAGCTGGCGGGTGAGGCCTCTGTGGGGGGGGGGCCAGACGGGCGTGTGTGTGTTTCGGAAAGCGTGTTCGCCCATCAACATCCCCGCCCCTTCCCGCCCCTTCCCCGACCCGACCCGACCCGATCCTCCCCACCCACCCGCCGATTGCTGTGACCAGCACGCCGCCTCCCGCTACCACCCCCTTCCCCCCTCCCCATCCCCAACCCCCCCTCCCTCACCCCCCCTGCCCCCCCCCCAACCCCCCAACCCCCCTGCCCCCCCTGCCCCTCCCTCACCCCCCCCGGCCCCTCCCTCCCCCCCCCCCCTGCCCCTCCCTCACCCCCCCCCCTGCCCCTCCCTCACCCCCCCCCTGCCCCTCCCTCACCCCCCCTGCCCCCCCCCTTCCCCCCCTTCCCCCCACCCCCCCCAGCCCCCCTCCACCTGGTGTTGGTGGATCTCAAGGCCTCCAAGGACACCACCACCATACTCCGCAGCCTGCAGCAGGCCTACCCCCACCCCACCTCGGTAGGTGACCCAGGCAGGCGGGTGGGTGTAGGTGGGGGGGTGGGAGGTGCGTGCCCTAGGCGCTTGGGCGGGTGGGTGAGTGGGGGTATGTGGGAAGGCGTGGTTGAGGAGGGTGCATGTGGGTGTGAAGTTGTGGGGTGTGAACCTGGGTTGGTTTGGGTTGGGCAGACCAGACGTCTGCGGAGCCGGGCGGGGGGCGGGGGAGGGGGAGGGGGAGGTCTCTTGGCTGCGGTACCTTGGTAATCATACTTCCGCGTCCTCCCCCCCCCCCCCACACACACACATATTGACAACCGACCCCCCCCTGCCCCCCCCCTGCCCCTGCCACCCCCTGCCTGCCCCTCAGGATCTACACGAGGGGCTTCACCGGCTGCTGGGCCCCATCAACCACCGGATTACGGGGGAGGCGCTGACTGCCATGGCAGCAGGGGACCTGCGCAAACTGGGGTGGGGGGGGGCGCTTGGGGGTGGGGGTGCGGGATGGTGTGTGTGGGGTCAGGGAGTGTGTGTGGGGGGGGGGCGCGTGCTGGAAGGGGCAGCGCTGTTCTGTGCCGCACCCCACCCTGGATGCCCCCACTGGCACGGCGGGAGGCGGGAGGGCGGGAGGCGGGAAGGGGGGGGAGAAGGAAACACAGTTGCCTCCAGGGGGGGACCCTGCGGACGGCGGGCGGGTGCGTGCGGGGGAGGGGGTCCCGGTGTCGGTGGGGGGCGTCCCAGCCGCTGCCGCCGCCGTCCCAGCAGCAGCAGTCCCTCCCCCCCCTCGGAAGGATTCTTCTGATACGCTACCGCTCACGGGCTCCGGCCTATACGCGGATAACCCCAAAGCCCTCCTCCATCCATCCATCCATCCATCCATCCATCCATCCATCACCCCACCCATTCTCTCGCCCCCTCCAATCCACCTCACCTCTTACCCGCACGCAACGCACAGCACAGCACCCCCGCCGCATCTCCCTCCCAACCCACACCCCTCTGCAACACCTATTGTACACCACCACCCACCCGCATGTACCTTGTTGCACCCACCATCGCCCCACCCTGCGCCCACCACCACCACCACCACCACCACCCCCACCACCACCCCCGCATTCAGTCGGCTGATGGTGGAGGCTCAGGCGCACTTCGACCAGCTGGCGGGACCGCTGTGTCCCGACCAGCTCACAGCCCCCGTACTGCACAAGGTATGTGGGGGAGGTGTTGGGGGGGAGGGAGAAGGGGGGTGAAAAGAGGATACCGCAGCGGAGACGGAGACGGTGTTAGCGGGGTGAGATGGGGGAGGGGGTGAGAGGGCGAGAGGGGGTTGGGGTGGGAGAGAGCGAGATGGCGAGGAGCTAAGAAGAGCGAGGCCGAGAGGGGAGGGGGGATTGTTCGAGGAGGGCGAGGGAGGACGGGGGCGGGCGGAGGGGGAGGTGGGAGGGGGGATGTAGGCGGAAGAGACGCATCAGGAGCCCAGCCCAGCCCCAGGCCACACTCACCTTTTCGTTGCCATCGAGCGACGCCCGTCCGTCCCCCGCACACTTCCCCGACCGATAATACGTGCCTGCACGGTGCTTTGTTGCTGTACGGCAGGTGTTGTCGTACCCAGCTATCCAGGAGCTGGTGTGGGGCGGCAAGGGTGTCGGGTCGCAGGGGGATGGCACCGCTCAGCTGCTGTGCAGGGGGCCGGAGGAGCAGAGCAAGGTGAGGAGGGAGGGCTGAGGGGGGGAGGGGAGGGGAGGGGGGGAGGGGAGGGGAGGGGAAGGAGGGAGGGAGGGAGGGAGGGAGGGGTTTGGGAAGGGAGAGAGGGCTGTGGGGTCCAATCATGAGCAGCGTACCAAGGGCCTGTGCGGAGGGTAAAATGCGCACCGGGGGGTCAACACGTTCACCTTAGGGTGGGGTTGGCGGGGAAGGGGGGAAGGGGGCAGCTTTTCTTCTTGGCGGCGTTTGGCCGTACCTGTGTATCCGTGTATCCGTATCTGGTTTGGGCGGAGGGAGGGAGCAAGGGGGCCGGGGGGGGGAATGAAAGGGCGATGGAGCTCCGGGGGGGCGGGGGGACCTTTCCGCCGCCCCACTCGCCCCCACCCCCATCCCAACCCCCGCCTCCCCGAAACCCACTCCCGGTGGTGGTGGTGGTGGTGGTGTTTTGCTCCTCCTCGTCCTCCTCCCACACCGCAGGTCTGCTCCATTCTCAGGGAGGAGCTGGGAATGGACTGCATGCCCCTATCTGTCACTGTCAAGCCGCCGGGGCTGGGCGGAGCAGCAGCAGCAGCGGCCAGCAACGGCGACGGCGACGGTAACGTCGGCGTCGGCGACAGCAGTTGATTTGGATGAGGTACCGCCGGCGGGGCAGCACATCGGCACCGGATACGGTACACCCGGGGGGGGAGCTGGCGGCTGAGGGCGCCAGCGAGAGGGGAGAGGCCGCTGGGGCATGGGGCCTAGGGGGGAGGGAGGGAGGGAAGGAGGGAGGGGTGAAGGGAGGGAAGGAGGGAGGATTCCGGGGAAAGCCGGTGAGGTGCACCTTTGCTCCTCGCCTGCCTATTTCGTTTTTGGGGGGGGGGGAAAGGCATGTTGAAAAGGGTCCCCGGGCGTTGAGAAGGCTCTTGATCTAAAACCTCAAGGTAATACATGACGGCGAGTTGTACATGACGGCTGCCGGGGGGCGCTGGCGGGGGACGGCTCTCCTAGCCAGCTAGCTACTAGCTAGATAGCTAGGTACCTAGCTAGCTAGATAGCTAGATAGTGCGTGTGTGAGTGTGTGATCAGAAGCACGCGACATCGGAGAGTGCATCGGCCTGGCGTCGAGTGTTTTGGCTCTTACGGGCTTCGCCCTTTCAACGAGCGGACGAGCACCAGCGGACAAGCAGGCGACGTTTGCGGCAACCGCGCTTGGTGCACTACCCTACTTTGTGATTACCGGTACCGGTGCCTTATTGGGGGGTAAGAAATGATGCCGCAGCGGAGACGGAGACGGCGTTAGCGAACGGACCCCGAACCGGGGGGGGCTGCTGAGGTCGTGAGCCTCTCTGTTGGCGCGTCGCCCGGCCGTGTAGCCTTGGACCGTGTGTGGGACCGGTTCCTGTTGTGTGGGACCGGTTCTGCGTCCTCGCTGCTGGGTAAGTGGGTATGCTGTCCGTCCCGCTTCGGTTCAGCACGTGATCGGGCAGCCATATGCTGCTGCTGCTACTGCTGCTGCTACTGCTGCTACTGCTACTGCTGATGTGGGACGAGACGATGGGTTGAGGCAGCTGGTTACCGTAGCTGCTGTACGAGTTGTACGGCAGTGGAAATGATGACGCTGATCATGGTGCCTGGAAATGGAAGACGTTTTAGCCAGCAAGAACGAGAGAGACGGAGACGGATCTTGGGGATTCGGCGAGAGGGCATGTTGTAGGGAGAGGACGACAGCGGTGCTGCGGTGACCGAAAATGGAAAACGGGGGGAGAAAATGAAAGGGATCCGGCGGGATGAGGAGGAAGGAGGCAGGCGAGGCAGCTGAGGAGGTGCGGGTGTGACTCACTGCGCCCTCGCAGGCTGAGAGTGCGGGCTCATGCTGTTCTTTCAGGAGGTGGGCGATTCTTTCTGAAGGTGGGCGATGGCTGCGCAAAAAGGATGCGCTGCGGAGGGGGTGGCTGGTGGGCACGGTTTTGTCTGTCGTATGTGGTGTGTCATCACCGATGGGGCGTCAGTACGACATCACGATCGTCTGTTAGTCATCGTTCCGATGGGCAACAACGTTTTGGACTCTTGAAGGAGTAACCTGTACAAGCTCGACACCAAGCATCGCAGCCCTTAGCTAGCGCTCAAGCCAGTTGCTTGCCATTACGGAGACTGCGTTTCAACTGCTGTGCTTACGTGTAATATTGCCGCCGCTGCTCTATATTGATCCGTGGTTCGCTCTCCTTCATGACCGTACGTTCTCTAGTTACGAGCTTGCTGCGCGGTGCGAGCACAGGAGCGCAGCAAGGGTTTACCAAGGAGGCAGTCGTTGATTTAATACAGAAAGCAGCTGCGAAAGATAGAGGCTTGCGGAAGGCTTGGCAGGTCAAGGCGGCGAGCTGGGTGAAGAAGGTGCACATCGATCGAGGCGATGTGAAGGTCGGCCATATGTCGCAAGGCCGCTTCCAGGTGCTGCCTCACCTTCGGCCGCGCTACTTCGTACCGGCGGACTTGGATAAGTTTGAACTGAAGCCTTATGTGGAGGTCGAGGGCCTCAAGAAGGCCGCTGCCGATGCGGGGGCAGGCGCGGCGACGCCGGCATCGTGATCAGACCCGTCTCGTGACAGCCCTCTGAGGAGCAACCGATGAAGCGTGGCACGCTCGGCGTCGCCTACCTGCGTTGACGGGATGTCTCTCCACGTCCCATCCATCTGGGGCAGGAGCATGGGCAGCAGCAGGCCGACGTTGGCCACGGGGACGGCAGGGGGGGCTGCACGGGCTTTCTCGTTTAAGCCGTTGGCAGCCCGTGACCGTCCCCTTACGATGCTTAGGAGTGTCCACAAGCAGCGAACGCCTGAAAGGGCCTGAAAGGGATGGTCGCATCAGCTTCCTGTCCCTGGGCTCTGCCCGGCGGCGCGGCGGTGTGTCTGGCATGTCGCGGTTGCCTAGCTCATGAAGTCATGATGCCCCCCCTGGTATACGCCCACGACCTGCGGCGCGGGGGCACGGGTGTCACTGTGCTCTGGATTACGTGGCAGGGCCAGATGTCCCCACGAAGGCATAGACCGCACGCACAAACACGCACACATACACACCGCCGCGGGGGGGGGGGTCTCCGGGACGGCCACCCTCCCCCCCAAAAGCCACTCGTGAAGGGCACCCACTGACAGACACGGAGGGCGACCGGCACCGTGGGGACGGCGGAGGCGGAGGCGGTGGTGGTGTTTGGTGCGGGAGGCGGCGAGGCGGTCTTGTTGCGGTTGGGTTTGGCGTGTTCTGTGGCGGTGGCGCCGGGTGCTCGGGGCGCACCCGGCCGCTGCCAGCGCGCGTTTCGTGCAGTCGGAGGGCGATGGTCGGAGGACGTGCCGATGAGATGAACCGCGCCATGTTGCCGTAATAGAGGCTTTGAGGGCGCGTGTGCGACGGCGCGGGCAAGAGGCCAGCCGGAGGGCACTACTCCTTTGCCCCCTCAGACGGAAGGGTCAGACTGAACAGGGTTGTCAGTCACCCTACTCCGCGCGAACACGACTCTCGCAAACATATGCCGTATTGCCGTACTGTCGTCCAGGTGGCCCCTCATACCGGCAGTGCCGCTGCGTGCGGAAGGCCATCCCAGATCCCACGTGTCCGGGCCGGGGGCGGCAGCAACAGCAGCAGCGGCAGCAGCAGCAGCAGCCTGGCTGTGTCCCACCGGTGTGTGTGTGGGTGTGCGTGTGTGTGGGTGTGGGTGTGTGACCAACATTCTGGGGGGTTGGCCGGGGTTTCAGAGGGCGGCAGGGAGGCAGGCCGCTTGCCCCCACGGGAGCACGAAGCACGGTTGGGGGAATGCGGTCGGGGGCGGGGGCGGGCGGGGGGCGGGGGGCGGCGCACGAGGGCCGACCTGGCGTGGGCGTGCGGGTGTGTATGCATCTGGACACGTCTGGGGGGAATGTGTGATGTGATGGAGCGTTGGCAGGTGCCGCATGTGATGCCGCTTTGCGCGCCATGATGTCGCGTACGGCCGTGTCGTGCGTTGCCGTACACTGTTGCCGTACCACGGAGATGCATGTCGCGATGAACAGCGCACTCGGGAACTCCGGCACGATGAGCTCTGCTGCTGCTGCTGCTGCTGCTGGCCTGCTGCTGCTGTTGTGTTTGGTCTTTTTACCGTGGACATGTTCGTATGTTGACAGTCCATCGGCAGACACGGGGCGGCGAGGGAAGAGGGGAAATGGAGGATTGTGTGAAGATGAGTGGGACCGCTGTGGCTGCTTTGGTTTCGGGGCGGCTCGCACTGAGTCGCGCGTCCGGCCGTTGGCTCGTTCGTTCCTTCATCCGTTGGCTCATTTATTACAACAACTAAGGGTGTTAAAGAGTCAAAATGTCGTATGGGCGACGCCTGTGAAGTGAACGACGTTTCCGGCCACTCACAGCTCTCAAGGCTTCAACCAGGGACCAAACACCAGGTAGGGTAGGTATGTTCTACGGTAGCAATTGCCGCAGCCCACCCGCCAATCCATCTCCTGCCTCGCCCCCCGCCAGTCCGCCCCCCGCCAGTCCGCCAGTCCGCCCACCCTGCTGCAATAAACTCTCAGCGCAGTAAACCCTGCAGCAACAATTCCGGCGCACATCGTCGTAACACCACATCAGCGCAACCAACCACATCACAGCTTTACGCAGCCTGCAACAGTTGTCATCAATCGTTCCGAGTCGTCAGTCAAATGTATGATATCGTAACGTATCGTATCGTATCAAGTGTTGGCCTAACGAATACCGTAACGCAAGTCGCCGCCAGTCTAGTCCACGAAGGCCGCACAGCGCGATGGGCCCCACAAAGGCCGCGCATGAAGACCGCGCCCCCCGGCAGCGGCGCGCATCCGCAACCGCCGGGACTGTTCTGCACATCCCGCCTGCGGCCCCACGGCCCACCGGCGCCTTTGATCTCCGGACGCTCTGTACGGAACGCCACCACATAGCCCCCCAACCCAACCCCCCAAATGCACATGGGGGCGGCTCCGCCCGCCCAACCAATACAGAGCTCCCAAACAGAGCAGCACGCACGGAGAGGCACCCGATCGGCCGCCTGCCTGCCAGCCTGCCGCGCATAAAAACATAACTACCGCGCAGCCTCCCCTCTCCTCCCCTCGTGGCCGTCGTGTCACCAGCACAAAGGTGGTAGCATTCAGGGCCCGCCCCGCCCCGCCCCGCCCCGTCCAAATAATATAAAACAGCCTCGCAGCGGAGTCGCGTCTCAGCGCCCCGTGGGGAGAGGATGAGGGGTAGGAGCACAGAACCCCGGGAAGGAAGCGGAGGGGAACAGGCAGGCACGTGGGAAGTACGGCCAGGCCAAGCGCCGAAGCATCATGACATACCGGTACACTCCGGCCAAATACGCGACGTGGGATCGCGAGACCCACAGAAAGACCCCGGAACCGGTCCCGGGAACAGCAGCCCTTCAGCCGGACCGGACCGGACCGGACGGGTGGGAACACGGCGGGCACCCGGGCGCCCGGAAGTTCGTGTCGTAACGGTCGAGTAACGGTTGAGTAACTTTGTCCTCACGCAACGCAACGCATCGGCTCAAGTGAATCCAGAACTCCGTGCGCGTAATGGCTGTCGTCACTACAACCAACGTACTAAAACCGATGTCGTCAACAGCGCACGCGCCCGGGAGCAAAGCGAAGCGCCCGAGAACCGCGATCAAAAAGCGACAACCGACTGAGAGCAGAGTTCCTCAAGGGATGTGCCGTTGGTAGGTGCCGTTACGAAAGAAAGCGTCCGACGTCCCGCGCTGCTCCACTCTGCCCCTCGTTTGCCCACGCGCGCCAAGCCCTGCGCGACACCCAACCACCACCGCCTCCTGCTGCCCCCCGCAGACCCGTTTCTCCGGGTCTCCCGGAGCCTTCTCCACCGCTTCCTACAGCTCTTACACCTGCCTGCCAACCAGCCAGCCTCTATCGTTTTTTGTGCCGCGCGCGCGACCCGCATGCGTTCACGTGCAGGGAGAGGAAAGAGACTGCGCAACCTGAATTGACATCATAATAAAGTGTGTAAAGTAGCATGGTAGCATATTATTATTAATGTAAAAGATGAAGGAAAAGAAACGTGTCCGCTGGTGTAACTAGACCGCGGCCCCAAATATCCCCAAATATCCCGAAATGCCCGAAATCGAACGCGGCGCGGCGCAGCGCCCGAGGATACGCCGAGGAGCCCCATTGCTGGGTTCGTTGTGTCGACACCCGTCGCGGCGAGCCAGACAGCATCAACATGAAAAGCACCTTTCCTGCACACTTTGCTCGACCGCCTGCTCGACGGGACGAACCAGCAACGACAGATCGTCCCGCCAGATCCTTGCCGCCCGCCCGCCCGCCCGCTCGCCCGCCGCGGCGAGAACAAACTCAGCGACGGTCAAACTACCGTCACAGCGCGCGCCGCCCGCGCTTTGGCACAGGACCCGGGACTCCAACAACACCCCGCCGGCCCCTTCTCGACACCCGCTGCTGCAAAGTGTGGTGGAATCCAGGGGGGGGTGGATATTTCCGGGTCAACCCATTGCAATGCGCGCAGCCCAGCCCAGCCCAGTCCACCCACATAACCTCTTTCCCCCCCCACCACCACCACTGCTTAGCCCACACACCCGCGTGGGCGATTTTCTTCTCTTTGCCAGCCGGCCGAGCAGGCAGTTCCAAAGGGTGCGACACTCACCCTCGCACCCCACCCGAGCCTTCCCTGTTCCATCCCCCCGGAACATGCAACCCAACCCAACCCAATCCAACCCAACCCAACCCAGCATGGGTATTTACGTCGACGCTGCGAAACATCCTCCGCCGCCCTCCCTCTCCCAACTCCAGTGGGCGCCAGCCCTGCCAGTCCGAACCCCACACTTCCTTCCTTCGGCGGCTGACGGCCCTGTTCTGCCAGACAGCCGTCGCCGCGGCCAGCGCCAGCGCCACCGCCGCCGCCGGCGCCGAGCCACACAGGCTGACTAGGCGGCCGGCGCTGCGGCCAATCAGCAGGGGGTGGGGGCCTTCGACGTAGAAGCGCGCGGAGCACGGTGGGTCAGGCAGGGCCCCACAGCCGCGAATAGATGAAAAGATAAAACTCGGCTTTTTCCCCAAACTCCACCTTCCTCCACTCCTGACAACTTCCAGACTGATTGCACGCACACACGCGCGCGCGCACACACACGCGCGCGCGCACACACACACCAGACATAAGCACGCACGCACGCACGCACGGGTGCGCAGCCACTGCAACACTTCAGGTCGGTAATGGATACGAACCAACTCCCTCTCTCTAGGGAGACCCTCCACTCGCCTCAACTCTCGTTCGTCCCTCGCGCCGAGTCATCCATGGACCCGGGTAACGGAAAAGATTGGGTCCCTCCCTCCCCTTTGTCTTAAAAGGAACGACAAAAAGAACGACATGTTGCCCTGTGAGCACCTTTGGAGCCCTCTTCTCCACCTTCTTCACCACCTCCTCCACCTCCACCACCTCTTCCTCCACCACCTCCTGCACCACCACCACCTCTGCTGCTGTCTTATTCGGGGCCCCGCCCATCCCAACCCCCATCCCCCGCACCGCACCGCAGAGCAAAGCAAGGGGGAGGGGGGGAGGAAGGTGCCCCCCGCTGGCTGCGAGTTTCTCCCGTCTTGAATTGTAGGCGGTTCGAGCAGCGTGCACAGACCAACCGACCTCAGCATACACACAAGGGACAAAGGACAACGGACAGAGGACAAAGCGCGCGAGCAGACGGAAAGATTAAAGAGGCCCGCAAGCGCGCCCCTAGGATCTCCTGCACGCAACACCCCCTCCCTCCCCTCCCTCCCCTCCTTCCCTCCCTTCCCTCCCTCCCCTCCCTTCCTCCCAGGGAGACACGGGCGGCCAGGGCGGACCAAGGGACAGGACACCGAACAGCACAGAAAAAACAAAGAAAAGCAGGCAGGAAAGCCAGCGCGCGTGAGTAATTAGGAAACCCAGAACCACCCGCCGTTTCTTGGTGGTAAAAAGAAGATACCGTTTCTTGGTGGGGGCGTGCGGGGGGGGGGGGGGGGGGGGGAACTGCTTAGCGACCCTCCACCAGGCGCGTCGTACACTCCCTTACTCGGCCGCGCACGAAGCAGCGCCACCAGCACCAGCACCAGCACCAGCAGCACACCTCCTCCCGACCACCTGTCCTTCATTCCTTCATTCCTCCCTCCCGACTCCCGACTCACGAAAAGAAAAACCCGCAAGACGCGCCGTCCCGTCTCGTGGCGGCCTTTGCTTGCCTCCATCCCCTGGGGGGTTATCCCCTTGGGGGGGGGACCACTCCGCGGAGGAAACATTCGCCGCCGCCGCAATCTCCCGGCAAAGGAAAAGGAAAAGTGTCGTCGTCGTCGCTGTCTAAATATATATATATATATATAGTAGGTTTCACAGGTCTCATGCCATGTACGGCACTCGTGCAAGTGCCGTACAGCCGTGTACAGCCCCGCCGCGCCGACAACCCGGAGGAGGACCCTGTGCGTGTGCGAATGTGCGTGTGTGTGTACGCGTATCGGGAAGACTCCCCCGCCCCCCCTTACTTCCTTATACACCTGCCAAGGACCAACGACGCCAACCCCATTTCCTCAACTCAATCCAACCCAACCCAACCCAATGCAACCTAACGCAACCCAATCCAACTCAACCCAACAAGACAGCGCTTTCGGTCTCCGGGCGCGCTCGTCCATGGAAAATTGGCTGGTAAAGATGAGACCGGGGGTGTCGGTTTCGGAGGCGGGCGGGCGGGGGGGTATCCCTCCAGGGGAGGTTCGGACCCGGCCGGAGCCCCCGAACGCCAAAGGCGTGGCAACGGTAGTTGGGGTGGAGCGCAACCGCCGCCGCTCTCCCCCCCCCTCGCCCGGCCCATACACCCCCCGGCCAAAACACACACACACACACGGCAAACGCACGAACCCGAATGCCTCAGAGGCCCGGCATGCGCCGGTCGCGGCGGCTCAAAACGTTCAATCTGCGGCTTCCTCCTCCACTTCTCCGCACAGCGAGCCACATAACGGCGGAGCGGCGCTGCGGCAATGAGCCGCACCTGCGCTCTGTCTCCCTCCTGCCCCCCCTCCTGTCCCTCCTCCTGCAGTCCCTAGGGTACTTCATCCACCCTCCCTCGGTTGACATCGATTGACGCACCGCACCGTACCGCAGCAATCCACACGATCGTACGACAACACAAACCTCAGGGTCGGGTGACACGTACAGGGGGCAGCCGCCGCCGTACCCGCACCGCAGCAACCCACGTGTATGGGTTTGGGTTTTCCCCCCGTGCCTCTCCCCCTCCCGCCCCGCCCCTCCCTTCCGCTCGCCTTCCCTTCCCCAGAGCTGCCATAGCGGCAGTGCAGTACAGAGGTAAGGACAGAGTGTACGGCACGGAACGGCGCGGTACGACGCAGTTCTCAGTTCTACGTTCTCAGTGCAGTCGCAACACCCATCGTCATCCGAGCCGGGGCGGGTCGGGTCGGGTCATGACACCCTCCCGATGTCCGGACTAATTACCACTCCGTCACACGCGGCAAGAAAAGGAACGAAGGGCAACCCAGAACATTATGACTCAACCCCCTCAAAGCCACAGATCGGCACCGGCGGACGGCAACGAAGAGAAGAGCCGCCGCCGCCATCGCCGCCGCCGCGGCCCCCCCCCCCACACAAAACAGCCAAAACCCAAAAACACGACGCCTGCTGCCCTCCCCCTCGCCTACTGCCCTCCCTCACCCCTCCCCCCAAACAGCCCGCAACCGCAAAACCCTAAAACCAACCCTACTCACTCATCCATTCTCCGCAGCCGCCGCCCCACCTCCAGTACACCTCGCCTCACCAATATTATAAAAACCCTGCCTCATCTCAAGGCCCGCCTCAAATCCTTCCTCCCCTCCCCTCCCCTCACCTCAAGACCCTCACCTCAAGACCCTCCCCTCCCCTCACCTCCCCTCAGCGCCCGCATGTGTTGTCGTACCCAGGAGTGCTGCAGCAGCTGCATCACCGTGGGTCGGTCCGCGGGGTCCTTCTGGAGACATGACAACACGAAGTCGCGGGCGCCGTGGGACAACTGCGGAGAGGGTGTTTGGGGGCGGGGGGGAGGGAGGGGGGCAGGGAGGGAGGGAGGGAGGGGGAGGGAGGGAGGTGAGGGCGTCAGGGAGAAGAGGAGGAGAGGGCCGGGGGCGGGGGCGGGTGAATAATGCTTTGTGTGCGATGCGGCATTCCCGGTGTGGGAACGACATCTCCCCCCCACCACCACCACGACCACACACACATCCTCACACAAACCCTAGCCACCCCCCGGCACCTCCCCTCCCTCCCCCTCCCGCCCGACCCACGGGTCACCTCCCTCCCTCCCTCCCCCCCAATCCCCACCTGCGGCGCCACTTGCACCTCCGCCGTCATAATGAGCCCCTCCGTCTCCTCCCGATGAGCCCCCAGGAAGGGCGGATAGCCGTGAAGCAGCTCGAACGCCAACACACCCGTCGCCCACACTGCCAGGAAGGAGGGGCGAGGGGCGAGGGAGGAGGGGCGAGGGAGGAGGGGCGAGGGGCGAGGGGCGAGGGGCGAGGGGCGAGGGGCGAGGGGCGAGGGAGGAGGGGCGAGGGGCGAGGGGCGAGGGGCGAGGGAGGAGGGGGGAATAAAAACGATGCCAGGGCGGGGGGTATCCACGCATTGGCCGGAGACCGTAAACGGCAACGCATCAGAAACAAATCCTTCTTCTCGTCTCGGCAAAAGAACAGCGAGGTAAACAAGCCCGCAAGCAGCAGGGTTGTAGGGCGCATTACGGTATACACAAACCGAGAAGGGTGGAGAAAGCCGGAAATAATCAAGTAAAATCAAAAATATAAATATCAAAGTAAAAACATATCAAGTAAAATTAAAAATATTTGCTTAATTCCTTGCTTCCTCACCGTCCACGCCTAGGCCGTAGTGCAGGTCGGTGCGGTCCTTGTTGTCGGCCGGGTGGCGTTTGAAGGGACAGCGCAGTTGCTCGGGGGACATGTACTCGGTAGTGCCTGGAGGGGGAGGGGGGAGAGGGGGAGGGGGGGTGAGGGGTGGGTGGGGGGGGGGGAAGAGAGTGTGTGTGTGTTTTGGCGGGGAGGGAAGAGGCAAATAAGAATGTGAACATGCGAATGTGTGTTTGGTGTATGGTGTGCGGATGGTGTGTGTGTGGTGTGTGTGGTGTGTGTGTGGTGGTGGTGGTGGTGTGTGGTGTGTGTGTGGTGTGTGTGTGGTGTGTGGTGTGTGTGTGGTGTGTGTGTGGTGTGTGGTGTGTGTGTGGTGTGTGGTGTGTGTGTGGTGTGTGTGTGGTGTGTGGTGTGGGTATTACAGTGCGAGTGTGCGTAAGGCGGGGGCGGAGCAGAAGGGTCCGAATGGGGGTTGGGCGCGTGTGGGCAGAACATTAGCTCGAGGGCGTGCGGGGGGAGGGGGGTGGGGTGGGCGCAAGGGTGGGTAGGTGGATAACGTAGCGGCCCTTTGCCGACGAACACGGCAGGGCCCCGGTATCAGGCCCCGGTCGGGTCTGTAAGCCACCCCCCCCCCCACACACACACACACACCAGGTGGTACGCCCCTCCTCAACAGAGGAGTGCTTCGGCGGTCTCCCGTATGGGGCGGGTTAGCGCCCCCCGGCCAGCGTCGGCCCGGCAGATATGCGTAGGCTTCTCGGTACGAGAAGGCGGGTTCTTGGACGAAGTAGTTGAGTATCTCTTGTCGTACTGTTGACATCTGAGTTATGCTGAGGATGTTCTTTTGACCGGCTATTCGCCGTGTTGTGACTCTAGGTTCATCCTTTTGTTCCCGCCCTCTCCCACCCTGTGTTGGCGCGCGCGGCGCGTCGCTTCTCCACCGGGTCTGAACCGCCCGGTGGTTGAGAGCCTAGGTCACGGCCGGCCACTGGTCCAACTTGAAAATGGGGTTTTTGGGGTTTTTGGGAGACGAATCGAGGTCGAGCCGATCAGCGGGGAGACCGGGTTTATCGCCAAGCCGATCAGCGGGGCGGCGAAGGGTTGGTTGGTCTGGGTGGCAACGTTGGAGTCGGTTGCATTGTCAGGATATAGCGTCGTTGTTAGCGGTGTTCGAGTCTCGGCTCCGGTGGCATCGCCGCTGGGGCTCTATCTAGCGTTATTAATTGTAACGAATGAGGACAAGAAGTAACAATCACACACACAAACGCACACCGCCACAGCCCCACCGGCGCTCACCTGCCCGGGTGACGGCCCTCTCTTGGCGGAGTGACAGAGCGATACCAAAGTCCGCCAGCAGCATGCGAGTGTGCTGCCGGTCGGCAAACTGGGGGGGGGACAGGGAGGGAGGGAGGCGGGAGTGGGGGGAAGGGGGGGGGTATAGGAGGACAGCAGCAGTGAAGCGGACGAGGGAGTGAATGCGTGCGCGTGGGCGGGGGCCCGGTAAGACCAGGGGGAGGGATAGAGCGTAGAGGAGAGAAGGGGGAGAGGGCAGAGGAGGCTGGGGGCTGGGAGCTGGGGGCTGGGAGCGGACGTCGACGGAGGGTCAGCATCCCCCCTCCCGCCCCCCCTCCCTCCCTCCCTCCCTCCCTCCCCCCTTCACTCCTCTTATTCTTTGCTTCAGCCCTTCCCTCCTCCGAAACAAAAACACATACACATACCCCCCCTCCTCTCTCTCTCTTTCCCCCTTTCCCCCTGTCTTCCCTTCTTCCCTCCCCCCCCCTCCCCCCCCCCACCAAGATATTCTCCAGTTTGATGTCCCGGTGGCAGATCCCCTGCTCGTGCAGGTGAGCCAGGGCCCGCAGCAGCGGCACCAACACACCCGCCACCGCCCGGTCCTCCTGAAGCCGGTGACCGGGGATGCTCTGAGGGGGAGGAGGAGGAGGAGGAGGATGTGTGTGGTGGTGGTGGTGGTGGTGGTGGTGGTGGTGGGTTATCCACGTGTAGGCCGGCAGCAGGAGGAGAGGAGGTTGAGGGAAGGGGGCTACCCCCGCAACATCAACAAAAGATGTGTGTGTGTGTGTGTGTTTCTCTCTGTGACTGTGTGACTGGATGCGGGTGCGGGTGTGTGACTGTGTGACTGTGTGACTGGGTGACTGTGTGACTGGATGCGGGTGCGGGTGTGTGACTGTGTGACTGTGTGACTGGGTGACTGGGTGACTGGATGCGGGTGCGGGTGTGTGACTGTGTGACTGGGTGACTGTGTGACTGTGTGACTGGATGCGGGTGCGGGTGTGTGACTGTGTGACTGTGTGACTGTGTGACTGTGTGACTGGATGCGGGTGCGGGTGTGTGACTGTGTGACTGTGTGACTGTGTGACTGTGTGACTGGATGCGGGTGCGGGTGTGTGACTGTGTGACTGTGTGACTGTGTGACTGTGTGACTGGATGCGGGTGCGGGTGTGTGACTGTGTGACTGGGTGACTGGGTGTGTGAGCGTTTCTTTTTACGCATCTCGCCGGGTGGATCTGATGCTCAGCCATGGGGCTACAGAGACCACACCCTGTAGGGCCTTCCCCCCCTCCGGAGGGACCCAGCTCTCAACGGCGGCACCGCTGGAGCGCCCGCTTTAAAGGAAGGAGCGCGTCAGGGGGGCACAGTACGGCACCGTACCTTGAGCACGTGGTACAGGTCGCCGCCCTCCGCCACGTCCTCCACCAGCATCACGTACGGTCCCTGAATGGTACGACATGGTACGACAAGTCAAGAAGCAGCAGCCAGCAGCAGCAGCAGGGCGGGCCCGTCGCGACGCGGCGCCGTCCGTCACCTTGACCTCCAAGGTCAAGGCAGTCAACGGAACGCACGGAACAATGTACGACTTATAACAATGTGTCGTACTTCACGACCAAAGGCTGCGGCGACACGCCACGCGGCCCCCGGGGAGATGGGATGCGGGGAGCATCCGGGGAGCATCCGGCGGGAGAAGGGACGCTGCCGGCCAGGACTGCCTTCAGCCTCTGCCGCTGCCAGGATGCGACCCGCGGGTCGGTCGGCCCGACCCGACCAGGCCACCACGCCCCGCTCCCCCCACCTCATGCGTCGTGCCTCGGCGGCTCCAGCCACTGCGGCTCGTCTTTCGCACACTATCCGCCCCCATCCCACCGCCGTCCACATGTCCCAGCCCACTGCCGCCCCCCAGCCCCCACCCGATCCCCCGCCCCCCCTCCCACAGGTGTACCCCCCTCCCGCGGGTGTACCCCCCTCCCACCGGTGTGCCATCTTTGCTTTGCATCGCACACATCCGCCACCCCCACCTGTGAGAAGACGGCGTACAGATTGAGGATGTTGTCATGCTCCAGGGGGGCATGTAGGGTGGCCTCGCGCTTCACGTGGTTCCTGTGGGAGGGGAGGGGGGTGGGCGGGGGGTGCGGGGGAGAGGGTGCGTGGCCTGCGTGCGTGTGTATTCGAGTGGAGGGGTGGGTGAGGGGGAAGATGAATGAGCTGGTCATCAAGGGACATGCACGCGCGTGCCCGAGAGAAGCCCTGTCGTAACTCCGGACAAGCGTCCGCGTGAGCCCGGCAGCTGGTGCCTGCTGTGATACATGTCAAATCTCCCGCACAAAAGCAGGTCCGGAAACTAAAGCCCACCTGGCAAGCTCGGTCATGCGCGTGGTGTCATAAGTCTGCCGGGAAGGGACGCGGGGGCAAAGTGGCTTGGATAAGTGAGGGGAAGGTGGCGGTCCAGGGTATGGACATGGGCAAGCCTGTCAATCAGCCCGGAACCCGAGGCAAACCTAGTACGAAGAGCGGTAAATATGGGCCAAGCATGCCCTTTACTGACATGGTTCAAACACGCAGGCCCGGCGACCGCACCTTGATAACCACGAGGCGCATTGAAATCCGACACAGGGCCTTATGGACGGCGCTGTAGTTGCCTGCGTGCCGGGGCAAAATATGAAACATTAAGCTATCAAGTTTACGCAAAAAAATTGCGATTCAATGAATCATGCGGCTGTGGGCGTTAGTAGCCATGTACTGCGCGATAAAAGTAACCCCGTCCGCAGCTTGTAACAAATTCAAAGAAGGGAACAGACTGAAAGTGAATACACCAAACTAATTGTATTCGCAAAAGCTAGCGGATAGCTAGCACACTGGATTCGATTAGTAAATTAGTCATATTCATTTACTGTGACATTGCAGCGAAAACGCTGCAGCTGTTTCGGTGAACTTGTCACCAGAAGCCCTTTCAAAGTGTGTGTTCTTTCGCGCGGGCGGGTCGCGCAACGGGCCTCATTGACGATGAGTCACAAACAATACGGTAACCTCTTTGACCACCGGTCGCGGGATTCCAGGCTCCCCCCGAGCCATGTACAACCATAAATAGGCGCTGCATACACATCAGGGAGCCCACACACGAGCAACTGTCCCCGACCTAACGGCAGTTGTTCCGTGAAGCACTCGAAAGTTGAAACGCTGAAATTCGCCTAACCGCGACACACAGGAAGTTACTTTACTGCGCTGCCGCTGCGCCCGCGCGCCCTCACCCTTGTACAGGCGCTTGAGCATCGTGAAATCCTCCACCCGCCACTCCTTGCGTTTCATGTCCGCAGGCAGGCTGGCACCAACCGCCATGAGAATGCCCTGCGGGCGAAGTAACACGGGGGCGGTAACACAGACCGCAGTTTGCGCCCTGCCCGCCGCAGGACGCCGGTGCGGTCTGTTTCCCGCCACAGGCCGCCATGCAACCAAGATGCGAGCAAGTGTCAAAGCACGCACCACGAGTCCACGCCCGACCCAAACCAATCACCGTACGATCCCCTGGCCCCTCCCCACATACCGCGCAAATATATACACTACACATACTGCGGGGACCCACGTAATCTCCCTCGCACATTGTACGGCAATGGTACGGATATACGGCACCTACCGGCGGACCATTCGGAGCCTCAGGCGCAGACCTCGTGACGCTATCAATGGTGCTGTGGGCGCGACGGATGGCCGGATTCTTCGCCGCGGCGGCTGCCGCGGCGGCTGCCGCCGCGGCGGCGGGGTTCGACGGCGCCTCCGGCGCCGCCGCCGCGGGCGGCGCGCCGGCCGGCGGCGCTGCCGGAAGTGCGGCGCCTGCGGCGCCGGCGCTATGCCAAGGGCTCGATGTCGATCCGACTGCCCTCGAGCCGCCCACACTGCCGCCGGCGACCAGCAGGTTGAATGCCGACACGCCGCGCGTCAGTGGCGGCGGGACGGAGGTATGATTCGGCAGCTGCAGCGGCGCACCGGCCGCCAGGCTGAACGTGCTGTGGCTGTGCCCGCCAGCTGCCGCCGCCGTCGGCGCCTGCGGCGGCGCACTGCCCGGCACGGCGGTCGGCGTGAGGTGGTGAAACGCCGCAGGGCGCGGCGTCGCCGCGGCGCCGGCAGAAGCCGGCGCCGACGCCGACGGCGGCGGCGGGCGACCCGAATCGGATGATCCCGACGGCGCGCGGTTCATCGATTTCAGCGACGACGAGCGCAGCTGCTGCAGCTGAAGCTGTTGCTGGTAATAGTGCTGTTGCTGGTAGTGGTGGGACGACGCCGACGACGCTGGCGACAGCGGCGGTTCCAGCAACGCCGCCGCCGCGGCGGCGGCGGCGCCCTGGAAGGGCCCGGTCGACGCCGACGCGTCGGAAGACCAGGACCCACGGCCGGCGGAGGCGCTCGTGGCGGCGGCGTGTGGGCCCACCTGCGCCGGCGCGCCGTCAACGTAGCCGTTACCAGTCGTGACGACGACGACGCTGCTGGTAGAACTCGATGTGGGTCGCTGACCGTCTTGCGCGGCGCACGGAGAGACGCGGGACGACGGCGAGGGAAGCTGCGAGGCGACGGGGCCATGGCTGGTGATGTAGGCGGCTGCGTCGGCGGGTGGCGGCGGCGACGTCAGGGCGGCGGGCAGGGCATCTGGGTCGCCGGCGCTGAGGCGACCGTTACGGAAGACGACCTCGGCCAAGTGGGGGCCGCGCTGGGACGGGCCCCCGCCGATGCTTCCGGCGCTCAGGGGAAGGCAGAAGTCGGCTTGGCCGGGGGCCTGCGCGCGCGGGCGGTGGTGTTGGGCGGCGGTGAGGCGGTGGTGTTGGGGGCCAGGGGAAGGGCCAGAGAGACCAAGAGGCGGAAGTCCGAATGGGCGTGTGCAGGCAGGATGGCAGGCGAAGAGGGGTTGCGCGACGATGGGTAACCAACAGGGGGAGGGAGGCGCTGAGAGCTGCGGAAGGGGCAAAGACGGCGTGCGGGCGCGCCCAGGGCAGGCTTTCCCCACGCGCTTACTCTCGCGCCACGACCGTCTGAGGGCACGTGTGGGCGGACGTCACCTACCGACGCACCCCACACAGATGCTTTCCGCGCGTACCCCAATGTTTTTGATATTTAAATACCCGTTCCTGGGAATGAAACCCGTCCACGAAATTTGGCCCGAGTTTCCTAATACTTTAGGATTTTCCTGGAAATTGACCCAGTCTCGTGAAAATATTTTGAGGGAGAAGTTTCCGAGTCCGCTAAAAGCGGCCGGGGGCGCACGGCAGGGCGTGCGAGGCGGGTGGGTGCGCGGGGCGTGGGCTGTGGCTTTTATCAGAGTGTGTCAGGGTCCATCGGATGTCGCGATCCCTTCCCATACTCCCACACTGAACATTGTTCTCACACGTCTCCAGCATCGCAATGTGTGCGCAGTGTGTGCGACGACCACGGGCTGCCCGTTTCAGCTCATTGAAAACTGAACCACAAAATTAGGGACTAGCGCGGAAACGCCCCTGAATCCCCTAACAATACATTAGGCTGTAAAAAATTGTGTTTCAATATGTTTCAAAACGCTAAAATATTTCATGCCGATCGGTACGGTATGGTATACCGTGCCAATCGGTACGGTTTACCGTGACATCCCTATAATGTTTTCAGAATCTCCGTTAAAAAACATTAGAATCAGAATCTCCGTTAGAAAACGTAGGACCGGAACGGTAAACCTAGCGATGTAGCTTAAGCTACTGCCCTAAATTCGCAAAACGCATTGCCCCCTCCCCCAGGTTGCGTGTTCTGCTTGCAAAGCCCGCCGGCCGCCCACGCACCCAGCCACCCACCTCGGGAACCCGCCCACGCATTCTCCCATCCACCCACCCACCCACTTCGGGAACCCGCCCGCCCATCCTCCCATCCACCCACCTCGGGCAGAGCCTCGTCCTCCGGAACCACCACCATGCTGGTCATGCGGCTGGCGGCCACCACGAAGGCGCTGCTGCTGCCGCTGTTGCTGCCGCTGTTGACGTTGAGGCTGGGGGGCCGCACGACGGGGGCTCCCCCCGAACCCATGCCGCCGCCCGGCCCCACCGCCGCGTGATGCTGGTGGGGCGCCATGCCGCCGCCGTTGTTGGTGTTGGTGTTGATGTTGTAGGAGGGCGGCGCCGCCGCCGGCGCTGGCGTCGGGCTGGGCATGCCCACTGCGGGCGAGCCGAGCGGGGGGAAGGTGGTGGCGGTGGGGCTGAAGGAAACGGCGCGGCGCAGGCTGGAGCCGCTGCCGCGGCCGCTGGAGGCGCTGGGGCAGCGCGGGGTGGGGGGCGCGCCGCTGTTGTTTGCGGCGGGCGGGACAGGCCCGGGGCGGGAGGACGGTGGGATGGTGGGGCTGATGGCTGCGCTGCCGATGCTGCCCGGCGTCGCGGGCGGGGTGGATGCGACGGATGAGGCGGGGAGCGCGAGTGCGGGGCCGGTGAAGCGGCCGCGGGGTGCCACGGATGTTGCGACACCGGGGGAGACCGGGACGGAGGCGGTGGTGCGGCTGCTGCTTGAGGAGGTCGGCGGCCGGTCGTTGAGGTCGGCGGTGCTGGCGCATCTCAGCGCTGGACTGGTCGTTGAGGCCTTCTGCGCTGCTGTGCCTTGACTGCTGTGGGCGCCAAGAAGTCGGCGCAGCTTGCTGCGAAGCTTTGAAACGCCCGTGTCCTCTGCGCTTGCGGACGAAGCAGTATCTGGCGGATGTGGCGCCGGGACAAGCTTGGCTCCACGCGTTGCGCTCGGCAGCGCACAATGCGCGCGGACGGATGGAGATGCATCCGGTGTACACGCATCGCTGAATGCATTTTGACTTGAGGCAGAATCGTAGACTCCAAGAGGGCGCAGCTTGACGTGTGTTGCCATGAGGTCGAGGGGCGTTACACCGTCGCCCGCGCTCCTTGTTGTCCTAAGCGTACTCCTGTAATCAGATACATTTCCGCCATGTAAGCCGCGCCTTACTTCCACGCGTGTGTAGTCTTAAAGTCGATCCCGTTAAAGTGAACTCAGGGTATGACTGGTTGAACTTAGCCGCAGCATGAAGGCATGTTTTAGGATGCGCAGTATGTGTTGGGCATACGCAGTCGTCAGCACATCTGTGGTCGCTCTACGACCCTCGCACTCGAGCACTTACCGTCCCTTTTCGGCCTCGCGCACCGCTTTAAGGACGAGAGTCGTCAGAAATCCTTGGTAATCTACAACTGGAACACTTCGTTCTGCCTCCAGGAGACGCTGCGTGGGGATGACGGCTAGGAACAAACTCCCCCTAGTTCGGCTCCTGTTATTATAAGATTTCTCGCTAAGCCTATAGGGCATGCAAACGCAAGCCCCAATCATGTGCTTGTATTTGTGTCCCGCATCGAAAGGTAAGCGTGCTGGTGTTTCTATCACTGAGACGCCGCGATGGTACGTACGAACCGCACTGGAGGTAAGAAGACGCGTCAGATTCTGTGAGCTGAATCAAACTCTTCCTAAATATGTTTGGGTTGTTTTACTTAGTCCGTTCCGTTTTGATGGCTCGTATCTATCTACACTCTTTGGGAGGCGCGAAGTCCCTAGCTTGTTTGCATTCGAGTTTCGAAGAGCCTCAAAGCGTCTAGCATGTAAATGTCTCGTAGGTCTTGAAGGCATCAAGGGCATTAAAGGCCTCGAGGTCCACAAAAGCTGTTTCGAGCCTTTCTGTACCGTAACACATACTTTGTTGAAGGTCTCGGAAACGCCGTCAGATGAGATGCATGAAGTAGATAAGCGCGCTGGGAAGCTGTGTTTCAACGTCCGTTTAGGGCTTCGACCGGGCGGCGGAGAGACTTTCTACCTACGACGCGTTTTTAGCCTCGAACAGTCGCGCTGTCTAGGAAGTTGCATTGCCGAGTCGGTCTTGCGATTCCTGTACGCTTCCTGGCAACAACAACCTTTTACGTGCGGTATCTTCACAGCATGCCTGCACCCTCTCGGGCCAGCAATTCCTGCAGGGACCCGGCAAAGAGTTCACACGGGCCGAACACACCGCATATTAAAAAAGGGACGGGTTTACATTGTCTTAATGACATACCAGCACCATGATGTGCGAACTTTAGAAGGCGTTGACACACCGACAAAAAGAGCGGTTACTTGGTTTCTCGCGTGTTGCCGCCACCTTCAGCCGGCCAAAGGGCCAAACAGCGTCGCCTCTGCATACACGCGAACAGAGACGGCGGCCTTCCGATATGGATCTTCTTACGGGTCGCGGGGGTCGGCAGGAGGCCGTTGGTTCAGGCCCTGAACTAGCAGGCTCGGTACGGGCAGCGAGGATTGCCTTCCTGGCCACCCGCCACCCGCTTCTTCGCCACGCACTGTACGTGCGCAAGACTGTGCAGGCACCTGCGCGCGCCAATGTCCGATCTTGACCGCCTCGACCCGAATCTTCCGGTGCTTCGCTTGCGCGCGCGGCCGGATAGAACCAGCAGTTGGTAACCGGGCCAGCCTGGCCTTCGGTCTTCGCTGGGGGTTGTCTGCGGGGCTGTCACTGTTTGTTTTCCGGTGCCCCCCCTTCGCTTTGGGGGCTGACGGTGCCCGGATTTTTGTTTTGGGTTGCGGTCGTCTTGACGTGCTTGCTGTCGGGAGAAACTGCCGTCGGCTGGACGGTTCGGCCACGTAGGCGCCTCACTATTCCTGCCTGCCCTGCTCGTGCCAATTGTGCACGGCACTATGAGCCCATTCATTCGCGCCCTCTGGAGTTCAGTTTGGCTACCGTGAACAAGTCAGCCAGAAGGAACGTCTGCGCTTGGTCGCGCTTTGTTTCGCATGCCTGGCTCCGGGCCAGGTGGCCGGCAGGCTGGAGGGGTCAGGGATGTATGTGGGTTCCGAAGGTTCCGAACTGCCCGCTCCGTGCCGTGACAAGTACGGCCCCGCTGCTGGCTTTTGCCAGCTTCCGAACGGATTAAGTAGGAAGGATAAGACACGTAGGTGGTGTTCTGCTTGGTAACCTTCTGGGCTCCTCGTGTAACGTCCTGGTTTCCCACTCATCAGCAGATGCCGGCTCGGCGAGTGCCGGTATGTAGCATTTTCTTGGCCCTTTCGACAGGCACACTTTTCTTTTCTGGCAGTATCTCTTGTGGACTATAATCAGGACAGCGACAAGTTCTGACGGTACGCCTTGTTCATGGGTGACTGGTCCTAGCGTCTCAGTCACGCGGATTTCCATGGTGTAACCTCGAACTCTCATAAGGAACGGCAGCGATACGGTAGGGGCGCCCCCCAGGGTAAAACTACACGCCCGCCTCCTCGTGCGCTGCATGGTGGCGACATAGCGGTATTGCAGGATCAGTGCACATGCACATGCATCGGACGCAACCTGACGCAATCGGACTCATTCAGAGGTGCAGTGACGAGTCGGAGCAGTACAGTAAGCCCGCACCTTACATTCGAATATCACTGCGCATCGCCATAAAGATTTAGCAACGTGAACGTAATATACCCGGAAATTGGTCCTCAGACCAATGAAGGGTTAAGCACCAGAGGAGTTGTGATCTCAATATCTGAGCCCGCAGTACACATGTGGGCGGTAACGGGGCGGTACCGTCGCATTGTCAGCGTCACCGAAGCACGCTGATAACAGGAGAAAATTCAGAGAATGGCAAGGGCGGCAGTATGTGAGTCGGAAGCGAGGATCGGCGATACAAAACGGAGTCATTCAAGGGAAAGCGCCTCTAGGACGCCAGTGCAGGACACACAGCGCTGTGTGCCTGCGAGGGCCCGTACAAGCGCATGTGAAAGGCGGCTTGGTTCTGAATTCAAGTCGCCCATTGTGTGCCCGAACGGACCACAATAGGAAAGGCGGTGACGCATGCGAAATACGCAGGAAGGAGAACCAAGCGCCCGGACGACGCAAACGTTGCGTAAAACATATGCAAGAATGGCATAACAATGGAAGTCATTTGTGCGAGGCAAAGCACGGGAGCGGGAACAACGGGAAGGAGAAGGCCGAAACCGGGAAGCGGACAATGCAAAGACGAAAGCGGACAATGCAAAGGCAGCGCAAATTGGTATCAACAAATGATAGCGAGGGAAGGCAACACGATTTAAAGACCAAATGGCGAGCTGTGACGGTTACGCAAACGGTTGACGCAATATGCGGAGAGCTCCGGACCGCCACCGCGATTAGAACAAGTAAGGGCCTCCGGCAGTCCCGCTTTTGGTGTAAGCAGGCCGTGTGTAGCGGACCAGCGCAAGCAACGCATAAACCGAGGCATCGGGAATAGGGAGAGGTAAGTAGTCCTGGGTAGTCAGTTGCCCTTTATTCAGGGGGTTCATGTGCGGTCAGGGCATGGCTCCAAAAACACGTCCTAAACACGGATGCAAGCTTGCAAGGCCCAACACATCCGCCACGTCCGCGCGACAACGTGCAGCTAAAAAGCGTGCTCCATCAGGGTTGGCGAGCGGCAGTCGGAAGTAGGAGAGGCAGGCGAAGGAAGCACAGGGATTGCGAGTGTATTGTACGCTCCGTTTGGGTGTTGCATGACTGGCGTGCATCGGTGCGCTAGCAAGCGCAACCCACAGCTGTACACTGCCGCCCAGCACCACGCCCCAAGAAAAGCCGTAAAAACCCAGTGCCCATGCAAAGGTGACAACTCCCTCTCCCAGTGCCGACCCCTTTCCCAGATCAGAAAGGTGACGCCCCCAACCCCAATATCACTCGCACCCGCACGGCTTAGGGCCAGGTGCGTGTTGGCCGGGTGACCTGACTTGAACCAGAAAGCGGGGGCTGTAGCGGCTGTGGCGGCCGATGGGTCTCGCTGCTGCGGCACTGCTGCCACGCACCGCACCGCTGCTGTGGACGTACGTGGTGGCCGCCTCCATCCAGGTGTCGGTGTCCTGCTTCGTCGCCATGCATACAGTCGCCTGTGCCTGCACCCCTGGTTGGGTTGCCGCCATCGTGGGGTCCGGCTGTAGGGCAAATGGCAGCTGCGGCTGTTAAGTCGGTGACGGTGGTGGGGTTTGTATCCGTGTTTCCGTGTCTGGGCCTGCGGCGGCGGCGGGGTCGGCAGCCGTTGCATCTGGGCCTGCACCGGTGGCTGGGCCTGCAGCTGTGGGGCTGGTGGCGGCGGCGGCACCCACGGCGGCGGCGGTGGGGACTGCCTCGATGGCGGGGCCCGAGGCGGGGATGGCGCCCGCAGTGGCGGCTGTGTCCGCGGTGGCGGTGGGGCCTGCTGCGGCGGCGGGGCCTGCTGGGGGTAAGTCGTTGTACTACTTACGGTCACGGTGACCCGTGGGGCCCTGGCTGCAGCAGCTGCCTGGTTTGCCCACATGGAGTTGGCGAGCCTGGGTGCCACGGCCGCCATGGCGGCCCACGTGTCTGCTCCGGCTGCAGCGGCAGTGATGTTGGCTGACGCCAGAGGCGTGGGTGGGGTAGTGTTCGTATCTTATTTTTGGGCTTTCGTTCCTGCGGACGAAAGGGGCCCGTTTTGGCCCGCTTCGCTCGTTGGCTGGCGGACGAACGGCCCCTCCGGGGCCGTCATTCGTTCGTCCGGCCGGACGAACCGGACGAACGCCTGAAACCGACTTGAAACCCTTAAGATTACCCGTTCCACCGTCAATGTTGTAAACGGCATACTATGCTTTGAGGTAACAACCAGGCTTCGAGTGCCTTGGTACGGCAAATGCCGTTGCAGCAAACTGCAGGCACAAGCCCCGGCCCGCCTCGATCGGCGCGGGCACGCACGGGCCCCGGTCCTGACCCGAGCCAGAAGAGGAATTTGATTGTCCGGCCAGACGAACGTTGTACATTTCGGTCCATCTCTTTTCGTTTGGCTGGTGGACGAACGCAGGCCTTCGGCCGGCGTTTTGTTCGTCCGGCCGGACGAACGGGCCTTCGGCCGTTCGTCCAAAACGGCCCTTCGGGCCGTCGGATCATCCGGACGACGAAGATACGAACACTGGGGTGGGGGTGGAATGCGTGGGGTCATGCCGGGCGTGGTGCCCGTCCCCATGGGTGCGTGCTGTATTCCTGCTCCCACCTCGGGCTCCGGGCCCCATCTATCTGGTCCGCTGTACGGCCGCTACGTACGGTGGCGGCACCCCGCTCGAGGGGCCTGGCTGGGCCGGGGCAGCTGCGGTCTGGGCGGCTTGGTGTTGCTATTGCAACTGCTGCAGCCGCTGCATCTGGCGCGCCAGCTCCGTCCGTGGCGGCCGTTTGCAAGGCATGGTGAATGGTCCCCCCGATCTTTGGGCGTGAGCCTGTATGTCCAGGTGAGGCGCCGGCTTCTGGAACCCCGTCTTGTCCCATGTGCACCGCGGGGTGGAGTAGGACATCGCGAGGAACTCGGGGATGGCGCAAGGATCTAGGCGGACGTGAACGCCCTTGATTTCCCACACGGGGCGCTCCATCTTGTGCAGATTTGTGACGGGCAGCTGCACTTCCACTGCCGGGTCGCTGGGTAGGAGACGGACTGGTCCCAGCTGAAGGCGTCCCCGCTTGACGGCTGGCGAGGTGGCGAGCTGTGCCAGCCCGCCGTTCCGGAGCAGAACACTGATCTCTTGCACTGCGTGTGGTGCTGCTGGGGAGCTTCCGTTGGGGGCACGTGCTGATCCGTCCGCGGCCCAAGCGCGGGCCCAGCCTCCTCGGGCGGTACCAACGCGCGTAGTGTGCCCGTGAGGGCCTTGCCAAGCAAGCGGCCCAAACAGCTGGGAGTGTGTGTCCGCGGGGCCGGAGCCGGGCGGCTAAATGATTTCGAATGTGACGAAGTCCTGCTCCGTCGAGGAAGAGCTGGGCGCCCGCCGGAAGCCATCCCTTCAACTCCTCGGTGTAAATATATTATCTCTCAGCCTGGGGCCGATGTGGCTGTGAGCGAGTTGCTGAACTGTCGCCTGTCCATTTGAACGTCGTTGGGGCGCGGAGGTCCGCGCCCGTCCGTTTTCAGCCATGATGGCCTGTCCTATCTAGGTATTTTGCATTACAGTCGAAATTTCGCGTTTGCCGCGGCCGAAGAGGTCGGCCAGTGGCAGTTCGCGGACGCACTTATGTTGTTGCGATACTGGAACGTGGTGTCTCGCCCTGGCAAGTGCTGTGCTGTTGTGATGGTCGTTGGCGGCCGTTGCCGTTTTGGTAGTCACGAGGGCCAAGATGTCGCCCAGCCCTGCCCTGCCCGGCCGTTTTTGTGCCCTCTGTTACCATTACTGTATGCATACACGTTACATACGCGTAATACACGTTTCGCTGTCCCGCTCGTTCCCAACTTTCATTGCCCTTGTCCAAGGTCTCCTCCAGTGGACATGGCAATGGCTACGTATAGCAACACGTCCATTATTTCTGTGTGTTATTTCCTCAGAAGGGGTCGCGTTCTAGTGGTCGTTGGTGGCCGTTTCATTTCTGGTCGTCACGAGGGCGATTATGTCGCCCAGCCCAGCCATGGCCGGACTGTCTTGTGCTTTCCGTTACTCATTTTGTTCCGTCTCCTCTACGGCCGTCCGAAGTGTGCAGTGAGCACGCCCGAACCACTTTCGCGTTGCGCGTACCTTCCTGGTACTGCTTTTTACTGCTGTATTGGGTCCCACGTCCTGGGTCCCACGCTGTACCCAGGGTTATACCCAGGGACATAAACCTCTTTTGGTTCTTAGAACCAAAATCGGTAATAACAAAGTCAATAGGAATGATGCGTAATTGCAGATCGACGGTTACGCATGCGGCCAGAGCGGACCACTATATCAAATGCGGTGACGCATGCGTACTGCTCAGGAAGGAGAACCAAGCGCCCGGAGGACGCAATCGTTGCGTAGAAACACATGCAAGAATGGCATAAGCAATGGAAGTCATTTGTGCGAGGCAAAACACGGGAGCGCGAACAGCGGGAAGGAGAAGGCCGAAACCGGGAAGCGGGCATTGCCACCACGAACGCGGAGAATGCAAAGGCAGCGCGAAGGAGTATCAACAAATGTTAGCGAGGGCATGCAACACGCCATAAAGACCAGATGGCGAGCTGTGACATACAGTTACGCGAACGGTTGACGCAATACGCGGAGACCTCTGCTGGACCGACACCGCGATCAGAAGAACAAATCCAATCTGAATGGCGCTTGGATGCAAAGCGACGGTTACGCATGCGCGAGGCGCAGGACCTAGGAGGCCGAAACCGGAGCATACATACGCTGCGATGCGCAGGTTCACTCGCGTCCAAAGGCTGTTTGCAGGGCGACGAAAACGACGCAGTAAACGGTGCGTGAACCTGGCGTTTACGCGCGAGGGTGATGAACAGGTAAAGCGACCAAGCACCGCATCCGTACAAGAGCTGTCCGTCGAAGGAAGCCTCAAATTGTCGCCGGTATGAGCGGCTTCCCGAACGCTATACGTGGTTGCCACTGTCATTATAGGTGTTCGCCTTTCGCTGTCACAGCCCTGAACACCCGGAAGCAGCAGGTGTGACAGCGATCGGCGCAACAGCATCAGCAGCGGCCGCGACCGGCCGCGGGCGCGTCTTGCATAGAGACGGGATGCACGCGGATCGTAGGTGTCATTCCTTTCTTGACACAGCAATCAGCAGCGTTTCTGGCCGGGGGGAATCCGCATGGAAGTACCTGGCGGACGGCCATCTTCGGCACGTCCTCGGCCATCTTCGGTACGTCCTTTAAGGAGCACTGTCAGTGCGTACATGCTGGGGCAGCTCGCATTAGTACAAGACAGTGTTGCAGCAACCATCAGCGGGTCGAGGCCCGAGCTGGAATGGCTCCTGGCGTCCTGGGGCAGGGCGGCCCAACCTGGGCTAGAACGTTGAGGAGTAATAACACGCGTCTACCCGCCGGTAGCCCAGCTGAACCAAAGTGGCCTCGAGCAGGCTGTGCACAGTGCCCGGGAGCGGGCCGCAGCCCGGTTGTTGGGGGCAAGAAATGCGAGCGAAGTGCAGGCCGAACAGAGCCAGGATGTGCTGGAGCGGGCTGTGCATGATGCTCAGGAGCGCGTTGCAGCCCGGTTGCGCTGACGAGGGTACGGTAGGCTAGGGTAGGGTAGTAGGGTAGGGTTCGCAAGGAAGACAACACCTTGGGCGTGCAGGTCGTCCTCTTCATCGTGTATACGGCGGAGCTGCAAAACTGCCGTGCGGACCGTCAGCCCCGCGGAACTGGGTTGTGAATCCTATGACGTGCCTAAGAATTAGGACACTGAATCTATGACCGGAAGGTCACGAGTTCGATCGCGGCCTTCGCAGAGGGCTGGGTGACCAATGGGGGCCCTGGTGTAGGACCAACAGCAGGCGATCGCATGGCTCTTTAGCCGCGTCCCTGTCCCCTGCACTGGTAGAACTCCTCACGGTTGAAGGTTCAACAAGGATGTGTCTGGTATGTCTGGGAAAAATGCGTGCGGGTTCCAAGGTGTGATCGGAGTGAGACGGGGCCCAGACACGGAGGGGTGGGCTAAGCAACCCATCTTAGTCATAAATGCGGTCGCCGTGGTTGTGGCTGGGCTGTACCCGCCGAAGAGGCATCAGTCTGCTCCCTTAACACACGCTTGGGCTTACGGTCCAGCGTCAACTTTCCTTGTGCATGCGGTGCCACAGTGCCATGGCCGCCACCCCCGCCGGGGACCGTGGTGGGACCGGGGGGGACTGGGGGGGACCGTGGTGAGACCGCCGGGGACCGGGGTTTTGGGCTTGATTGTGGACCCTCTGTCTGCCAGTTTTTCCCCGCTGTGATTGCCCCTGTATGTCGGGCTACGTGAAGCATGGGAATGCTTGGGTGTTGTTCACCGTTGAGCACAACGTGGGCAAAACGACGTGTGTAACGTGAAGGCCTTTGGGGCCCACAGGGGGAGGGTGGGGCATGGCCTCCGTGCTTTGCTAGTGGGTTAGGATGGCCACATTCAATCAAGATGTCATCCTGCCTGGGCACGCACACCCATGTAAGCCGCAGCATTCACGTCGCCCCTTCGTGCGGATGGCCCCTTCATGTGGGTCGCCCCTTCGTGCGGGTCGCCCCCCACTGCGGGTCGCGTTCCACTGCGGGACACCTCCCACTACGGGTCGCCCCTTCGTGTGCAGCCATGTGTTCTTGCGTCCACATTCACACATGTTTGGGTGGGAGTCGCACGTGTGGATGGGAGTCGCCCCTTCATTCGCGCACAGCAGCGTGTGTGCGTGTGACACGCTTGGGCTTACGGTCCAGCGTAAACGTTCCTTGTGCATGCGGTGCCCCAGTGCCATGGCCGCCACCCCCGTCGGGGACCGTGATGGGACCGGGGGGGACTGGGGGAGACCGTGGTGAGACCGCCAGGGACCCTCTATCTATCTGCCAGTTTTCCCCCGCTGTGATTGCCCTTGTCGGGCTATGTGAAGCATGGCATTGCTGGGGTGTTGTTCACCGTTGAGCACAACGTGGGCAAAACGACGTGTGTAACGTGAAGGCCTTTGGGGCCCACAGGGGGAGGGTCGGGCATGGCCTCCGTGCTAGTGCCCTGCTTTCCCCCTATCTACATGTCCGCTCAGACTATCTCCAGTGTTAGGATGGCCACATTCGATCAACATGTCATCCTGCCTGCGCACGCACACCCATGTAAGCCGCACTTGCCGCAGCATTCACGTCCGGACTGGTTTCAACCTAGGCATTTACAGGTTCTCGTGAGAGGTCCAGCCACTTCGTTGACCACGTGGCCCGAAGGTGCTGCATTAGCTGTACATATAGTATGATGATCTGGGATGATCGTTTTGATAATAGCGTGGGATACAGGTCCTTCGTAACTCTCGGGATGGAACCTGCGATCCGCAATTCCAAGCCGACCTGTTACTGCTGCGTACCGCCGGGCGCTGGCTGCGGCACACTGACTATCGGCCGTCTTCCTATCAACACACGCTTTCCACAACTCAACGGCGCAACCAAATTCCGGGATCGCCGCAGGCCCTTCTTTCAAAGCTTGGAAAGTTGTGTGCCGCAGGCTGCGGTCAGCAGTCGCATGTCCGACTATTTCCAGCCAACTTATCCGAATACGAGAGCGAGCGTTGTCGCACAGCTACACTTTAAGTCATGTTTACGATAAGATGTCTCAGATTGGTTGCCTGAGCGACTTTCATGTTTACGATAAGATGTCTCAGATTGGTTGCCTGAGCGACTTTCGGTCTTTGCCTCCGGCGTCATGTCACGATGGCTCCCTAGCTTTTAGTCGTCCTGTCAGTCAGGTCAGTCCGATCAGTCAGCCAACAGCAGCCAAGCACATGACCGGTCATCGACTAATCACGTGATCGGGTTTCATTCTTTAAACGTTTTGTTAATTGCTGTCCATCCTCGCTGGCACTATGATAAGAGTGCCTCAAGCCTCCACATCGAAAGCGATTGCCCAGCTGGTTCCAAGCGGGCGAACCGAAGCGCACCGATGTTTTTGCGTTGTTGTCGCTGCACGCCTGTTGGAGTGTATATATCTTCATATATACATATATCTGAAGATATGTATATATGAAGACAAGAATAGGCGCGCATGATTCATTTGAGGTTCGCCTGCTGTTGTCCTACCGGTCCAACCTAGCCTATCCGCCAGCTACCCCCAGTAGCCGCCACGGGAGGGACGAGCCCCGCCCCACGAGCCCTTGGCACTTGCTGCAGGGCGGCAGATTGTCATTGCGACGTGCGTCAAATGAGTCGTTGAGCGTCGTTGAGCCCTTGTCGAGTGCGCCGCCAGGCGGCTTACCGTCAGCCCGCAAATGCCTCCACCCCCTGGCCCTCCTCCTCGACTACCTCCACTCGCCTGAAGACCAGGAACCCCCGCTCCCAAGATCCCCTCCGAGCCCCCTCGAGAAGGACGGCGCCGCCGCCGCGCCCCCATCCTCGGCGGGCCCTGACCCCGCCGCCGCGCCCACCCCTAGCCCCGACTCCGCCCCCGCTGCAGATCCCGCCCCTCGCCCCATGAACGGCTCTCCCCCGCCTGCCCCCAACCCCGCCCCTCCCGCCACCCCAAAACCCGGCCCCGACCCCATGCCATACTCCGCGCCGGGCGCCATGTCCGACCCCGGCCCCGACCCCGCGTCTGTGCCCTGCGGCTGCACCTCCGACGGCGCCGCCGCCCCCGAAGCCGCCGCAACGTCGTACGTGTAGTACTGCGCCGCCGCCGCCGCTGCCGCCTCGGCCCGCCGCTGGCGCTCAACCGTAACGCTGACGGCCACGAAAAGGTCGCGGTTGACGTACGGATAGTCGTACAGCCACACGCCAGACTGGGGCAAGTACAGCTCCCGTACCACCTGGCAGCAGCAGCAGAAGTGGGGATTTCCGGTTTGGGAGGAGTGGGGGAAGAGCATAACAGACGGGCCACCCACGGATAGGCCGCCGCCCGTAAGAATACGGTACAACAAGACGGGGTGCAGGGTAATAAGAAATATACCGCAGCGGTGAAACGGAGGCGACACGGGGGGAGGTCTTGCACACAGGTTCCCTCACGGGGTTACGGACACAGCGGTGTCGACCCTACCCGACCCGACCCGTCCGACCCGCCGGGCGGTGTCGGCCCTGGTCCCCGCCCGCACGCCGCGGTCCACACAGCTGCACCATCGGAGTTCAGTGCACGCTCACTTGCTCCTCCCCCTCCTGCATGTCCTGACATCATGTCTTTGCTCGGTTGGCTACCCTACCCTACCCTACCCTACCCTACCCTACCCTACCCTACCCTACCCTACCCTACCCTACCCTACCCTACCCTACCCTACCTCTGCTCTCAGCCGCCCTCTCTCATGTGTTTTTACTTGAAGCCCGATTTCTTTGCCCCCCCACCCGCCATTCGGTGTGATGGTGCAATGGTGTCCCCCACCCCACCCCACCCCACCCCCATTCTGCTTCGCCCTGCTGCTCTCACCTTGAAGGAACTGAAGCGGTCGTCGCGGCTGAGCACGAGCAGCTCCACGGCGTCACCGGTGCGAATGGTTTCGGATCTGCCGAAACACAAGGGACAGGGCGCGACCCACACGGGACCAGCGAGAGGCTTAGCAGGCCTAGGCAGCGGCGGCGGCGGCGGTACTGTAACAGGGATGGGGCCGCAGCGATGGAATAAAGGCGACATTGGCGAACGGATCCGGGCGACTGGCGGGGGGCTGGGGGAGGAGCCGTTTCTGCCACGCACGCGAAACAAATTCAGCGCGTTCCTCCACGATAATTAGAGCAGCACCCCAGTGATCGCCGTCCGATCTTGAATGGCAAGCGAGCGAGCCACACACCCCCCAGCTCCGCCATGGGTGTGTGAGGGGTTCTGCAATGCCTCCCTCCCCCGGTCGCTCGCCCCATTGTACTGCCATACTCATTTAATCCCCCCCACCCCCTCCCAAATCCCGGCTTGCTCTTGCCCCTCGTCGGCAACGCTCCTTCGTGATAGCATGTCTTCGCCCTACAAGCTCTCAGCACCACCACCCTCCACACCAGCGTGTGCGCATGCACACGCCTCCAGATGCTGCCCGTTGGCTTCGCACCGCACCTGAGCTGGTACGGCAGCTCCAGGGAGACCCGCGCGCCACCGACCCACGGGTCGCCCACCAGCAGTGACACCACGGGTGGCTCCTTGCTGAGCAGCATGCCGCCAATCGCCAGCCCGTTGATCTGAACATCCAGAACCTGCGCGGGTCAAATTGGGTCGGGTCGGGTCAGGGCGGCGCTCACACGCACGCCCGCACGCACGCCCGCACGCACGCGCTTACACGCAGATGTTTTTTTTACAGTTTTGACCTGGCTTTGGTGATATTTGTGCCTTCGAGAGTCGTTTTATGCAGCTATCGCGCACGCCTCCCGACCGCGAATTACCGGGCCGTACAGGAAACACGCAGGCGCTTTGCATGCTCACGATGCAGCCACGCCCAGTAGCCCACCCGCGCCGCGCCGCGCCGCGCCGCCGGCTCGCACACACGGCGGCGGCCAGGCAACTGCCAACAGCATACGGGCGCGCGGAAATGCAGCCGACCAGAAACCCTGAGCCAAGCCGCAGGGGGGAACCGCGGCGACGGCTCCCAGACGCCGGTCCGAGTGGAGCGCCAGAACCGACCCGCGGGTCCCGCCTTGCGCCTCGATCAACTGCTTACGTGGGTCCCACCCGAAACTTATAATACCAGGGGACAGCCCACGCGTTGAGCGCTGGAGCCAGTCTTTCACGGCCCTCTTGAGTGCTCTCATGAGATCGTCCGCCAACACCCAAGGTCCCGCCCGGCCCCCATTTCGTGTGTTGTGTGGGTAAAGCGAGAGTTGTGTGTGGGTAAAGCGAGCGAGAGTGAGGGAGAACCGTGATCGAGACCAAGTCCCCGTCTGCTTCCATCCCTCCGGCCCTGGCCGGTGCCGCTCGGCCGTTCCCTGCCGGGGCCCTGGGGTCGCTGCTGCGCCGCCAGACCCATCCCAGGATCCGCGCATTCCCACGTCGCACTCCCTTCAACCTCCGCCAAGCCCCACTGACCTCCCTTTAGCCTCCCTTCGCCAAGCCCCACCCGACCGGTCACAGCTCTTCCGGTATAGGTAACAGATATTGGTAACAGGTACACATGGTAAGCCATTCCTGCATCCGTTGTTCCGTTCCACCGCCCACGTCGCGCCCTACCCCCCGCTGCGCTCTCGTCTTTCTGTCTGCTACGGTACCCACCTCTGCCCGCCAGAGCCCCACGCAAGCAAAGTTCTTGGAGTAGAGATCCAGGTTTCGGATCCCAGCCCGGATCCAGGGGCTCCAGATGGGGTACAGCAGCGCCGGCCCCGCCAGCACCGCCGCCTTGGAGAGAATCACGGAGGCGCCTATGGACCCCACGAACTGCACGATGCGCCTGGGGGGAGAGAGCGAAGAGGGCCGGGACGGTCGCGGAGGGCCGGGGGGGGCTGAGTGGGTGGGCCCGGGTGAGGGGGAGCCCGGGCGCGCTGCCGCGGAGGCGGCGGTGCGGTTTGGGTTCGGGCCGAGGCGGGGCGCGAGGGGCAGGCGGGCGGGTGCGCCGGTCAATGCGCCCCGTCGGGTGGGTCCCGGCCCCGCCCACAGCCCGGCGCCGCCCGCCTCCGCTGGCCCCACCGCTCCGCCGCCCAACGCCCACCGCTGCACCCCCCGCGCGGGCCCCTCCTCGCCCTCACCAAGCCTCGGCCACTCGCAGTCACTTCCTTTGCGGGTAAGAAAAGAAAGCTTTAGGACGAAAACGTGGGTAAGAGCCACCCGCGAGTGCCAGCTAGGAGAAGCCCAGGGCGTGAGACGACCCCCGCGCGCGGCGCGCAGGCCACTCCCACCCCTCCCCACCCGCGCAGGGTCCGCTCGCTAACGCCGTCTCCCGGTCTACGTCCCTTCGCAGCGGTAACTTTTTTCTAATCCACCTCCCCCTCACAGCCCCTGGCCGCACACCCCTCCCTCCCCCTAGCCGCCCTGGCCCGGGCCCTGGTGGTCCTGCGGCCCCACACGGTCCGTCATCCGCCACTCACTCCTGCAGGGTCCTTGGCTGGAAGAAGTCCACCTGGGTCGACATGGGGGCAAGCGGCAGCATGGACGACTGCGGGGCAGGAGTGGCAGGAGAGCGGGGGGAAACGGTTAGGGCTTAGGGGGGCGAAATGCGCCACTGGGTCTGCGGTTGCAGCCGGAGAGCCAGCAGGAGAGGGCCGGGGGCGGAAGAGAGTATGGGAGGAGGAGGGGTAAGGAGATAACAAAACAGCAGCGATGAAGCGGAGGCGAGGGAAGGGGGCGGGAGGAGGGGCCCCGTTCTCCGTGATTGGGTTGGATTGGAGTGGAGTGCGGGCTTGGGCGCGGGTGGTTGTGGCGAAGGCTGCGGGCGGAGGAGAGGCGAGGGAGGCTCTTTTGGCAAACGACATGACCACATGCCGCATGCAGGTTCGGGTACTTTGGGTTGCCTTGGGCTGACTGCTGCAGCCAGCGGAGGAAGCAGCCAATGGTCAGTTCATCCCGTCCCCGTCCTATTCCAGCCGCCGCTTCTTCTCTGCACTCTAGCCGCCGCTGTTGCTGCTTCCTTTCGCCCATGTAAGCCGCGCCGGTCGCCTTGAATAAAAATTCTGTATCTGAATGAACGGTTTTTTTTACAGTATACCCGGTCGCTGCGTTGCAAAACCTCCCCCACTCACTGCGTCCTGCCCAGGCAGCAAAACGATGTCCGACGGCCGAAACGCGTCGGGCGACGGCGACGCCCCGGAGCTGCTCGCCGCGCCGCTGCCGCCGCCCGTCGCGTCGTTGCCGTACGGCTGCCCTGTCCATGCTCCGTACGATCCGTACGGCGGCGCCCAACCGGTACCTTCGCCCCGCCAGCCAGGACCGGCCCTTGCCCAATCTGGGTCGGTGGCGGCGGCACCATCTGGGTCGGTGGCGGCGTCAGCGGCGGCGGCGCCGCCGCCCCAACCGCCGTACGCACGGCCGCCGTCTCGACGACCGTCGCCGGCGGCGCCGCTGCCGCTGGCCGCAGCGCCGGCAGCGGCGCCGTTCTCACCAGCCCGAGGCTCGCCGGCGGTGGTGCGCGATGATGAAGACGATGGCGGCGGGGGCGCAGCGCCGTCGCCGCCGTACGGCTCGTCCCATCCGCTGCCGTCGCTGTACGCGACGCCGCCCCAGTCCGTCAGGGGGTCAACCTCACCCCAGTCCGAGCCAGCGGCGGGGCGTGAGTACGGCACCCGTGGCGGCTGCTGCAAGGGCGGCTGGCCCTGTCGCGGCTCCTGCGGAGCCGCCGCTGGCTGCTCTCCCGCCAACCCCTCCGATGGCGCCGCGGAGGCGATACCCGGAGCATCTGAGGGCGGTCCATCCCACGTGGGCCGTGGGGGGATTGTGCGATGTGGGTCGGAAGACCACTGGGCTGTCCCCTGCGGGTGCCCGCTCTCGCAGTACTCGGCAGCGGCAGGGGTACGAAGGCTTGAGTAGGTGCCGTCAGCTTGGGCCTGCTGTTGTGACTGCGGCTGCTGCAATGGCGGCTGCTGAGGTAGTGCTTGCGGGTCCTGTGACCAGTCGCCAACGCTACCGCCGGCGTCCGCCCATGCGGGCGGCTCTGCCGGCTGCCACGCCTGCGGCGCGGGGCCTGCGCCTCCCGGCACGTCGCCTGGGATGGGTCCTGCTCGCAGCTCTTCGCCCGTAGTTACATACGGCGACGGTCCGTAGCTTGAAAATCCGTCAGGGACGGCGCTGTCCACATTGTCCAGCAAGTTTCGGTTGATGGGGCGCCGCTGCGCTGCGACGGCTTTCAGGAGACGACGCCCACACGGCCTCTGAGGCGTTGGTGGTACTTTAAGGTTATTCGAATGTGAAGAAGTTGCAGGATTTCCTCCATGGCCGCTCCAGGCGCCAGCTTGTCGAAAATCAGGAAAGAGCATGGCTGCGACTTTTACATAAAAGGATAACCCTTTATACTATTGTCATAGCCACGCCAATTGACCCGTGCCTAGGTTACATCTGCTTCGGTGTTGTAAAGCCCGCTGCAAAAGAAAGGGTTACTGAAAATCCTAGCACGACTTTCAACCCCACAGCGGCTCTATGAAGAATTTAAAATTAATGTTTCCTTTTATGTTATCATAAAACAGCTTTCTAGGTAGGATGTGTTAGTGGTAGCTGCTGTTCACTATCAACTGTACGTTGGGTCCTTGTGAATTCAGCAAGTCTGCCAACACTCGCCCTTCATGCAAAGCTGGTACTCCATCGCCAGCATATACAACCAAGATGTTGACGTTGACCTTGTGACACATACCCGTGAAGGGACAAAAATATTTTGAAATGGCGGCAACCAAGGTGTTGCGTTCGCTGTTGCTTGATGAGCTTCTTGGCACGGACGATGTGCAGGAGTTGATAGCTGATGACACGGGCGCTTGTCTCTCTGCCTACCTATGCCGCACCTCTTCCCAAAGTGGGGATCGCTCGTTGGCGCCAACGGTTGCGGAGCTGCGGGCTGCAGTCCTCCAGCTTGCCAAGCAAGGTTACCTGGACCACAGTCAAGGCATTCGACTTAGCAAGCTCGGTGGTGCAGCACGGTCCACCCAGCCGACTGCCAGGCAGCAGGTGGGAGTGGCTTGCCCCCCCTTTCAGTACGCAGCAACGGCGCACATATTGTGAGAGGTGCCTCAGAAGGGCTGCCTTCCCCACTAGCCACGCCCTGCATTGGGTCTGGGATACGGAAAACGGGGCCCCTTTCGTATTATATCTCAAGAAACGGCAGTGTCCTCCCACCCACCCTCCCTGCCACCCTCTGTTTCGCGCTTTATGAAGCACCAGGCTTCCCAATGCCTCCACAGGCCGCCAGGCCCAAGCACCAATCGGAGCATTCACTCATCATATCAGGCCTCCCCCGGCATGAGGCTGGCCAGACATCCGCCCCACCCCTGAACCGCTTCCACATCAAACCCCTCCCCCAACCCCTGGCCATCGCCCTGGCAGGCGACAGGTGCCGGCGGCGCCCCGCCGAGCCCCTCCGCCTTCCCCGCTCTGCCATCAGCGGCACGCCCACCACCCGCGACCCCCACCGCCGCCACCCCAACATCGTCATGGGCTACCTCCTTCGCAGCCGCAGCCGGCCTGACGCCCTCGAGCGCTGCCGGGCCCTCCCCTGCGCCTCAGCCCGGGGCCCCGGGCGCTGCGCCGACGCCCAGCGGCGGTAAGCTCCAGGGAGCCTGGGCGCAGGGCCCCCTGGGCGCCATGAGTCATAAGAAGCAAACCGCGCTGGACGAGCGGATGCGCGGCCGCACACCGCCGGTGCCCCCGCCGCAACCCGGCGGCGTGTGGGCGGCCGGCAGCCCGTCCGCTTCCGTGGGCAGCACGGGCAGCGCACAGACTGGGGGCGGCGGACGCGGCGGCCGTGCCAGGCAGCACAACCCCTCGCCTGCAGCCGGCCATGGCCATACGCCGGCGCAGGCGCCGGACGGGGCGGCCGGCGCAGGCTGCTGGGCCAACGGGTTGCCCGCTGCCAACGGCAGGGCCTCCGCCGCGGGTGCTTCGCCCAGCATCGCCGCGAACGGGCATCAGCACCCGCCCAGGTCGGGAGGGGGCCCGTCGCACCCCCAGCCCGCGCAGCAGCAGGGCCAAGGGCCTGGGGGCCAGGGGACTGCGCAGAACCAGGCCGCACTTCAGGCGCAGGTGCAGGTGCAGAGCGGCGGCATAAAGCGCATTGTGCCGATGCCCATTCAGCAACAGCCACAGCCGCAGGGCTCAGCCACTCCGGGCACCTGGCCGTCTCCATCATGCGCGGGCCCGGCCCTGGGCTCGGGGTCAGGGCAGGCGGGCCCTATGGCCAGCAGCCCAGCGGTAGCTGCGAGCGCGATGAACGCCTGGGGCGTGCCGCCGGTTAACACATCCAAGCAGCAGCAGCGCCAGGCGGCCCAGCAACGCCAGCAGCAGCAGCAGCAGCCAGGCGCAGGTGCGGCCGCCAAAGCGCCAGCCTCCGCCGCCGGCGAGGAGCCTGCGGAGCCGCATCCAGTAACCCCCTGCAGCGCCATCGTGTCTTCTAACCTGGGTGGACCCGACGGCCTGACGACCCCGACTCCTAACTGCTCCTCCCTGGCTGCCGCAGCGGCCAACCAGCAAAACGACCCCATTACGCCCGCGGGCCAGATCGTTCCGGCGGTTAGCGATGGCACGCTCAACCAGCACGGCAGCGCGACCTCCGGCGCGCGGTACGGCGCCCGGTACTGCAGCCCACCGTCCATCACGTCGTACCCTCAGGGCCGCCCGCCGGTGGCGCCGGGGCGGGCTGGGGTGGGGTTGGGGGCGGGGCCGGATGCCGCCGGGCGCCTTTCTCAAGTCCAGGAAAGTCCGGCGGGCTGCTCGGAGGCTGCCGCTGCTTCGAGCCGGGGAGAGGGGGCCTCGGCCGGGGGCGCGGACCCGTGGGTCGTTTCTGGATCGGGTCCGGAGGCTGCGCCGTCCTCGGGCTTGGGGGCCACGTGGGGTCCCGCGCACGAGCGCCTGGCGCGGCTTCACGCGTGGGTGCTGTGCGCCGGCTCGGTGGCCTGCTTGCAGGTAGGCGCGGCCCGGCCCGGGGTTTAACGGCTGAGGGACGGATAGGGGCGGGGACAGGGTGACGCCGCGGAGGGACGGGTAGTGGTCAGGCAGGGGAAGGCAGGGGAAGACTGGAGCCTAGGAGCGCGTGATGGGGGCGGAGAGAGATGCGCATGGGAAGAGGCTGGAGCCCGAGGCGGCGTGATGGGGACCGTTGGACGCGGGCGGCTGCGCGTTGAGCCTGGGCGAGTCTTGCGGTGGGGCAAGATGAAGGCGGGACGGCTTGGGCCTGGGCCCTCCTCGAGCACCGCTGTCCGCATCGCAGGACGCGGGCAGGCAGTGCGAGGAGCTGGCGGGCCCGGGACCGAGTGCCATTGCCAGGCCTGCGCCGTGCCAGGGCCGCGGATTCCCTCCTTGAACTGTTGCAGTTATCACAGTCGACGTCGGGCCTGAATCCACGGGGCCGCGTGTTTTGGGTGCCCGCAAACCCCCTAACACCTTCTTGCCAATGTCCATACGCGACTGCTCTGTGCCTCGCTGCAATTTGTCATTGCACAGGACGAGGTTTCGGAGCTGCTGTACCTGTTGGCGTGCCCGCCGGAGGTCCTGCTGGCGTCGGGGGCCGATGGCGGCGGCGAAGCCGCCACCCTCGCCGCCAAAGCATCATCCGCCGCCGTCGCCGCCGCCGCAGCGGCAGCGGCAGGAGGCGCTGGCGCGCGGTCCAGGGACGTGCGCGATGCGTCGCTCGATTGGCCGCTGCACGTTGCTGTACAGTACGGCTGCGCGGTCCTGTCCCGCTGCGGCGGTTTGCTGTCCGGGTTGGGGCACCGGCTGCTGGCGGCGGTGGCGACGTGCGCCGCCGCCAGGCTGGCGGCGCCGTCGCTGGCGGTGGCGGCCGACGCGGCGGCGCAGCGGCGGGAGCGCAGTCTGGCTCGCAGCCGGGCGGTGGACGCGCTGGGAGGTGGGTGTGTGCGTGTGTTGTTGGATGGGTGGGTGGGCACTCATCCCTGCACTCCCGTCTTCTGCAACTCGCCTTGAGATCGGTGGCGCTTGCCCAAGCCCACCTCCCAACGTCTTCCCGGCGCGCCGCCCGCAGGCCAGCGGCTGCAGCTGGTGGGCCCTATGCTGCAGTCCGGTAACGACATGGCCTCCGGCAAGTCCCGCAGCCAGGAGCAGCAGCGCCGCGTCAGCAACCGGGAGCGGTGTAGGGACATGTTTTTCGCCGTCATACGGCAGGTGGGTACGTGTGCCGTACTGTACGGGTGGCGCACGACGAGGCACCGGCGGGTGGGGCGGCGGCGGGAGCGCCGCTCCCCCGGGGCGGGCTGGGAGGGCCCGAGCACCCTCCGGCGTCGCAGCAAAATGCCGTATGCAGTTGTGAGGGGCTCCTCTCGGCAGAGCAAAGCGACGACGGCCCGTCTCGGCGGACGACGCGCGCGGTGCGATTGCGGTGGTCGAGCGGTGCGCCACCCAGCCAGCACCCGCGCATCCCGCCCTCGACGCCGCACCTTCCCACCCCGCAGGCAGCGTCGCTCGTCAACCGCGGCGGCGACAGCGGCGGCCTGCCGGAGGCTCCTGCCACCGGCGGCGGCGGAAGGGCCGGGACGCCGGGGCCACTCGGCCACACGCCGCCGCCGTCGACGCCCATGTCTGCCGGCGGCGCCGGACTGGGCGCCTCCTCCTCCTCCTCCTCTGCCGCCGAGTCGTTGGCCCCCCTGCGGGCCCAGTGTCTGGAGGTGTTGCAGTCCCTCCATCCGGACAACCTGCTCTTCTTCGCGGAGCTCTTCACGGGCTGTGTGCTGCAGGTGGGAGGGTGGGGTGGGGTGGGGTGGGGTGGGGTGGGGTGGGGTGGGGTGGGGTGGCCAGGCTGGTTTGATGGGTGATGGGTGGGGGCGAAAGGCCGTGTGGAGGGCCGGTTGTTCGTTCGTTTCCATGCGTGCGTGCGGCCGTGCGCGCGAGGCCAAGGCAGTGGCATCGTGCCGTTCATGTCATGACGGCCGCGGACCCATGGGTCACACGTGTCTCCCAGGGTGCTCACCTCACTCTCAACCTCAGTCTCATCGCAACAGTCCTGAGGCCCCAGCACCAGTTTTCTTTTCCGCACCGGAGCCGCCCGAAGGCCTGGCGCACCTGGACTGGCTGCTCGTCCTGTGTACGGTATCTGACGAAGGTGCGCCAGGAATGTGACCTGACGCGGCCTGACACGCTCTCCCACCTCCCTCCCTGGACCGGCATCTGAATACTGCTACTGCCACCCGCGCAGGCGGCCGCCACCGGCGAGAGCCTGGTGGAGGGCGACCTGGCCAGTCTGGCCTCACGCAACCCCTCCAAGTTCCAGCGGCTCAACCAGCGCATGCAGCAGGTGGGAGGCGACGGCGGACGGCGGACGGGTCGGGCGCTCGGACGTGCTGGCTGGGGAGCCAAGCTGGCTGCTTGCTTGCTTGCTTGCTTGTGAAGGCGGGGGGATTGGATCTAAAAGGATTTTTAAGAATGGAAAGGGATGATCGCAGCGAAGAAGGAGACGAGGCAACGGGGCACCTGAAGGAGCGGGCGGGGAAAGGGTTAGCGCGGGCTTTTGGCGCTTGGGGGTGCCCGCTTCTTAAAGGAGGTCGTTGTCGGTTGTCAGTTGGCGCGCCATGCGCGCCGTCGGCGGTGCTGCGGTAGTCAGCTCTGAACTGAACTTCCGTGGTGCTGCCCAAGGCCGGCCGGCCGCTTTGGCCGTCTCCCGCCGCCTCGGGACGGTAGGAGCATGCAGCACGCCCGGAGTTGGCGTTTGGCACCGACAGAAGAGGTGTGGTTACTCTGCCCAAGTGTGTGTTCTTGTGGGCTTTGCGTGTGTGGGTGCAAGGAGGTGTGAGGCCAACCGAATCAGTAGCTTCGGCTCGCGCCCGCTGCTGCCGCTGCTGCTGCCGCTGCTGCTTACTGCTGCTGCTGCAGGCGCCCGGCCAAGTCCTCGCACAGCAAGCCACGACGCCGCAGTACCACCACCAGCAGCAGACGACGACGCCCTCCCAGTCAGGAGGCCGGGCTGCGCGCACGCCCGGCGGCTACGCAGACAGCGGTTTCGGAGCCAGCGGCGGCGGCGGCGGCCGCGCACACGGCGGCGGTTCCGGGAACACCCCGGGGCCCAGCAGCGGCTACGGTGGATTCAGTCACCGCGGCGGCGGCAGCGGCGGACTTGCAGCCGGCGGCGGCAGCGCGTACGGCAGCGGGTACGGCACGCTGGCGGCGGGGAGCGGCGGCGCCGGCGCCGGGCCCGACGGCGGCGGAGGCGGAGGCGGCGGATCGCAGCCGCGCGACACGTTTGGCGTCTCGGCGCGCTGCGCCGCCACGCTGCAGCGCTTGTCGTACTTTCCGCCTCCGCAGCGGCCGTACATTTTCTTCCTTGAAGCCACGGACAGCCAGTCGCTGGTGGCGGTTGTGTCGCGGCACATGGCGGGCGTGCTGCAGGTGGGTGCTTACCGTTGGCCATCAGCAGGACAGGACAGGACGGGGCGGCGGCATGCGTCCGCTGGCTCCAAAGCGGGGTTCCGGATTTTGGCAAATGGCAACCGGCAGATTCCGAGTGGGCACTGATGATGATGGGGCCCTCTCTTCAAGTCTTCATCTAATCCGTCGCTAGCCGGTTACCGAGACGCAATTTCGGAAAAGGTTGAGGTCAAGGAAAACGTGGTAGCAAGGCATGTGGGCGACGGCCCCGTTGCCCAGGAAGCGACCGCGGCGCGTAGCGAGCGGCCCAGGAATCGTGGGCGGGCCCCTTCCAATTTCCACATCACATGCCTCCGCGCACCGCCCCGCCGCTGCCGGATCTCGTCTTTGTTGCCCCGTCCCCCCCCCCATCCCCTTGTATCTCATTGTTATATTAAGGAGCATATCACTCCCTGATCCCCGTCCCAGACGAGACGGCCTTCTTCTGTTAGTTCACCGTTCACGGGCTCCGGCCTTTACGTGGATAACCCCTCAGACCATGCTGTGCAAGGCCCTGGGCGCGCCGTCCGCTACGAGTGCGGCCGCCCTGCACGGCCAGCAGGCGAGCGGCGGCTGCGCCGCCATAGGGCCCTCGCCCGCCGCCGCCGTCGGCCCCCTCGGCGACCACGTCGTGGCATCGGGGACACTGGCGTCGTACCTCGCCTACCTCAGTGTCGTACATGGCGCCGTACGGTACGGCGTGGCGCTGCCGCAGCCCGCGCCGCCGGCTCGCGATTGCGGTGGTTGCGGCGGCGCCGACGGGCAGGGTGGCCCCGCGCCATGTCGGCCGCCGCCGCCGCCGCTGCAGCTGCCGCGTCACCCGCCGCTTGACGTCCTGCACCTGCTGCGGGTCGCGGAGGAGCGCGGAGTGCTCGTCCATGTCGTACCGTGCGTGGCGCAGTACCTGTACATCGTAACCAACGGCTCCCGGATCGCGGCAGGTTCCTCGCCGGATGGCGGCGGCCAGCCGGCGGCGCCGGCGGCGGCCGACGGCGCCGCCGGCGGCGACACAAGCGGCGCTGGCGCCGTGATCGACGTGGCTGCCGTACAGCTGCCGTACGTCCAGGCCGTCGCGTCGCGGCTGCGGCGGCTGCTCGCGTCGCGGGCGTTGCAGCCCCAGCAACCCGCCTTCTGTGCGGCGGCGCTCTGCCTCCGGAGCGCTGCGGAAGAAGCCCTGTCGCACGCGGCCGCGGCGGTCGCGGCAGCGGCAGCCGCCGACGGCGCCGACGCTGCTGCTGCTGCGGCGGCGGCCGCCTGCGCTGACCAACACGCGGAGGATGCGGCGGCGGGCCCCAGCGGCGGGGATGCGGCCGAGTGGGACTCGCGGCTCGCCCGGAGCCTCCAGGTAAGGCGCAGCCGTACCCGGCCATACCTGGCTGTGCCTTGTGGATTTGGAGTTACATGTCAAGATGTGGATGTGGATGTGGATTCTAATAATTGATTCCCGCGAGCTGCGAGTCGGCCGAAAGCTGTCGCCGTTGCCTGCAGCCAAGCGGGGGTCGGTCAGGGGGCTGTTTATACCGGCGCAGGGGAAGCGCAGCAGTGCCGCCGCTACAGCATGCGCCTGCCGCCGCAGCTTCGCTCCTGGTTTTGAAACCAGCGCCCGGCTCCGCGTCTCTCCCGGCTCCGCGCGCGACCCTGCCCCTCCTCCTCCCTCTCCCGCAGGAGAGTGACGGCCTGGTGGACTCGCGACTGCTTGAGCTGTGCTGCCCGGGTAGGTCGTGGGTAGTGGGTCGGGGGGAGGGGGGTTAGGGAATCAGGTAGGGGCAGGTGAGGTCAGGTGAGGTGTGCTTCCGCCGGGACCAGGAGGGGGGAGGGGGCTTGAGCGTGTACCCAGCGAGGTGGGTGTGCGAGTGGGGTGGTGGAATGGCGTTGCTGTGAGGGGCAGCGGGCGGTGCCATGCTGCCTTCCACCCTCGCATCACCCACGGGCGCACTGCCTCCCCGCATCCCGCATCCTGCCCCGCGTTGCTCATGCATTACCTCCCGCCGCCCCTGGGTCCGTTCGCTAACGCCACCGCCGTCCCTCCGCTGCGGCGCCTTACCTCCCGCCTCCCCCGCCCCGCAGCGATCGAGGCGGCTTCTCGGGTGTTGCAGCGGGCTGCCACGGCGGCCGCCAAGCTGCTGCAACAGCATCCGTTCCAGCCGAGTGGCGGCGGCGGAGCCGGCGCCGCCGCCGCCGCCGCCGCCGCGGCGGCGGCGGCAGTTTGCTCTCCCGGCAGCGCCGGCGCGGAGCCGCGGCCGCTGATGCCTCGCCGAGTGCCGCCGGCGGCCCTCGTGAGGCTGGGTGGTGGCGCGGGCGGCAACGGCGGCAGCGGCGGCGCGGCGGCGGTGGCGATTCCGGAGAGCGTGGCGGCGGTGCGTCGGGGGATGAGAGGGATGCGGGGGAGCGGGGAAGAGGCGGTCACGGCAGGAGGGAGGAGGTCGAGGGCGGAGTGTTGGAAGGAGGTCGTGCGGGGTTGGGCTGTCAAGCTGCTTGTGGCAAGCCAGCGGTGCACGGGTGTGGGAGCATCCGTAGCTGTTGCCCGCCCCTTCTGGATTCCCCCATGCGTGTGTCTGTGTGTGTATGCGGTTATTTACAGTGAGAGGCTCCAGACCCTTAAAGAAGTGGAGCTAACGGGCCATATCCAGCTGCTGCTGCTGCTGCTGGCCCCCCCTGCACTGCACTGCACTGCACCGCAACTGCACTGAATTGCACCGGAGGGTTGGTTCCAGTGAGCGCCCGTTGCGGGTCGAGCAGCCGCGGGGGTCCTCCGCCTCTCACTGCTGCGGTGCTGCTCCCGACTGCACACACACACTCCCAAGATGGCGCATGCGCGCATGCCCCTCCTGGCCCCCGCCCCGCCACCTTTGGCTGCTGCTGCTGCTGCCGCTCGCTGCCGGCCGGTCCTGCCCCGCCGCGCCCGGGGCCTTATGCTCGCGCACGCACGCAGGTGCTCTCAGCCCCGGGCCCCAGCCCGCTGCAGCAGGCCCTGGCCCAGGCGCTGCTAGGGCAGTACAGTACGGGAGAGCATGCCGTACCCATGCGTGACGTGGTGTCGTACGTGACGGGCGTGCTGGCGGTCAACGGCGCGGCGGCGGCGCTGGAGCTGATCGTACCGCAGGTGGCTTCGGAGCACCTTGTACGGCTGGCGGAGGACATACGGCCGGTGCTGGGGGAGCGAGTGAGGCGGTGGCAGGTGGGTGGGGAGGGAGGGAGGGAGGGAGGGAGGGAGGGAGGGAGGGAGGGAGGGAGGGAGGGAGGGAGGGAGGGAGGGAGGGAGGGAGGGAGGGAGGGAGGGAGGGAGGGAGGGAGGGAGGGAGGGAGGGAGGGAGGGAGGGAGGGAGGGAGGGAGGGAGGGAGGGAGGGAGGGAGGGAGGGAGGGAGGGAGGGAGGGAGGGAGGGAGGGAGGGAGGGAGGGAGGGAGGGAGGGAGGGAGGGAGGGAGGGAGGGAGGGAGGGAGGGAGGGAGGGAGGGAGGGAGGGAGGGAGGGAGGGAGGGAGGGAGGGAGGGAGGGAGGGAGGGAGGGAGGGAGGGAGGGAGGGAGGGAGGGAGGGAGGGAGGGAGGGAGGGAGGGAGGGAGGGAGGGAGGGAGGGAGGGAGGGAGGGAGGGAGGGAGGGAGGGAGGGAGGGAGGGAGGGAGGGAGGGAGGGAGGGAGGGAGGGAGGGAGGGAGGGAGGGAGGGAGGGAGGGAGGGAGGGAGGGAGGGAGGGAGGGAGGGAGGGAGGGAGGGAGGGAGGGAGGGAGGGAGGGAGGGAGGGAGGGAGGGAGGGAGGGAGGGAGGGAGGGAGGGAGGGAGGGAGGGAGGGAGGGAGGGAGGGAGGGAGGGAGGGAGGGAGGGAGGGAGGGAGGGAGGGAGGGAGGGAGGGAGGGAGGGAGGGAGGGAGGGAGGGAGGGAGGGAGGGAGGGAGGGAGGGAGGGAGGGAGGGAGGGAGGGAGGGAGGGAGGGAGGGAGGGAGGGAGGGAGGGAGGGAGGGAGGGAGGGAGGGAGGGAGGGAGGGAGGGAGGGAGGGAGGGAGGGAGGGAGGGAGGGAGGGAGGGAGGGAGGGAGGGAGGGAGGGAGGGAGGGAGGGAGGGAGGGAGGGAGGGAGGGAGGGAGGGAGGGAGGGAGGGAGGGAGGGAGGGAGGGAGGGAGGGAGGGAGGGAGGGAGGGAGGGAGGGAGGGAGGGAGGGAGGGAGGGAGGGAGGGAGGGAGGGAGGGAGGGAGGGAGGGAGGGAGGGAGGGAGGGTTTTTCTAGTTCCATGCGAGGGTGGGAAGGAGTGCTATGGGAGGGTGGGAGGGAGGGAGATGGGGGTGCGGGAGAGGGAGGGAGATGGGGGTGGGGGGCAGGCGGGAGGGGAAGGACGCGGGACACGCCGACGATTCGGAAAGGCGCGACAAGCCATCGTGGGATTGATGATTGATCTCTCTCTCTCTCTCTCTCTCTCTCTCTCTCACACACACACACACACGCACACATCTGCACACGCACACACACCCCTGCTCTCGGCCGCTGTTGCTGCCCGCAGGAGGATGCGGCCACAGCCGCGGCGGTTGCGGCCGCGGCGGTGGGCGCCGCCGGGCAGGGGGTAAGCCGTGCGCCAGTGCGGGGACTGGCGCCCTGTGTCTGTGGGGGGGAGAGGCCCGACCTACCCTCCAATGACTGCCGTGGCACTGTCTTGGCGGCGCTGGGGCACACGGGCTCACACTCAGCGCTTCGGGCGTGTGTTTGTGCCACTGCCACTTGTCTCGCCGCCCCGGACACCGCCTTCCCTCCCTCGGGGTTCCCTCCTCCTCCTCCTCGTCCGCGTCGTGTCGTGTCGTGTAGCTGCTGCCGGCGGGGGGCAATCACGCTGCCGCTCTCGCCCGTCGTGACTCACGAGATCCACTGGTGTGGCGCACGTTGGGGAGGGAGCGTCAACGCATGTCTCATCCCATCGTTTACCCGCCGCCGCATGTCATGCCGCAAATCGTCTCTTAAGGGAGAGCTTGGAGCCCGCTGTACGAAACCGCTGTATCAATCAGCGACATATGCCGCACAGCCGCGAGGCTTCGCGCCCATTCGCGCGGCCCCGCGGCACTCCTCCGCCCGCCGGGCCCCCCCTACTGCCTTCCCAACGGTTGGCTGCCGCGACCGGCATCATCACCGCATTTCATACCCCGCGCATCTCCGCCCCCGATCCGCGGCCCCACAGCAATCAGCACGGGACGGCGGCGGCAGCGGCAGCGCCGGCGACGCAACTCCGACGGCGGCCGCGGCGGCGGCGGCTCCGCCGCCGCCGCTGCTGCCCATCTCCGAGGCCATGGCGGCGGCGGCGCCGCTGGCGGACGGCGCCACCGCCGCCGCCACCGCCACCAGTTTGGAGGCCGCACTGCCGGCGGTCCGCAGGCAGCTTCGGGAGAACGCGCTGCGGTCGTTGCAGGTGGGCTGTAGCGCTGATACCCACAATGGGGGACGTGCGGACGCGAGGCGGGGTGAGGCGGGGTGAGGCGGGTCCGTCCAGAGCGCGGGCGTGCTGATGCGCCACGCGAGGCGTCGGCGTCGGTGTTGGGGCCCGTGTCAGTACCCTTGGTTGCCCCGCCCCGCCTTCCCCCCTGTGATTCACAGTCGCTGTCCCTTGCTGGGTCCCGGGCTGCCGCCCCGGTCACTTCGACCGGCGGTTCTCCCGCTCCTCTGCCCCCGCAACACCTCCACTTGAACAACCCCCGCCACGCCCACCCGCCACGCCCAACCACCCGCCACGCAAGCAACACCCGCCACGCCCGCAACACCCGCCACGCCACGCCCGCCACGCCCGCGCACTGCTGCAGGCTCTGCTTCCCGGCACTGTGCCCGAGGAGGCCGTGTCCGCGGCGGCGCTGCTGGCGGCCCAGAGCGCGGAGGTGGCCTGCCTGCAGCGCCTGGTGGCGCACGTGCCTGCTGCCGTACGGAGCCACATGGACGAGCAGGTCAAGCACGTGGTCCGGGAGGTGGTGCGGGAGGTGGAGCGCCGGGCGGCGGAGGCCAGGATACTGCTGATCATGCCGCAGCCGCAGCCGCAGCCGCAGGTGACGGCGGAGGTGGAGGCGGCGGAGGCGGAGGCGGGTGCCCTGGTCAGGGCTGCAGGGACTGCGATTGAGGCCGCCGCCGGGGCGATGGGAGAGAGGCAGCTGCGGGCCGCTGGTGGTGGTGGCGACGCGGGGTGTGAAGCTGCTCCGGTGGCGGCGGACGGCATCCTGTCGGGCGCCGCCGCCGCCGCCGCCGCCGCCGCCGCGGGTCCGACGGCCCCAGGCGAGGCCGCTACGGCTAGCGGAGCGGCAGCAGCGGCAGCGGCAGCGCCGCCAGCTGACGTCCCAGCGGTCGACCTGACTGGCGGCGCCGCCGCAGCGGGTGTGGCAGATGCGCCTGGGTCTGCACTGGCGGCGGCGGCGGCGGCCGCTGCGGAAGGTTGCGAGGCTGGGCGTGCGGAGAGCGAGGCAGGAAGTGGCGGTGTTGGGGTTGAAGATGCGTCAGATGCGGCGGTGGAGCGGGAGGCGGCGGAGGCGGGCCTCCGATTGAGCGATGCGTTGATGGATCTGGCTCGCCGCCGTACAGATCCGGCCTTGGACGAGGTCGTACAGTGCACTGTGCAGTGCGTCGGCCGGGCGGTGACGCTGCGGCCGCCGCCGCCGCCGCCGCTGCCCGCAGCGCCGATCGACGGCGGCGGCGCGGCCGCCGCAGACTGGACCAAGAGCTCAGCCGCCGCCGCCGCGACGGCGGCGGCGCGGCGCCTTTACGACGCAATCCGCGACGGCGAGTTGGATGCCGCCAGCCTCGAGCGGCTGCTCGTCCGCTGTCTGCGCGCGGCGTGCGCGACGGCGACGGCGGGCGGCGCCGCCGCGGCGGCCTGGGGCGCCCGGCCGCCGCCGCAGGCGGCGGCTCCGGCGGCGAGTGCCGCCGCCGCCGCCGCCATCGCGGCGGCGGCGGCGGAGGCCGACAGCGGCGCCGCCGCGTTCGCGTTCCTCGCGGAGGTGTGTCTGGGGATGGTGCAGCGCAACGCCGACGACGCGGCCAGCTGGGCGGATGTGGTGTGGCGGCCGATGGACCCAGCCGCCGCCGCCGCGGCCGCAGCCCTGGAGCCATCCGCGCAATCGGACGACGACCCCGAATCGGAGGGGGAGGATGGCACCGGCGCCGCCGCCGCCGCTGCGGCCGCCGCCGCAGGCACCGACTCGGGCTCCTCCATCCTCCGGCACGAGGATGCGGGTACGGGTGCGGGTGCGACCGCATCCCCTCGCTGCCCCTCCCCCTCGCCCTCCCCCAGTTCCCTCCTGCCGCCCATGCTCGCCAACCTGTATCACCACCTGGCGGCCTACGCCCGCGATGTGGAGAGCTACCGACTGCTGCACGGACTGAGGCTGGCGCTGCAGCGAGTCACGCTGGGCCACCTCACACGACTGTGACCGGGTTCATGGTTCGTGTACCGTAGTTCGTTGCGAGTGAGAGACGCCGGCAAGCAAAGCCGAGCGCAGCGCAGCGCAGCAGTGACTGCCCAGGAGGAGGATGGTGGGGTGGTGGGGGAGGGGGTAGGCAGGAAGACGATGCCGCGATGATGCGGAGGGACTCGAGGGGAGCCAGAACCGCGGATGGTAGGGGACGGCGGGGAGCGAGTGGAGTTTTAAGGGGGGTGGGGTAATGATAAGAGGGCCGAAGCGCAGTAGAGGTGAGTGGAGGTGAGCCGGGCGGACGACCCGAGCGATTTCACTTATTATTATCCGACACGTGTGCCGGCGATCGATGGGGGGCGCTCGGTACCTGGCTGACCTGACCTGACCTGACCCGACTGCGGCCGCATCGCCGCCGGATCCAGACGGATCCAGACGGATCCAGACGGATCCAGACGGATCCAGACGGATCCAGACGGATCCAGACGGGTCCAGACGGATCCAGACGGGTCCAGACGGATCCAGACGGGTCCAGACGGATCCAGACGGATCCAGACGGATCCAGACGGGTCCAGACGGGTCCAGACGGATCCAGACGGATCCAGACGGGTCCAGACGGATCCAGACGGATCCAGACGGGTCCAGACGGGTCCAGACGGATCCAGACGGGTCCAGACGGGTCCAGACGGATCCAGACGGATCCAGACGGGTCCAGACGGGTCCAGACGGATCCAGACGGGTCCAGACGGGTCCAGACGGATGGATGGGGTGATGACGCGCGACTGTGCAAACACCCGCACGAGCGCCCTGACGTGCGCAATGCGACCAAGGGGGGTTGGAACTCACACGAATGTAGGGTGCAAGGAAAGGAAAGGCAGGGAGGTGCCGTCGAAGAGAACTGCGGCGGTGTTTGTTATTGGGGCGGCCAGGGCGAGCGAAGCGGAGCGTAGCGGGGGGAAAACGGAGGGGGAGGGGTTGCGGCCGGCGGGCGGTGGCGGTGGCGGCGAGCCCGCCAGGGCACATGGTGGCGGCGGTGATTCGCCCGAGGTGTGAGAGTTTTTTGAGGGGTGGCACATTGCGCTGTAGGTAGGGGTGGTTTGGTTAACGTCTGGTGGACCCGTGGGGGTGGTTGACTAAGGCGTGGCTCGGCCGGTGATTTGGGCGGCGGCAACTGCGCAACTGTCTTTCCCCAACTGTGTTGCTTGCCGAATGTACGGCCCCTTGGTTTGGCTTTGTTTCGGCTTTTGGCTCTGGGATTGACCTGAGGGATGGCCGGGAGGGTGTGCGGACGGCACTGCTGCTCATTTGTTTCTCGTGGGGAGGAGGTGCGGGAGAGAGGCCGCCGCGCTGCTACGCTTGGCAAAGAACCCGGCTGGGCTGGGCTGGGCTCGGTTACGGTGCCGTGGCGGCATGCGTGAGGGTCGACCGTAGACTTGCTGTGTGAGCAGAGCGGGTCGGGTCCTGCGTTAGGTGCAGCGTAGGTAGGAGAGAGGGTGCGAGGTAGGGGGAGGGGAAGCAAGGAGCGGGGAAAGCACGGCGGCGGCTGGTCTCGAACCGGAGAGGTGAGAGGTGAGGGGAGGGGAGGAGCAATCCAGCACCGATAGGCTTTTCGGTTACCGTATCTGGGGGCGGCTGCCGCCTATGCTGACCGCACCGCTGACCGCATGTAGGAACCGAGAGGGAGCGGGGAGGGAGGGAGGGAGGGAGGGAGGGAGGGAGGGGGCAAGCAGTCTTGGCAGACCCGCAATGGAGAGGGAGGGCCGGCTGGTGTGTGTGCCGCGTTCGCCCACTCCAGCAGTGGGCTACCGGCCGGCAGTGCGCTCTCATTCCATCGCTTGCGCTCGCTCGCTTCTGCACGTGTACCCCTTGGGGTCGCGCCGCGACCCCCTGTCTTCCAGAGTTGGGCCCGGGGGCACTGCGCCGCTGCCAGGCAGGTCCCCCCGCGAGCTCAAAAAGAATTTACACCTGTCGTAAATCCGTACTGCACGTGCCGTACCGCATCAGCGCAGCCAGTCAGTAGGCTGTGCTGCTGTCGCGAGGGGTCGGTCGGTCGGTCAGGCAAGGCGCCTCGGTGGGGGCAAACGTGGGGAGGGGAAACCCCTGCGCCGTCATGTCGTGTATCCAATCAGTGCATCCAATTTCTCTCGTCTCGTTGCCAAAACTGCAAAAGGCGTCCGGCTCCGCACCGCCCCTCGCAGTTGGCTGCCTCTCGGGCTCCCCCTGGACCCCCTCCCACAGATACCCGCACCCACCCGCAAGTTTCAACTCTGCAATGCAGTCATACGCAGTGCAGTCATACACGTTCGTTGACCAACTGAGCAGCCGCTTCTGCCACTTTCCTCCCCCCCCTGGCCTTTTACCGCCCCCCCCCACACACACATCCTTGCCCCAAACTCCGGCGCTGCAGTTCAAAATCCTCAAACCAAATCCAATCCAACCACCGCCAAGACGCCGCCAAGACGCCCCCCTCCACGGGCCGCCGCCTCCAACAGACCAACACACGGCCGGGTGGGTATTGGCCAGGCGCTCCCGTTCCCCCAGGCGCGCCTGGCCCGGGGCGAGTGGGCGACCGCACCCCAAGGGTACTGCCCCAGGCCCTGGCCGGCACACATACACCCACCGTGGAGAGGGTGGGGGCGGCATCCCGCGCTCCCCACATCCCCCCCCCCCCACCACACCGGTTGCGGCTGCCCACCACCTCCACCTCCCCCTCCGTCTCCTTCCCCGCCTTCTTCTGCTTCCACTATCCCTCTCCTCCCCTCTCTTCTCTCTACTCCCCTCCCCTCCCCTCCTCTACTCCCCTCCTCTCGACTCCCTCAACTCGCTGCAAGGGGAGCGCGCGCAGCCCGCATTCAGCGTTTCCACAACCCCCTCCCCCCTCATTGCCCAACCCGGGTTGTTCAACTCCGACGACTTTGTCCGTCGGTCCGCGTCCTCGTCAGACGTCCCCCCCCCGGAACCTCCGCCTCCGCCGCCTCCGCCGCCGCGTCCCCCCCTGAAGAGGTCGATGCGATGTGGAGGCCGTGTTCGTGTTCCTGTTCCTCCCCAGATGCCGCCAGTCGCCGACCGGCCGCCTGGTCTGATGGGGGCAGCGGCGACGGCGGCGGCAGCGACGGCGGCGGCGGCGACGGAGTCGGCTCCGGCGGCTGAGGCGCCGGCGGCGAAGGCACCGGCGGCGGCGCGGGGGGCGAGGGCGGCCTTGGCGGCGGCGCCGGCGGCGAAGGCGGCGCGGGCGGCGGCGCGGGCGGTGTGGGCGGCGGCGCGGGCGGCGCCGGCGGCGGTGAAGGGGGCGCGGGCGGCGGAGACGGCCCAGGCCTGTCGTACTGCGTCAGGCCGCCCTCAAAGTCGACGTACTGGCTCTGTGCGTCGCTGCTGACGGCGCCCCAGCTGCTGGCCACGTTTTCGTACACGTAGTTTTTCTGCGGGAAGCGGATGCGGAGGCAAAAGAAGGGAGGGGGAGGAGAAGACGTTCAACGGGGCGAGTGAGTGACGGCCGGCGAGAGAGTGGGGTGACGTGCAGCCAGACATCCCCCCAGGGACCTTCCTCCCCACACACGGACCTCCTCCTCCTCCTCCTCCCCAGCGGTGCACCACCGCGTAGCGCCCCCCTCCCGCTGGGTTCTGGGGTCCGCTCCTCGCCAACGCCGTCTCCGTCCCTCCCTCCGCTGCGGTATCTTTCTCTCTCTCGGCCCTCATCCCTTCCGTCAGCAGACCAGCCCAGCTCTGCCCCCCAATCGCCGCATGCGCGCGCCGCCCCCCCTCACTCCCGCTCCCCCCACCCCTCCCCTCCCCTCCCCTTCCTCCCCCCACCCCACCCCTCCCCAAGGTCCCTGGGCAGCGCTCTCTCACAATCTGCGAAAACTTGTTTCTTGCGGTGTTGAACAGCGACGTGATGGAGTAGGCGTTCAGTCTCTGTACCTGGGGCCCGGTGCGCATCACGGCGCTGTTGCGGTCGGTGCCGAGCCAGGCAGAATTGATGGCGGTGGAGCAGCTGTGTGGGGGTGTGTGGGTGGGGGGGAGGGGGGGGTGTTGAGGGGGGGCAGGGGGGTAAGGGGCAGGGGGGAGGGCGAGGGGGCAGGTAAAGGGGGAATTGTTGCAGTGAAGTGTGAAATGCGTACGGGTGGAGTACGGGTTGGCTGCAGCAGCAGCAACCAATCTCGGGGGGGGAGGGGAAGAGAGAAGGGGGAAGGGGTGCGGGCCAGGGCACGGAAACACACCCTGCCCCACAATGGGGGGAGGGAGGCAAGGTCCCATGTCCCCACCGCCCGCTGCCCTCTGTCGTCCAGAGCCCAAACCCCAACACCCCCCCCAACACATACCGGGCCCCGCTTACCCATCCCCTCCCTCCCCTCCCCTCCCCGCATCGCCAACTTCCCCCTACCCACGCACCACTCCGCAAACGCTCTGCACCCACCACACTACCCACCACACTAGCCCGCAATCCACCCCACTACCCCGAATTTCACCACACCGCACCTCACCCAGCCCCACCACACCCCCCAGCCCCACCCACACGTCAAACTGTTCGTCTGAGAAGCTGCAGTTGGCAATGGCGGCGTTGGTGGTGGCGTTGGTGCAGGAACAGCTGGTGAGCGGCGTGGCGCAGGCCTGTACGGCAGCCCGAGCGCTGTGGATGCACAGCGCCGACCGCACGCCGCCGCACTCGTTGCACGTCATGTCGTACCACTGAAGGTACTGCAGTACGCCCAGCTCTGTATGGGTGGGCGGGTGGGCGGCGGGGTTGGGGGTTGTGAAGAAGGAGTTGTGTGTATGTGTGTGTGTGTGTGCGGGGGGGGGCGGGGGAGGTACCGGCGAGGCGCGGGGCGGCCGGCGGGAAAGAAAGCCGACATACACGTCACGTCACGTCACGAGACACGCCGAGTCGTGCCGCCGTTCGAAACACACACCGCCACGTGTCCCGGTCGGTGGTGCACGGGCCCCGTCTGGTGAGATGAGGTGGAGTGAGGTGGAGCGAGTTTAAGGGGTAAGGTAAGGGACGCCCCACGTACCGCCCCGCGGCCTAGCCAGGGAACCCCTCCCCCTCCCCCCCAAGGCCGTCGTCGCCGCGCGGCGACAAAAAAATACATGTGTGGCTGTGGCTGTGTGTGGCTGTGTGTGTGGCTGTGTGTGTGGCTGTGTGTGTGGGGGTGTGTGGGTGTGTGTGTGGCTGTGTGTGTGGCTGTGTGTGTGTGGCTGTGTGTGTGGCTGTGCGTGTGGCTGTGTGTGGGGGTGTGTGTGTCGTTACAGTATCTGACCGGGCCCTGACGCTGGCCAGGGGCTGCTAACCCAGCCCCGACGGAAAGACCGCCTAAGCACTCTCCCCCTTGCGGTGGGAGAAGGGCGTGAGGGGCCGCTACCCCCTCCTGCTCGACGCAGAGCTGGCTGCGTCATACACCCCATATACGGGTGTACGGCGCAGCGGCTCCCCAAAGGCTTGAGCTCACAGCCTGCCTTATACGGCAGCTGGGCCCTTCGTCCGCACAAACAGCAGTCGCGCCGGCGCACTACGCGGCGCCCGCGCTGTCCTGCCCGCCCTGAAGTCCTTGCAGCGCCGGGGCGCCCGGCCGGCCTGCTACCGGCTGGCGGTGCTCCTCTAGGCGCGAAAACAAAGCGCTGAGAACCTGCCCCGAGCTTGTGTGTGGCTGTGCGTGTGGCTGTGTGTGTGGCTGTGGCTGTGTGGGTGTGTGGTTGTGTGCGGCACGCGGTCTCCCCTCCCTCACCCAGTCGCAGCAGCAGCGCCGTGGACACCATGAAGCCCGCACCGAAGGTCTGAGTCACATCGCCACTCACGATATAGATGGGCGGAGAGGTCACGTTCGCCCTGCGTGTTGGGGGGGTGGGTAGGTGTGGGTGTGGGTGTGTGGGTGTGTGGGTGTGTGCGGCCCCTAAGCCCCGAACCCAAATCCAAACCTCCCGGGAAGGGAATAGGGTTAGCGGAAGGGGTGGGAGGGCGTTGGGAGGGAGGGGCGCGGGAGGGGATCGGACCGGGTGGGCAAGTGGGTGGGTGAGGAGGGGGCTGATGCCATCGCGTGGCGGTGGTGGTGGCGGGGGGCTGAAAAGGGGCTGAGGGCGGGCACAAGAGGCGACACACCACCCGCGGCAGCAGCACTGGGGCTGCTCTGCGGGCCGGGTGGTGGTGGTGGTGGACCAGGACCGGTATCAAGGTAAGCAAAAGAAAGTGCGGGACGGCAGCGCCCGCGGCGGGGTGGCGGGCCGGGGCAGGGACCGGGGCCGGGGGGCTGGGCGGACCGAGAGGGGGCAGCTAGGGGCAAGGGCGGGGTGTGGATTCGATTCAGAGGAGGAGGCCCCCCTTTGCAGCACCGGCAGCAGCAGGAGAGCAAGCAGGTGCAAGTCCCCGGGGCGCAGGGCAGTGCTTGCGTGTACGTGTGTTTGTGTGTGTGTGGGGGGGGATAATGGGTATGGTGCCTGGCCTCTGCCCTACCCTGCCCTGCCATACCTGAAGGCTGCGAGGGCCATTGTGGGCGGCGAAGCGTTGACCTGCGGGCAGAGAGAGGGAAGGGGATGGAGATGGCAGCGGGGTGAAACGTGGCTTTGCTTGCGCCTCACAGGCGCCGTACGGTTGGGAGTCAAGCTCCGCTGGAGGACAGCCCCACACACGCTTCCAAGACGGTCAGGGAGAGTGCGAAGCCTCTCTCCCCTCTCCTCCCCTTCCTTCTTTGGCAGTAGTGCTCCCCCACACCGTCTCACCATGTTGAAAATAATATCCGGGAAGGGCATTTTCAGGACGTTCAGACGGTCCACGCGCAGATTGTAGATAGCCACTTTCGCATTGTACTTATCCACCTGTGTTCGAGTGCATGCTATTTATGAGTGTTCACAGCGATTTTCGGAAAGCAGTGTTGTAACTCGCCCTTACCAGGTATTTCTGGAAAGTGGTGTTGCACATACCACTGTAGTTAGCCGTTAGGTTTGCTAGCAAGGACGCGTTGACAGACGGTACTAGCACCAGTCCCAAAGGAAATGCGTCTCCCTGAATGAGCAAAGGGGCAGCTGTTGGCAGCTGCATTTGGCTGCCTCGGCGCCCTTTCCGCCCCCACTGACCCTTCCAACCGGTGATAGTGGCTGACAGGGGTCAAACTTGATGCAGTTACAGGTGGAAAGCGCTGCGAGTACTGCCAAACCCAGCAGAAGAGCCGTTCCGGGCGATGTGCGAGCCATTTCAACTGCTGTCAAGACTACCACGCGCAGGGGCGTCTAAGAGCAGTGTAGAGACATGACAACGGTGTATAACGTCGGTTCAGTTCCTCCTTGGTGCAGGGATGGTTCTCTTGAATTTCCTTTTTGTTTTGTTAGCTTCAATGTGTACCACGAGGTTTCACCAAGTGCATAGAAAGTCGCAAACAACTAAGCGAAAAATGTGCCGTGCGCTGGGCCTGAATGCACGTCCATGGATGTATGCGTGTTGGGCATGGTTGGTTGCTTTGTTAGGGTTGGTTAGTTGGTTGGCTGGTTGGTTCGCTGATTTGTTGGCCTAACTCAGTCACTTCGGGATAAATCGGTACAAACTGCCTCTGCATAAACGCAAAAGCACGTGCCAAAGGCGGAAGGTGCGCTTGACGTGCACTTTTGCTTCACGCGGCCGTCTGCCGAGTGCCCCCACCCCCCAGTTGCCACATTCCTGGGCTTGTGCGATGAGGGATGCAGAGCGCTTTGCAGGTCGCCTGAAGCGCCGCTTGCGCGTCATCCTCCGCAAGCTTTGGTTGCGGCAATCGACTGTAGACATGCGTGGGGACAACGCGTGCAGGTACGCGCAGGATTTACGGGGCCCCCGGCCGCGGAGGGGGATGAAGGATCGCGAATCATCAGGCCATATGGCAACTCCCCCAGTCAGCGCTGCGGCAGCTGCGGCAGCGTGGAGGCAGCGGGTTCTGCACACAGACCGCCACAGACAAGCTGGTGGACCAAGCCGTACCCTGCCGTACAGATCTCTCCCTGTGTGCGCAACTACCGTATGCGAAGAGGTTCAGCCGCTAAAAAAGGGTGGGCCGCACCGACTGCTTGGAATGTCGACAGCGGCTAATGGGCAATGGCTGGCGTACAGTACCGCAGAGCTGCAGGGGCTTGCGACCTCGTGAACGACAGAGCTTCAGGGCACACAGTGCGCGCAGTGGCGCAACTGGGAAGCGGATGCGAGAGAGCTGTGGGCACACACGGGCGCATGGGTCCCTGACCGCCATGGCAACGCGGCAAACATCGCGATGCAAAGCCCGGTACCTAGCGTGACCCAAATAGAACACCGTAGCCGTGTATGAAGCACAAAGAACGGATTTGCGTTGGTGACCCTGTAGCCGCGCGGGATGTCGTAGGCTCGTAGCCTATCCCGATTTAATTGCTGATTGCAGGTTGATTGCGGTTGGTTTTCGAATCGTTAGGTACGGTTAACTCTCGTCCAACGGCATCAAATCCAATGGCATCATGCAATTCAGGACCCTCATAATCGCACGCGGAAGGTTAAGCAAGCCGACCTTGACTTATGTTGTCTCGCCTTGGTTATTTCCAAGCAACTGCGTCCAAAAACTGCACAGCATTTCGACGTATCGTGTGTCCCAAGGCCTAACGCGGAGAAAGCAATTGGCAATCCTAACCTGAAGGCTGTTGAGCCTGCACATGGCTGAGCTCATGTCGGAGTCCACGGCGTCGCGGCCTGTTGCACCGGCGAAAGTCTTTGCTTTTGCTGGCTGCGAAGCGGACAGCTGTTTTCATGATGTAGCGACAGGCGTATACCGCGAGCAATCGTACTGCTACGACGAAGACAAGACTTGGGCTGAGAACCTGGCGAACGGGCTCCCTCAACGGTGTCGGGATTTGCCGCCATCCGAGAGGTGCTGGGCGCCGGAGGACAAATGGGTCACCTTCCTCAACCACAAGGTTAGATTATCTTTAATCTTTATGTCCTGTGCCTCAAAGTAGTCCGGTGCCTCCCCTGCCTCACAACTTTCGTTGCGTCGAATTGGATTCGGCTAGTTCAATGCCCACGTCTCACTTGATTATTTCGCCTCTCCGCCCTCACGGCGGCGGCTTCCCATTCTTTGCAGCTGGCATCGCCCTTTGGAGTGGCCGCTGGCCCGTTGCTGTCCTCTCAGTGGGTCGCCCTGGCTGCATCGCGCGGCTACGACTGCCTCACCTACAAGACCATTCGCTCGCATTACCACCCCGGACACAGCCTCCCCAACATCCTCCACCTCCAAGTCAATCAGCAACTCCCGGTGAGCCGGCCCCGGGGTCCATTCAAGTCTATGACGTCGACGTTCTACTTCAGGAAACGCTCACGACGATCCAACTTCGCGCCCGCCGTACAAGCGTAGTTAGCCGAGCCCGACAGCGCATGCATGTATGACAACCCTGCGGGCCTCTTTTCCAGTATTCTTTTATCAAAACACCCACATCTCACCTCACCTGCACCGTGGTCTTATGCCTAGATTGCGATTTTGTGCTGTTTTTTGGGTTGCTGCCGTCCTTTCTGTCCGATCAGGCGTCCGGGCCTGGCTGCCAGGAGCCGCTGATTGCCTCCGCTGGCGTCGGCGCTGACGTCATCCGCACCGGCGCCGGCGGCAAGACCCACATCTGCAATGGCGCCGGCGCCGGCACCGCATCCGGCACCGGCACTGGCTCCGAGACCGGGGGCGCCGAGAAAGCGATTCGGGGCGGCGGCGGCGGCGGCAGCGGCGGCGCTCCCATCCTGGCCATCACCAACAGCTTCGGGATGCCTAGTCAGGCTCCGGAGCGGTTGGCGGAGGACATCCCGGTGGCGGCGGCGGCGCTGCGGCCCGGACAGATGATGGTGGTGTCCGTGACGGGTGAGGGGAGAGAGGAGAGGAGAGGAGGGGAGAGGAGGGGAGAGCTGAGAGGAGAGGGGCGGGGAGGAGGGGAGAGGAGAGGGCGGGGCGTATTGTGGCTGGGGCGGGGCGTGTGTGTGTGTATATGGCCCGAGCCACTCTCTCTCTCTCCTCCTCTCTTTCCCTCTGTTCTCGCGGTATTGCATGTGAAGGGCGGGGAATAACCAACCGCCCCTGGAGCGCAGCACACCTCCCCTCCCCTTCCCTCCCCCCCTGGAGTGAATGCAGTACCAACGGCCGCCCCAACCAGCCCCGTTCATTTCTCCCTCACCCCGGGGGGATACCGTACTCAACGCTTATCCGGGGCACATCCGGGGCACTCCACCCGAACCGAACCGTCGTGGCCCTCCCCTCCGTGCTTTCCAACCCGGGCCCCCTCCCTGGCCGCCGTCTTCGTCCCTTCGCCGCGGTATCTTCTTTTTTACCACCACCACCACCCCTAACCCCCCACCCCCCCCACCCCACCCCCCACCCCCCGCGAAGGTACCTCCGGTCGCCCCGGTGTGAGTTTTGCGGAGGACCTGGCACTGGCTGCCCGTACGGCACTGGCGGGGGGTGCGACCGCACTGGAGGTGACCGGGAGGGGGGGGGAGGAGAGGGTTAGGGAGGGACTGGTGGTGGCCTCTGGGGCGGGGTGGTGTGTGGTGTGTGGTGTGTGGGGTGGAGGCGGGGGCTTGTTCCTCGGGGAAAGCCGCATTGGGGCGGCTGTTGTTGAGGCTGTCGGGGCTTTTGGGGGAGGGCGGCTTGGCGGTAAGGGGAGGGAAGAGGAGGGAAGAGGAGGGAAGAGGAGGGAAGAGGAGGGAAGAGGAGGGAAGAGGAGGGAAGAGGAGGGAAGAGGAGGGAAGAGGAGGGAAGAGGAGGGAAGAGGAGGGAAGTCAGACGCACGCAGTCAGGAGGATGGCGGGCGGAATCAGCGGTGCGGCGCAGTACGGCGCGATACACCGCACGGGTCGGCATGGTCACACGGTTGCCGTACAACGCAGCTTCGTTTCGCGCCAGCCCTCTTCATACCCAGAACCCCCTCGCCCAAACGCCCCAACGCCCCGACTAGAAGTCATCATCCCATGCACCCTCCCTTCCCTTCCCCTCACCTCCCCCGTCCCTCCTCCCCCGCCCTGCCCCGGCCTCCCCACCCCCCCGCCCATACACACACACGCACACAGGTCAACCTGAGCTGCCCCAACGTGGGTTCCTCCCACGTGGCCCTCTACCAGGACCCACCCGCCGTGGAGTTGCTGCTCACAGGGCTGGCGGAGGTACGGCATACCGTACGTATGTGTACGACACATGTGTACACATCCGTACTGTCGTACGCACCCGTTAGATATTCGGCCCCAGCGCTCGCGCTCTCTGCTTTGCTTGCTTTGCGGAAGGTGGGGTGGGGAACCGTTACCGTTGCCGTTGTGCTCGGCGAGTACCGAACCGTATCGGTGCCGTACCGTACCGTATCGGTGCCGTACCGTAGCCATTGGGACGGGCCATTGGGGTGGTGGGGCTGCTTCGATGACCACCGACGTTTTGAGCCCTCTGCGGCTGCACCCACTGCACCCAGAAGTACCAACTTCGCATATCGCACTCACCTACTTCACACAGACAACCCAACTTCCCGTTACCTACTATCACCACCCCTCCTACCGGTGGTGGTGGTGGTCGTGATCCGCTAGGTGGTGCGCTCCGGCGGCGGTGGCGGCGGTGGCGGTGGAGGCGGCGGTGGTGACGTCCCGCTGCTGATTAAGGTGGGGGCCTTTCCCGACAGCGACACCGACGGAATGCGACGGGTGCTGACGGCGGCGGAGAGGGCGGGGGCCGGCGCGGTGGCGGGTGAGTGAGGGCGAGTGGGCGGGCGGATGGGCGAGTGAAGTGAGTGGGCGGGCGGATGGGCGAGTGAAGTGAGTGAGCGGGTGGGCGAGTGAGGGCGGTCGCGTCTCTTTGGGGGTGTCGTGTCGTGTTGGGGCTGGGCTGGGCTGGGCTGGGCTGCGGCAGACCCTGTGTTGAGGCCACAACGATGCTGCACTGAAGAACACGGGGGGCCCCCCACGTGCCCCACGTGTCACACACGCCCCCGGCATTGGGTGCAGGCCTTCGCCCGCCCGATAATCCCCCAACATGCATGTTGCAAGACGCGCGCGTATGCACACACCGAGCCGCGCACCGTATTTCCCAGCCAGCCTCCTCTTCACCCCCCCCTCCCTCCATCGCCTCCTCACTCGGACCCCGGCCCACACACAACGCCCCTGTCCAGTGTCCACCCGCCCCCTCTTCCGCCCGCCGGGCCACCCCCCCTTTCCCCCCCCCCCGCCCATCCGCCACCCCAGGCATCAACGGCCTCAGTCGACGAGTGGATCTGCCGGGGGGCGGGGGACCCGCACTGGGCCCCGAGAGGCCTTCCAGTGGGGTGTGTGGGGACCCCATTCGGGAGGCGGGACTGCGCTTCGTCAGAGCGGCGCGGCAGGTGGGTCTGAAACCACGCTTCTCCTATTGAGCTGTACTTAATTGTACTGTACTGGACTGTACTACGCAATGCCAGAATGCCGAATTGGGAAGCCGCGCCATCCCGTCACTCACTCGATACACAAGCACGCTCGCTCCCACGCCCGTACTGTCGTACGTTTATGTGTACGAACATACTCGCAGGTCATAGCCTCCGACAACCTGGGACTGGGGCTGGTGGGCGTCGGCGGCGTCACGCAGGTCAGTGGACCGACCCCTGGGTCAACCCTGGGTCGACCGAACCGTGGGTCGGTCGGTGGATCGACCCGCGGGCCGGTCGGTGGACCGTCCCGGGGGTCGGCGGGCGTCATGGGTTCTGGGCTTAGATGCCTCATCCGCTGTAGGCCGATGTTCGCTGGGTCGTGTGATGCGGTGCTTCTGTCGATGCACCAGCCCGATCGTCACCTTCACACTTCCACTCGCCGCCACCACCCCCGCCTCACATCCCAGTTGGGCTCTGCCCACAACGCAGCTACACCCCCCCCGACTTGGGCCCACTCACCCACTCCCCCCCCTTCCCCCATTGCCCTATATACACACACACGCACAGAGACACACACGGACATACCGGTCCGCGCGCCCCCCCGCTCCACCCCCTGTGCCGTATACTCGTCCCTGTCGTGAACTATCGTACATATCGCAGGCGTGCCACGTGATGGAGTACCTGGAGGCGGGGGCTGATGTCGTACAGGTACATGTCGTGTGACTGTATGTGTGCTGTGTGTGTATGCACTCAGTACGGCAGGACGGGGTAGGGACTTGGGGTACGGGAGAAAGCGGTTCAGCTGCTCCGTTCAGTCCTCCGTCGGTTCGCGCCTCCGTCGCCTCAACACTCCTCCCGACGATACGCCCCCTCCTTGCTCCTCGTCGGCATCATAAGCGACATTGACATTTGGGTGCCTAGGCCCTAAAGGTTCGTTTGGGCTGGTTTGGGGGACGTTTGTGGCATGTGTATCCAGCCATTCAGCTCGGCATGTCCTGTCAGCATGTTCTGCTCCGCCCACAGCACCCGCCCCTCCCCTTCACTCAACCAACTCCCCACCCCCACCTCCTCCTCCCCACCCCCACCAGACCGCCACTGGCTTCATGTGGCGGCCCCATCTGGGGACCGACTTCCAGCGGCTGTGGGCGGCGGCCGGGTACACCGCACGACGGGCGGACGGACGGGGCGGGCGAGGTTGAGATGCAACCACCCCACCCCACCCCACCTCTTCTGACCTGACCCCACCTGGGCATTAGCCGGTCGGTCGGACACGCGAGGGCCGTTTGGCTGGGGGCGGGTGGGGGGGGTGAAGGACTGCGCCAACACCGCACTTGAGCCAGGCGCTGTGTCCCTCAGGGACCTCGGGCGGTGGGGCCGGGGCCGGGGCGGTGTGGGATGAGGGCCGCGGCGGGAGTGGTGGAGTCGGAACTGGAACTGGGGGCAGCTGGTTGGCCGGGCTGTGGGCAACGGGAGCGACATTGGGTTGCGTGATACGGGTGTCGATTGTCGGCGTGGCCATGGCCGTGGGGTTGGGTGGGCGGTTGGTGGCGGCTTTGGTGGTGGGGCGACCTCACGCGGCAGGGCAGGGGGGGCAGGAGGATTCGCTGGGGGGGGGAAAAGGCGGGGGAGGGGTGGAGGCGGAGGGCCGGGGGCCGAGAGGAAGGGGCCGGGAAGTTTGGGGGATGTCACCTGGTGGCCCCTGGTGGCCCCTGGTGGGAGAGCGGACAACTGGCAGGCCGACAGGCAGGCCGGCGGGTTCGGGAGGGGTTCGGGTGTGCAGGGGCCTTAAAGAGGAAGCGGTGGTGGTGGTGGTGGTGGGGCGGGGAGGGGTGGCAGCCTGTGTTGGAGGGACTGCACGCTCGCAACCTCGCGTGGCCCCGGGGAGGGTATCATTCTATCACCGTACAGGTATGGCTGTTGTTTAGTTCTTGGTGGCACTCGCTCTTGTCGGCGGTGGGAGCGGTTTGCGTGGTGGGGAGTGAAGTACGAATAAATCGGCCATAAATATCAGTCGCGGAGGACTACGCTGTTGGAGGCGGGGGCAGGGGAGCGGCTGGCGGCGGCGCCGAGGGCGGCGGTGAAGAGCGGGCGCGATGCCCGATGCCTCCGCCTGTGAAACTGTATGTCGTACGTCGCTGGGCGGTCAAAGAGGTGCCGTACCTCGTAGTAGTGGAGCGAGCAGCAGAAAGCTGTGCACGTGTGGATGGATGGACAGTTGGATACGCTTTTCAAAAATATGGATCCGGGTGGTGGTGGATCCAAGGCCCGGGGTGCGGATCCAGCGCTGGGAGCGTGTTTGTCGTACGTCGTATCCTCCATCAGCATCCCCCCATCCCCCTGTCAGTGCATATGCAAAACGCCCAACTGTAACGCGCCGTACATTTGTACGGCACGTTACCGCTGAGTGTTCAAATAGGCAGCTTCCTTTTGCATCCTTCATCTTTTTCTCTTTTCCATAGGCACTTTTCTTAGTATCGCACCGCATATCACGCCATGCTCCCTCAGCAATTTTGCAACGTTGCTCACCATTACGCCACGTTGCCCCTGCCCATCACGCATCGACGGATCGCCATCGCTACCGCACTGGTCTGCCGCACAGGTAAGCATCCTCCTTTCCGATAGATGTTGACGTTGCCAGTTCTTACAGCTTAGAGGGTGGGATTTCGGGGAATTTAGAGCAAGCACGCGCATGCCAGCTTTACAGTCAGTTTCGGACGCTTCTACTTCGCTAATTTTACGTTTGGTACATATCTACAACATCGCACCGCACGAACTGAGGCGCGACTTCGTCCGAGGCGCCTTACGACATGTGACGTCGTCCAAAGCGACTTACGAGACCGTCCAGACGACGGGTCGGCGCTACCACTGGTCAAGCATCAATGTCGGTAACGTATGGGAATGGGTGGGTTACAGCTAACAGTTTCGGAGGTTCAGCGGCCGGAGCAGCTTGATCAACAACATCCGCAGTGATTCATTATTTTATAAAGGAGCATATCACTCTCTGAACCCCCCATCCCCCCCGCCGCCGCCCTACTTCTTAGGATTCGGTGATTACAAGGGGAACCGGCTTTCGCACCGGTTGCTAGCCGTACAGCTAGACAAGACTGTTCATCCTACCCCAGGGGCACGCGCGGAGGGGTGCCTAAAACAAGGCCATCCGGCGCGATCCCCAGGGCCGCAAACGCCGCGACACGGGTCCAGAAGTGTCCAACCCACCTATGCGCACATCAAACACCTCGGGCCTTACCTCGGCCCCACCGCATCGGAGGCGCTTGGGTCCCACATCGGGGCGCAGGGATCGGACCGGACGCAGGAACCGGACCGCCGCAACCAGACAACAACAACAACATTCTGCAACCCGAAACGGGCAAATGACAAGCCGAGCGGCCGCAGGAGGGAGGGAGGGGGGCGCGCCTGCGGCGCGCTTGCGGCGTCCCGCGCCAAGGCTCCTTCAGCCCCGAAACCACAGCGGCGGCGGCGGCGGCGCCGGGTCCCCTTTCCTATTGGGGATGCCGAAGCAGGAAACAAACGCACGGCCCGGCCCGGCCCGGTCCTCCGCCGCTGATTACCACCGGGGCAACCTCCACGCGAGGTGCGACTTACGGTCCAGCCGTCGGTGCCATCAGCCAGCCAGCATGCCTACTTGCCTAATTTAGCCCCAATGCACACGCGGTCCCCCTCCCCCCTCCCCCGAGTTCTACCACTCGTAAAATACAGCTCCTATGCAATTCAAGTCCTACTGCGAGCCCTACGCGGCCCAGCTTCCTCAAGAGACCCGACACCTCGGCCTCCCACCACTCTCCCGAAAGGCGCCCTCCCTCCCTTCGCGACCGCAACGGCAGCTTTCCGCGCTCTCCGCGGCAGCGGGCGCCTTTGCAGCGCCGCGTACCCCCCCTCCTCTGATCAGCCCCAACATGATCATCTGATCTGATCTGATCTCTCCTCTCCGATTGGTCCCAACACTGCTTGGGGGGTCGCCGCGTCGGGGCACCCACCTCGCCCACCTCGCCCTCCGCGCCGTCCTCACCGACCCACACACCGACCCACCAAGCCACCCCTACCTCCGTAATCGCCTTACTAACAGCGCAATACCTCCCTCACTGCGCTGCGCCGCGCCGCGGTGGTGCGCCGCGCCCCGCTGCGCCGCGCCGCGGTGGTACACCGCGCCACGCCGCGCCGGCCTACTTCTTGCGGCGGTACGCGCACGAGTTGCAGAAGCGCGCGTGCGAGGGCGCCATGGCGACTCCGCAGATGCGGCAGTCCTTGGTGTGCAGCGCCGTGTAGTGCCGCTCCGCGCAGTCACCATGCACCGCGTCGTCGGCGGCGTAGCTCACTGGCAGGTTGCAGAGCTGGCAGGGCGGCGGCGGGCGGCTGGCCAGGTGGCGCAGCCCGGTCAGCATGGCGCCCGACACCGCGATCTGGGGGGGCGTGTGTGTGTGTGTGTTTCGGGGGGTCAGGGAGTGATAAGCTCCTTTATATAAAAACGAGTCACTGTGTTTCCGGGGGGGGTTCAGGGAGTTCCGGGGGGGGGGGGGAGGGGCGGGGGCATAGGACAGCGAAAGGAAGGGACGAGGTAAGAAACAACCACACATGGGACGGAAGCGTTGGCGAAGTGGGGGGGGGAGAGGTGTGTTTTAGGAGGGGAGGGGGAGGGAGGGAGGCGGGCGGGGAGAGGATCGGGGTGGGGGAAAGGGGAGATCGGGTTAGACGTAGGGAGGGACGGGAGGACGATGATAGGAGGGAGGACGGGGCGGGGCGGGGGAGGGGGTGGTGGCGGCATCATCCGTAGTGCAACAGGCGAAGTGAGGGTTTAGGGTGGGTGGGGGTGGGGGTGAAAGGGGCGGGCTGCTTCCCCGCCCCGAAGCCGCGCCGCGCCGAAACCGCCTGCTGGCGTTACGCGCCACACCTGTACTTCCGCCGCAACCGAATGCACGTACTCCTCCGTACGTACGATCGCCTCCAGGTCTCCAACCAAATGCAGTACTTCCAAATGCCAACGAAGGACCGCCGGAAACCCCCGCTCGTCTGCCCCCGCCCCCGCCCCCGCCGCCGCCGCCGGCGGCGGCGGCCGTCGCAGCACCGCCAGCTCCGCGTCGAGTCGCTGCCGTACTGTCGTACAGTACTGTTGTAGGGCGGGATGCGTGGAGCAGTACTGTACGACAAGCGACGCGGCGGTGACGACGTTGGCGGCGGAGGACAGCGGCGCGTCGATTCGTAGCTGCGGCGCGTGGATGTGGAGAAAGTGGGCGCAGGCGCCGCGTACGACAGGGATGTCGTACTTGTCGGCCAGGACGAGCAGCGCCGCCACATTGTCCTGCGATGTGAATCCGGTGCGGGGTGGGGGGGGTGAGGGGTAGCCAAGATGATACCCGGGGGGTTTGGGGAGAAGGAGAAGGCGGGGGCGCGAGGAGGCGTGATCTTGGACCATGGGAAACGCGCGCGGCAGGGCAGGGGAAGTAGCAACAGCCCGCATTGGCAAGCTGGCAAGCTGACAGCCGAGGTTGGGGCCACCAAAAATGGAAAGGAATACCAGAAGGCGGCGGCGGCGGCGGTGGCGGCGGTGGCGGCGGTGGCGGCGGCGGCGGTGGCGGCGGTGGCGGCGGTGGCGGCGGCGGCGGTGGCGGCGGTGGCGGCGGCGGCGGCGGCGGCGGCGAGGATGGCGAGCGCGACGACGACGAATTGGAGCGGGGCGGAAGAGGGGGTTTGTGGCGGAGTGATGAGCTCCATTATGTAACATGCGACACACTGCGGACATTGTTGAGTTGACCAAGCTGCTGCGGACGATAAGCCTCCGTGACTGCAAAAATTTAACCTAGCCGAGGGGGGGAGGTAATGGGGGTCGACATAGAACGGCCCTGCGCGCGGCCCTGCGTCGTCCCACCACCACGTCCCACCACCACCATCACCACATCGTCCCACCATGGTCACCAGCTGCAGCGGGTAGGTCTCCAGCTTCAGTAGCTCCAGAACCACTCCCCAGGCCGCCACGCTGTCGGTGCACAGCGACAACTCCCCGGGCACCGGCAGCGCCAGGCCCAGCGTCTGACGCAGCACGCTGGAGGCGCGGCGCAGCACACAGGTGTTGGCGGACAAGATGCCGTCGCGGCACACCTGCGCGCGTGTGTGTTTTGTGTGCGCGGGGTGGAAGGGGGGACGGGGCAGGGGAAAGTGGCGGTAGGGGATGGGGAGGAGGGTGGGGGATTGGGTTGGGTTGGGTTTGTCTGTTGTGGTTTGGCGTCTTTGCTTTACAGGTCAGGAAAGCCAGGGAGGGAGGGGGGTTGAAGCGCCTGGGCGTGCGCGTCGGGCAGGTTTGTGCGGCGTTAAGGCGGAAGGGGGGTTGGTGGCGGGACTGGGGAGGGAGGGGATTGGGGTTTCGATGGGGACTAAGTGTGTGGGGGAGAGAAAGCTCTGCCGGCCGGATGTTATTGCCTGTGCAGGTGCATCAAAAGCCGCCCTCTGCCGCCTGGTGGTAAGTCGGGGCCAGGTCTACAGCTGTGCCGCGACGACAGAGATTTGCCGGGTTTCCATATCCCAGCCACCATTTGCGTTGTCTGGTGAACCTACCAGACGCAGGGCGCAGCCCGGGCCATGAGTTGGGGCTGCTGCCCCAACTGGGTCGCCATCCGCACCGCAGGCACTTGTGGGTTTCGCTGTTGACTTATTTTGGGCGTCATCGCTTCCTGACATTGTATCAGGACTTGGGGTCTTCACCCTGACAGAAGAATGGACATATAGTGTGGGCGTCCCACGGAGCCACGGTCCAACGACCTCAGCTGACTAGGGCACGGGCTGCTGTTTCGACACCATCACCAGACATCGCATCCCTCAAAGTGGCGCTTATTAATCTGGATGCGAGGCTATGCCAACTCGTAGAGCTGCAAGTGCAAATGTACCCAACGCCCAAGTTTTACTACAGGAGGTAACATCTATCATAAAACATTCACATGTCCTCGTTGTATGTCCCTAATGAAGCATGAATGGAGAACGGCACTGATGTTGCATGGGACCGATTTGGAGTGAGAACGATTGCCGTACATGACCGGGTTTCTGGTTTGGTTGATGGGGGCACTTGGTGTCACATTTGACTACTGGCACGTCCTGACCTGTTGCTCTCCATTCAACTTACCTGACACGGCTTGTGACCTGCACGAACAAGTTTTCCGTTTAAGATTTGAACCTCGCTCCCGCCTAAGCAAGGCTACCGACTGACGACATTATCCGACCGTCCTGCGTGTGCCTTACTAGCTGTAAGGTGAATTGTGTGTTGACTGTCCCTTCGGCACATCGACGAGCAGCGGAGTGGTTCCTTGGCCGCGCGGGCTCGGACGGGCACGCGGGGCCACATTCGTTGACGCACAGCTAACACTGGCAAGCATGGACATGTCCGGAAGGCCGAGGGGACGCGCAGTTGCAGACCACAGCGCGGAATTTGTCGTCGAGGACGTGATACCAGGTGCGAGGGCTTGTTCCCTTGGCATACTTCAATGTCTAAGAGACAACGCAGCTGGCTGCATAGAATTGTTACCGCCGCCAGCGCATCGGTCTACACGAACAATTTCTCCGGCCGGGTCTTGCTGCCCGCTGTTCGCTGACCGGCCAACCCCCCTCCGAAAGCTTGACCGGCGTGCGCTGCGCGGCCGTTACCTCTGACCGGCCCCGCCCCACACTCACGCCGCGCGCAGAAGCCGTGCAACCGCTCCTTCCGGTACCTGTCACACCTTAATTAGTATTCCTAAAACGCCGAACACAGCGCATATGCGCTCGTCCGATACGTGTTCTTACCGTGTTCGCTGCCGCCGCTGCAGCTGTCCTCCCCCTTCACGTTCAGGCGGTCCGCGCGCACATTCACGCAATCCCGCCCTTGCGACTTCACTCAAGACGGCTGTGACCCACTACAACCTGGCGCGAGAGCAGCCCCAACACCAACAGCCTTGACCCGCGCGCCCCGCCCCGCCCCGCCTCTCCTCGCAGTCCCCCGCCTTCCGCGGGACACCAAGGACGCCAACGCGCGCCTGCCGCGTCTGCACAAGCCGCCCAAATCCAACGCCTCGCAGTCGTCTGGCAACGGGGCCCTGCCCAAGCAGCCCATCGCCGGCCTCGATCCGCACCGCCTGGGCCAGCGACAGAAGCAGGTCGACTACGGCAAGAACACGATTGGCTACCAGCGCTACCTGCAGCAAGTGCCCAAGTGAGAGAGAGAGAGAGACGGAGCGCAGCGCAAGTGCCTTCTGTATGTCCTTTGCGTGCGTGCGTGCGCGACTCTTGCGGCTATAGCTGTCGAGGGAAAGGGGTCGGCAAGCTCCTCTCCCTGTTGCGGGTCAAGGGGCCAGGTGCTACCGGATGGACGTGGGGTGTGTGTGGGTGTGTGAATGGTTTACTTGCATGATTGCGGAGGCATGAAGATGAGACGGCAGCGGTGGGACGGACCCAGGGCCCAGCATTACGCCTTTGTACATACGTTTTGCGGTTGCGGGGTGTGAGCGGCAGTCCTGCCGAGGGCGGGCGAGCAGCCACTCGTGGACGTTACTCGACCAAACTCCGCCGCACCCCGGCCCCCCGCCCCTCACCCCCCACTCTCCCCACCGCCAGGGACAAGCGCCGGCGGAAGGGCGAGCAGTGGCTGGACCCCGTCACGCCGGACATCAATCAGAACATCAGCAAGCGCTGCTTCGATGGACAGGTGCGGCTCGGGGCTTGAGATGGGCTGGGGCCATCCCGGGGATTGGGATGATGGGATGGGCTGGGGCCGTGGATGTCATGCCACGCCAATCGTGCCAATCTTAGGGTTTTAGGGTGTTGTAACCATGGATGTCATGCCACGCCCCCTGCCAATCGCGAAAGCGGGAAACTGCAGTTGTTTTGCCTCAACCCTGGAGCCTTCGCTGCTTTGTCGCATCGGAGGCCCGGCCTCCCTTTGTGACGCACCCCCTTGGGCCCCCGACCCACCGAACCACACCGGCCGACCCACACGTCATGTGACGCACCCCCTTGGGCCCCCGACCCACCGAACCACACCGGCCGACCCACACGTCATGTGACGCACCCCCTTGGGCCCCCGACCCACCGAACCACACCGGCCGACCCACACGTCATGTGACGCACCCCCTTGGGCCCCCGACCCACCGAACCACACCGGCCGACCCACACGTCATGTGACGCACCCCCTTGGGCCCCCGACCCACCGAACCACACCGGCCGACCCACACGTCATGTGACGCACCCCCTTGGGCCCCCGACCCACCGAACCACACCGGCCGACCCACGCGTCATGTGACGCAACAGATCAAGGTATGGCGGCGGGCACTCCACAAGTACGACGACCACGGGGAGGAGGACGACCAGCAAGTGCAGGCGCTATCGGTGAGCGAGGCCGCGACCTGCGACACGCGACCTGCGAGCGCAAACCTGGCGCGACCTGCTGGCAGTTCTCGTCGGGGTGTGGCATGTTGGTACAGAGGGCGGGCTGCGGACCCTCGGAGCCCCGAAAGGAATGGAAGGGGCAGAGTCAGCGGAAGGGCTAGATGGCAAGCAAGTCAACTAGTTACGCGTGGTCCTACATCCTGCCTCTGAGGTCCTCCATCCTGCCTGAGGATGAGACTTTGTTTTGCACTCCTACCCCTGCCTTCGGCATCTTTTCTGTGGGTGCCTCCACATGGGGGTGGTGGTGCTTGCTTACCCTGTTTGCTCATTGACGAGGGCTCCTCCTCCTCTGGGGGTACACACGTACCGGGGTGTTGGTGTTCCGGCAGCCCATCCGCGCGGGTCGCCTGGTCAGCTCACTAGCCCGCCCAGGCGCTGACCTGAGCCACCGAGCTGGGGGTGCCTTTCCGTCCTGCAACTTGCATGGAGGGGTCTTCCAGGGCGCACCTGCGGGGTCTGCGTGTCTCCTCCGGCACAGGTTCCAGTTCAGCACTCACTTCCCCACTCACTTCCTGTACACTGGGCAGTTCAGCAGACCGCACATGGAATCAGCGTTGTGGGTTTGGGCAGCGACAGCGAGCGTCGGGTGTCACACACGCACGTCGTTTGCGGCAGCAGCAGCAACAGTAGGATGTAGTTGGGGCCTGGTCGGGTGAAGGGTAAGGGGCCTCCACTGCGCCAATGTCTGTTCACCCTTCAACTTGATGTTTGTCGTCCATGTCCCTGACCCGCTGCTGCTGCTGCTCCGCCGCCGCCCCCGCCACTGCTTTGGGCAGTTTGCCGAGCGCACCCGGCAGCGCATCCTGTACAAGTACGACGCATCGGCCGAGGACGTGACGGCGGTGTCGGCGGTGCCCTCGTCGCCGACCAACTCGAGCCGCAGCCGGGTACGTGGCGCCGGTCTTGTGAAGGGGGGAGGAGGAGGAGGAGGGCGCCAGCGGCTTCCCTTCGGGCAATTTCCGCGGCTGTCGTTACCGGGCAAGAGGGGGATGATTTCTCTTTCTCTCGGGCTCTTGCACGAGCTGTTGTGGGAGGGTGGTGGCGCTTCGTGTTTCCTACCCGCTGGCGACCTAGTGCCGCCCGACAAAATTACTGCAAGCATTCGGAGCTTTGTTTGAGATGATGTCCTCAATAAACACTTGGCGGAAAGCCAGCGTTGATTGTCAATGCCTGACTGAAGGTACAACTGCGACCGCACTGCTCCTCTCACGCAGGGATCCCTGGATGGCTACATCGAGCCCCAATTCGCCGACGGCGGGCGGAAGCGGTGCTTCCAGCGGGCCTTCGACCATGCGGTACGTCGCTGACTGATGATGGCGTTTGTTGCTTCAGTGGGGGTGTTCCGATTCACCCAGGCTCACGCCAGAGGCTTAGTCTCGACACCCACGCCCTCCTACTCATGGATGCGTCGCACTTGAAGGGGGTGTTGAGTGTTTGGCAGCATCCCGTGTGCTGGGTCCCTCCGGGGTCGTCCTGTGTGGGCAGGGGTGGCCTGTGCGTTCCCCCTGCGCTGGCGGCGATCTACCCGCCATTTCGGCGTGCAGGCGCCTTCTTCGGAGCGACTTTGGGTTTGTCCTGGGTTCCGTCCCCCCTTGACCATTTTAGGCATGTCATCTTACCCCTTGCATGGCCTTTGGCTTTCTTCCTCCTGTCCCTCGCTCTGCCCTCCCGGTCCCGGTCCCTTGCCGCCATCCCTGCGAGTTCATTGACAAAATTCCCGCGATCCCGCGATCCCGCCTCCGCAGGCCAATGGCAACCCGCACCCCTCCAAGCTCATCACCAGCCCAGCCGGCCCCAAGCCCTTCGTGCCGCAGTCCGCGCCTCCCGCGACCGCGGCCGACGCCGAGCCGGCGCCATCGCCCGCAAGCCGTCTGGGCCGGCTCCCGCCCTCGCGGGCCGGCTCCCGCGCAGGCGCCGGCATTCTGCCGCGCGGCGCCGGCGCCTCCCTCTCGGCGGGTGCGCACCAGGCGCCCCAGACGGCGCCGCCGGCGGCTGCGGCTCGGGTCAGGGTCACGGCCGGCTCCACAGCCGACGACCCCGACCTCGCGGCGCGGTCAGAGCTGGGGGCCGCTGCGGGCGAGGATCTGTTCCGGGAGTGGGAGGACGATGACTACGCCGGGCTGGAGCCGTTGGCGGATGAGGAGCTGGACCAGGTGTGCCTATAGCGTGTCGGTGGTGTGTGCTACATGGCTCGGGTGGTTCGTTGCCCCGTACCTGAGCAATCACCCGCAATCACGAACCGGTGGTCTTAGGATGTGCCTGAAGTGAAGTTGGGGTCTAGGCCGATGTCGGAGGCTTTTCCGGCTTCAGTGGGCTTCAGCGTTAGGACGGGGCGGCGACAGGACGGGCGAGTGTGCCGGGACGAGGTGCTCCGGTGTCCTTGTGTTCTGCGGTTTGTCGTTTGGGGTGCTGGGTCCAACCGGCAACCAGTCGGGCAACCAGTCGAGTGACTGGTTGGCGGCGCGAGGGGCGCGACAGGAGACGCGATGGCTGACGCCCGCGCGTGCGCACGGCGTGCATACACACAATTCCCGCATTTTGCGGCTATGCGCTCTGGACCTATAAGTTGGATTGTGTCAATCGACGCGGGGTGTGGTGGAGGACCTGGGGGATGTGGCGGAAGGCCTGGGGGGGGTGGCTGCCTGGGGGGAAGGCGTCCCCTCGATGATGATGATGACTCGCTGTGACGCCAGCGCACCAGTTCGCTTCGCATGGACGCATTGACCTCTTGGAGCCTCCGTTGGCTGTCTGGCCAGAAGCCCTAACGCGTCTTGTGGGCGAAGAGCAGTGCGGTCTCGGTGGTGCGTGCCGGGCGCCAGTCGAACCACTGATATGGTGGCGTTGACCGCTTCTTCTGCACCGGTTCTAGGGCCTGTGGGCCCGTGTGTCGCGATGGGGGGGGGCCGCGCAGCCGCGCGCTGCTTGTGAACCCTCCCTGGTATGCAAGAAGATTGCCCGCTTGGGCTCCCATCGCCCATCGCGCGGTGGTGAGCTTGGCCTCGTGAGCTGTTGTCGACACACTGCTTGGCATGGCACCATGGGGCTTCCGTTGGGTGTGACGGCGTCGTTTCGTGAACTTTTCGACACCGATCGCGTTCGCCAAACAGCGGTGGGTGCGTGGGTGGCGCGCAGAACCCGCGTGTTAATACAAGCGTGAGCGCACGCGCGAGGTGGTCAGGGGGTGGGTGACAGGTAAGGGGGGCCTAAGAAGTGGCGGACCGTGGGTTAACATGTAGGGGGGGGACGGTCGTCATTCGCTCGAAGGCCAGTCACCTCTGGACGGACCCTGTGGCCACGGGGCTGCTGTCTGCCAGTTTGTCCCGACGTACTGCTGTGTCCTGTGTCAACTATTTTGAACGCTGTGCGCCACTGTTGAGCGCGATCATTACCTTGCTGTCCACCGGACGTATTGATGCCAACAGCAGTGCTTGTTGTAAGTCAGTTGATCGTCGCTTTCAAACGGGGGTAAAAAGAAGATACCGCAGCGGAGACGGCGCGGAGGTGGCCGGGCCCACCTGCTCCCCCCCCCAGAGTAGGGTGGTGAAGCCCCAGCGGACTCGCCCCCCTCCCCTCGTCTCCCTAAAAGTCCGCCACCACCGCACGGCAGACCGCCCGCTTCGAGAAACCCACTCAGGGCTGAATCTCCCACCCAGGGGCATCAGCCGATGGTGCCTTAATCTGCTTCAGGGCAGCGGCCATAAACCGTCGGCCAACGGACTGCGGCCATGAAGCAGATGCCCCTGGATGCCAACGGACTGCGGCTGAAGCGGCCATCGGCTGTGGCCGGAGCTGCGCATGCCTGTACCCTGTAGGCATCCAACCACCTTGTCTAGCCCCAGCCCCCGAGGGACGTCGTAGGGGCCACCCGGGCCAGCCAAGCCACGAAACCGACAGAGCTTCGGCACATCGGCAGACGCGACTGTCGGAGCAAGGGCCGCCAGAACGAGGCCTCGATCAGTGGGTTTGTGAGAGGGGCCGCCTGGCAGCAGACCCAGTCGCTGTACGGTACCCCCCTGTACCACCCTGTACCACCGCCCGCAGGGGCTCCCCCGGGGACGCATTACGCGAAACCTCCGCTAGCCAACAAACATTCGGGAAGCACTAGCCGGGGCCAGTGGATAGGGTTCATAGGGCCGCAAAGCACGTTTCCGGTGCATGGAAGTATACCCGTACCGACGCAATCTTTTTGCGACGCGGTTTATTTGCGAGGCCGGAAAATTATTTTAATTAAGATACAAAAACGCATTATTTTGCGAGGCGCCGGTAGGAGTTTAATTCTAAACTTTTGAAATTTTCGAACTCGTGAGCCGTATGAACAAGTTTGCGAACTCGCATCTTATTGTCGTGCACCGTTGGTGGCTGGGAATTATCTGGTCAAACTGACTGACAGTTGGAGCGCAGAAGAACGCTCTTGGTTGGGCTCGAACCGGGACCAGGGCCATGCCCGGGTTCCGGAACCAATCACTGCTCGTCCAGTGCGAGTTCTACCTAGGTGCAAGCGCTTCCAGTGTGAAGCGCTTCGCTTGGTCATACTGCATACGTACATGCTGAAGTATAGTGATGCTTCAATGGGAATGATGTAACATCAGTTCAGTATTCTCCATTGGGCATCCGCCCAGGCCAGCCGACATGTCCCGTCACTAGTGACGCGCCAGCCAGGCCTGATCACCCTGGCTGGCTAACATCATCATCAACCAGACACGACTGACTAGTTCGAGCGGCTTCGGTGCGACCTGCACCGGGTCTTAGGTAGCAATGCGTAGGAAGAAGGAGCGCGGTCTCGCCTCGAAGGCCGGGCCGCGGGGCCAGCAATAGATACAGTTTGCCCGAGCTGTAGTCTAGCTGCTGCTGCGCCGCCCCGCACGAACTCTCACCAAGCGAAGCCGTCAGCGTTGTCAACGCTAAGGCACCGCATTCTACTGCAGAAATTGGACATACCGGGCGCCATACCTGCTTCACACAGGTCTAGCGACCCCCCCCCCCACACAGCCACGGGCTTGGCCTTGGTAGCCTTGGGCTGCTTGCCTTTCGCAGCGGCCTCCCCGCGTTCCCGGCCCCCCTCCCCCGTGCAGCAGCCTGCCCACCCGCTCCCCGCGCTGCCCTTCCTCCCCGCCTGCCACGGCCCCTTGCCGGCTGAGACCGGCCTGCCCCCGTTGGCTTTGCCGCCCTCTACTCCCCGACCGGCCGTGCCCGCCATAGCCCCGGTGGCCCTTCCCCGCCGGCCCCACCAGGCTTGCTATCTTAGGATAAAAATATCTTTTTGCCAAAAAAATAGAAATCGGTAGACGTTTTTTAAACGATTTTGAGTGTCCAGTATGAAATTGTAGGGAGAAATTTGACCAAACAATCTGATCATTCACAGAACTTCGAAAGCCTATTTTCCCGGAAATCACGTCGCCGGCTCCCTCCCGACGGCGAAAAAGATGTATTTGGCTCCGAAGAACTGTGCTTGATAATACTGAAAACATGTTCCTATATTGCACATGGTCATGGTCGATTTCTTGGCACTGCGCACAGATATGTTTGGGCCTTCCCAGCCAAGTACAAACTTCTCGTCAGCCCTAAAAGTTTTTGGCACATTTTAGAGACAAATATCTGGGCCCGTAGATACTCCCGTCAAGGAAGATCATAGCAAGCCTGGCCCCCACCGCCCGCAGCTCGCGGCAAATAATAAATATTTGCGAGGAAAGTTTGCGAGATGCCTTAGGAGTTTTTCTTGAAACTTTAGATATATGTGAGGGACGCTTTCGAGTTTTTTTTACAGTTTGCGTATTTGCGAGGTCCCAAACAGTTAATTATTTATTCGCAAAAAGATTCCGTCGGTGAGGGTAATGAGTCGTTTTGCAGTGGGCTTACAAGGAAGTACCGTGAAATAATTTCACGGTGCGTTCGTAATTTCACTGAAATTACGAACGCAGTACGGTTGCCGTGCGCTGGCTGGAGTTGGGCTCGCTGGGTCGCTGCCTACGGCTGCCTCCGACGGCTGCACCCCTCTTCGACAGCAGCTGCCGGAGGTAAATGCGCGGCTGTCAGATGTGGATCCAGACGGCTGGATGAAGCTGGTTGGTCGCCAGGCAGCGGATAGGACGCGCGAGTCGACGGGATGACATCCCGCCAATGGGGGCATCTAAACAAGGATGCGCCACGGTGGGGTCCCCGCGCCTCATCCCACGTATGCGTGGGAGGGGGTAACCAGGGGTAACAAAGAAGATATCGCAGCGAAGTGGCATTGAGGCACGCTGAGAGGCTGTCGTGCGTACGGCGAGTACGGCACGCGAGTACGGCACGATGCAGAATGGGCCCAGAGTCTTTTAGCTCCGACCGGCATTCACCGCTGTGTGTATGACTGCCGAGGTGCCGACTGCTCTGTGGGCCTTTCCTGTGGGCTTTCCTGGGCCGATGTCCGCTGGCGCTCGGTTCCGTTTCATCTAGCCCTTCTAGACAGGGGTGCATTGGCGGCCAAGGAAGCCTGGCACCTGCCGGGCTGGCTTTATCCACTGTAGTGCGCGATTTGGGTCGGAGAACGCGCGAGGCTCGCGCACTCGCACGTTGAAGGCTATATACGCATCTCACGATGTCGCCAACTGCCTGTACCACGCTTACGACAGTATCGTTGCTTTGGGATGCCGACCCCGGTGACCGTGGGCTCCGTCCAACGTGCATCCGCGGAGGGCTTGTAGAGAATGCAAGGATTACAAGGGGAACCGATGTTCATATCGGTTGCTAGCCGTACATGCTAGACGGACTGTTCATCCTACCCCAGGGGCACCCACGGAGGGGTGCCGAAAGCCAAGCCTCCAAGGCCCACCAGCACCAAGCCCGCACATCACTCAGAATGGGAAAAAGCAAAAAAGAGAGCCCCAGAAGCACAGGGCCCGCAAGAGGTCCAGACGCACGAAGAACGAAACCAGACAAACAAGAGAGCGTCCTCAGGACGCCTGCCACCGAGTCGACAGACCGGCACTAATCGCGCCGACAAACCAGAAACGTGAGAGCAGCCACATAGCAGATCACCTCGCAACACCACGGTGCCGCCGCCGCCGCCCCGACGAAGACAAGCACACACACGGCAAGCAAGGACAAAGCAAACAGAGGGCAGGACACAGGCGCCCGCGGAACACTCCCGCCGAAACCGTCAGGGGGAGCCGGGAGGGGAGACAGAGTCCGGAGGGCCGACAAACACAACACGGCCCGCCTGGCTGGCGAGGAAGGGGTGATCCGCCGGGACCGCCTCCCAACCAGCCGGCGCGGTCCCAAGGGCCGCGAACGACGCGACGCGGGCCCAGAAGTCGGCAACAACCGCCGCACCAACGCCGACCAACTGAGCCCGAGCAAGGGGGGCGGCGGGAGCACCCCCCCGGTACATGCGTTGACGGCCACGCTCCAGCGCCGCCAGGGCCGCCAAAGCCACAACATCCCACACGCAGGGACGGATCCCGGGGGGGGGGGCACCACGAGCCATAGCTGAAACCGCTGCACCACCGAGCCACCCGATGCCCCCAACACGGCGTCCAGCTCCTCGCGCAAGGTGCGGGCAACAAAACAGTCCCAAAACAGGTGCCGACGGACCCAACATCGCCCCTCCTGTGCAAGCGTCGCGCCACACGGGCAGCAGGCAGTGATCCCACGACCTGCATGCCCACGCAGCAGCGGGAACCCCGTGACGCCATGCACGGCCAGTCGCCATAGCGCCTCCTTGTGGTCGTTTTCCCACCGCAGCCGCCAGAGGCGGCGCAGGGTGTCACGGAAAGCTGCAGACGACAGCGGCGGCACCGGGCCGTCATACGCGTCCACAAGGAAATCCGCATGGCGCGCGTGGAGATCACGGTACGCCGTGGTAAGTTGCAGCTGGGTGCCACGCTTGACGGAGGTGCCCAGGACGGGCGTGGGCGGCCCGCCAGAAGGGCACCAGGCGAGCCCCTGCAGCAGCGTCGCCCAGGCCTCACGGGCAGACGGGGCAGCCACCTGGCCGGCCGCGACCTGCCGGGCCGCCGCCACCCAGCTGCCGGGGACGAGGCCCAAAAGGCCGTCCAGCTGGTCCGAGATGGACGGGCCGCTGGCATCCACCGCTGCACCAAGCTCCCCGTAGCCCAGCACGCCCCGCAGTACTAGCTGCCGGAACTGCAAAGTGCAGTGGCGAGCAATGCGGGGGGACACGCCCGCAGGCCGACCACGCGCCGCCAACAAAGCGGCGCGCGTCGGCGCGAGCACGTCCCAGCAGCGCACAGCGACACCGAGGGTGGTGAGGCCGCGCAGTCCGAAAAGGGCCGGGAAGGTGACCTCCAGGCACGCGCCGCCGGGCCCCAGGAGTGCCGGGTTGCTCCACAGCGGCGCCGAGTAGCACCAGGGGCCCGCCATGGCGTCGGGGTCCGGGACGATGATGGGTCCGAGGTGGGCGGCCGCACCGAGCAGCCGGGCGAACACCGGGCACTCCGGTGGCGCCGGAGCCCCCAGGACACGGCCGCCCCCAGGGGCCAGGAGGCACAAGGGGTGGGCCGCCGGGTGGCACCGGCGCAGCAGATGCAGGGCGACATCAGTCCAGGGCGGGTCGGCGGGGAGGAGGCCGGCCGCCCCTGCGGCACAGCGCACCGCCGCCACCGCGTGTCTGGCCCGGACATGGGCCACGAGCGGCAGGAGCCCAAAGCCGCCAACGGCGGGGGGCAGGGCGAGGACCCCCAAGCTCACCCCGACGAGGCGGGCGTTGGGCGCAGCCGCATACAAGGCGGGGGTCATCCGCCGCTCCACCACCGCTGCGGTAAGGCCAAGAAGGCGGTCGAGGTCGGCGCGAGGGGGCAGACCCTGGAACTCCATGTGGTAGAGCGGCGGTGATATCGCCTCGACCTTGTAGAGGCAGGTCGAGGCGATAAATATTTCGTACGACTCAGAGCCTCTCAGCGCAGTTGACGACATTTAGACGACTTACCTCACCGGCTGCGACACACAGTGGGGCCCATTACGGATTCGCAATATATGAATGGCATTTTCAGGCGTCCAGGCTGCAGGTAGTACCGTGGTAGATTATCGTACTGAACCCTGGCCCGGCTTGCTGCTTGATTCGAGCTGCAAGTATGGGACGAACGGGCAAATTTTTTTATTTTGCATATGCTAGGAGAGGAAGCATGTGGCATAGAGGAATGCAAGGGCATAAGGCATGAGGCAATGGAATCCAAGGGCGCGCTTGGTTGCCGTGCAGTTGCCTGCTCATCGGTTATAGGCCATACATTGCATCAATTAAGGCTTCAAGTATTATATTACTTCTGGCTCGAGCACAGGGTAGCTTCTGCTGCCGTCCCCGCAAAGCCCTGGTCTGGCGGTTCCTCTTCTCGATCGTCATTGATACGATCGTACATGGGACGAAACTATGCTTGATCCTCCTGAGGGCACTTCCGAGAGTATTATATCCTATTGCCCGATCTTTATATGTCTTTCACTCTAGGAAGAAAGAAACGGTGTCGCGCTGTCTCTCTTGCACACGTAGCGACCGTGCATAGCGACGGCCCTTGCCTTCATGTGTTCCGAGGAATAATCTCAGGACCTTCGTGACCAAGCTTGCAAGGTGCTGCCAGTTGCTCTGGGTTGAACGAGGTGCTCTAAACTGGCCGCGTTATCTTTCCTATCGTCTTGAAGCAAGGGCATACCGAAACTCGAGTAAGACTCGGGAACAAACAGCTATTCCCCTATCGCCTGCTTCAAGTTGTAAGGCATGGTGCAGCTGCTCACGAACGACAGCCCTTCTTCGGCCTCCATCAACGTTCGGTCCGCGGCACTGTCGTCGCCAGGGATGCTGGACTTGCCAATGCCCATCTTGCAGCTCATCCTTGTATCACCGGGCCCTGGAGGCGCGGAAGCGGCCTGCGTTTGTTCGGGGCTCCGGGATGCGTTCAGAACAGCTCTCGCCTGCCCTGAACTCGCTGCAATCTTCTTAATGAAGCGGTTCGGCCCGAGCATAGCTTTGTTCCACGTCTACAACACTGCCCACCTGCGGCAACACCTTCTGCGAGGGGTGCAGAACGGCCCGGACCAAGATGCAGCGACCAACAAGCTCGTCCGAGAGCTCCTAAGGCTGGGCGCCTCGCCGAGGTTGCAGGTATATATTGAGCATCCACTCCATGTTAGGTTTTGTGCTGGGACGGCTCGGCACATGCCATGGGGTTCATGGTTGAACCGATGGCGTCCATCCCGTTAACCGCGCGTCCAAAAGCGAGGGGAAGAAGTTTCTGTAAGCTGATACCTTTATCTGGAACGAAGAAAGAGATCTCTTTTGTATGCGGTCGTCGGACTGCTGCGGTCCCTGGCCCCCACCTCCGCTCTTACTTACCCCCAATCCCATCTTACCTGGGTATCTGCACAGGAGCGCTTCCTGCTGGCCGCCGCGGCTGGCGCAGGCGACACCCAGGTCGTGCGGACGCTGCTGCGCGCGGGAGTGAACGCCGGCGCCTGTGGCGGGCGCGCGCTCGTCGCCGCCAGCGCCGCCGGCCACGTTGCTGCGATGGAGGTGCTCCTGCGCGCCGGCGTCAGCGCGCGGGCCGAGAACGGCATGCCGCTGCGCGCCGCCTGCCGCGAGGGCCGGACGGCCGCCGCCCAGTTGCTGCTGCGACACGGGGCCGACCCGCGCGCGGCAGCCAGCGGCGCCCTGGCCGAGGCGGCCCGCGGCGGCCACCTGGCCCTGGTTCTGGAGCTGCTGGCGGCGGGCGCCGACCCGCGGGTCGACGGCAGCCGCGCGCTGGTGGAGGCGGCGTCGGCGGGCCACGGCTGCGTGGTGCTGGCGCTGCTGGTGGCGGGGGCGCAGCCGCAGGCCAGGAACGGACTGGCGCTGAGGCAGGCGGCGGAGGGAGGGCACTCATCCGTGGTGGAGGTCCTGCACGCCGCCTCCGGTCGCGGTGCGGCCGCTACCGCCAGCCCGCTGATGTACAGCTATGGCGCGGCCTGCACCCCCGCCTAAGGAAGCGTGCCTCCCCCCCTATAGCGTGGCAGCGCGCAAGGCGGCGAGCAGCCTATCATCGGACGCACAGCCGCATCGCGCGTCGCCACCTTGCCGGGCCCATTCCTACGAGCAGCGAGGCCTCTTGATCAAGGTGTGACTGCTCCGTCAGTGCCGAAATGCCCACCACCCAAGGGGTGTGCGCGCTTAATTAGCAGCGCGTTTGTCCAGCTGAAGGCGCAACGTCGGGCGGCAATGCGAGAACGCGACACGACGCGGCCTTTCGGGCGATGGCTCTTTTTTTGCCCTTCGTTTGTTGCCTTCGTAATCGATCGGTCGTCCGAAGGGTTGGTCATTGCGCTGACTACGCGATGTGGGTCAGACAGATCGACCCGCAGGCTCAGTTTCTGCACCCGAGAGCCACGCGGCCGTGCAGGGAAAGGATGGCTGGGTGGCGCGTGCGGCCTTGGCCTCCTCTGCGGCCTCGGCCTCTCCTGATCAGCGGCGACGACGGCGGCGGCGGCGCTCCGCGCCGGTGCGTGGCGCCAGCGCGGCTTGTCAAGGGCTGGGTTATAGGCCCCGGTCATGAGGTGAAACCCGGTCATGAGGTGATGGGCGGGATGTGTGCCCGCACCGCACCGCGCGCGATGTGGCGGTGGAAAGGGGGTCTGGCCAGCAGTTCGTTTGGCGCGTCCGCCGTGGGGCGTCCTTCCTTGATGGGGTGATATCGGCGAGGGGTCGTGGATGCGCCCTGGGAGTCTTCCCTGCCTGCATGGCTGAACAACGACTGCATGGCTGAACACCGAAGGAAAACGGGGCGTGGAAAACGCACGGGGCGGCGCGGCGAGCCCTGCCGTGCCGACGGCGGCTTCCGCCTCCTATGCGCCCGTACGATGTACGACACCGCCGCGACAGCTGGGCCCTGTCCAAAGGCGCTCTAGACGGCGCTCATGAGAGAAAGTGTGACTTGACGCGTGTGCTTAATGAGTTGCTGTTATGGTTTTCTGTTTTGTTTCGTTTTGTTTTCGCGGTTGAGCGGTAGTGAGGCTCTGGACTTGTTTGCTGTGGGACCGAGGGAGCAACGGGGGCCACTGGGGAGCAACCGGGGTCGCGATTTGAGTCCTGGGGCCGCGGACGCGTGTGGGCAGCATGGTGCTGCGTGGTGCGGTATCTCTGGCCTAAAGCTTGTAGGGCAGCCGTGGCGTTTGACGGGCCGCGTCGCTGCGCCTGCCCAGAGGGCGGGGGTTATGGATGGGGACGTGTGGATGGAAGCCACGCGGGAAGCCAGGGGGGGGGAAGCGATGTTTGGTGCGCCCGGCTGCAGCGCGTTGGTCGCGCATTGGTGTTTATGCGGGATGCGGTTGGATGATGATGATACGAACGAACCGCAGCCAACTGTTTCTTCTCCTGGGTTGGGATGTCGGTCACTGTTTGTTAGTCTGTTGCTGGGACTGGGTCAGCGGCGAGAGCCGCGATCCGACCAGTGGGTCGGCCAGCAGGGGGGTTTGGTACCACCGGCCTGGAAAGATAAGAAAATCGAGAACCTAACGGGTGGTTGGTTTGGGGCGTTTTAGGGGTGGCCCGTCTGAACCGAGTCAAACCTCTTTGCTTTATTATGACGGCGCGCGGGAGGGGAGGGCGGAAAGGGAAAGGGAAGGAAACCCCGTCGCTCTCCCCCCGCGGCCGTTGCTCTACTGCTACCGGGCAGTGAACGTGCTTCAGAACTGGCTGGCTGTGCATAAAACAACCCGGGGTCGCGATTGGCGGCAGTGGTGCTGACTCAGGCCGCTGAATGCAGCCGCTGCTGGTACTTGTGTTTTTTTGGCATGTGTGTGTTCCGCGGCATGTGTAGTTTTCGCGCGTGTTATGCGTACAAGTGTGTGCGTGCGCCTCTGTTGTCTGGCGTTGTTGGGTTTGGCTGGTGCGTGCCTGCAGCCCGTTGTTTGTTTGCACGAAAGGTCTGGTTTGGGTTTGGTTTGGTTCTGTTCTGTCGACTGTCGTCGTCGTTGTGGTCGTGGTGGTGGTGGTGGTGCCAGGAACGGTTTGGTCTGGTTGGTGTGGTCGGTTGGCTGGTGGGTATTGGTCGATCGGTATGTTGCCCTGATTTGTGGTGTTTTTGAGAGTGGAGGAGCGGCAGCGAGAGTTGCTGAGAGAGCAATTTGATGCATAAAACCCTAATAATGCGAAACAGCGCACAACAAGCACACAACAACACGTTATGCGGCGCAGCGGCACACGCGGTTCAGCGCTCGACCCGAACTGCGGCCAAGCCCGGGGGGGGTGGTTCGCAGCCGCAGGGTCCTATCCTGTGGCGGCAAAGCCAAAGAAAGGTGCCCTCGAGGGCTCTCGGTGTTTGTGCCATCGAGTCCTCCCCGTGAATGAACACGCCCTGGCGTCACGCTTGCTTGGTTGGTTGGTTAACACCCGCTGTTTCTCAGTGTTCGCAAAGTACGGCATTCGCACGGGGGGCGTTCGACTGAATTGCCCTCGGCTCTGCGAATCCGCCTCTCGCATTTCGTCGATGACGGTTTTTTTTGGTTTTTTTACTTACAGTACGTCCCCATTGGCGGCTCGGTTATACCGCTCACCCTTGGTTTGATATGTCGTACGTGGTGTGAGGAGGGGCCCCCACCCTGCCCACGAGGCCAGGGCGCCCGGCTTGTGTTCACGCATACGTGTATGCGCGTGTTCATCAGATGTGCTTCTGATTCTGATTCTCGTCACTTGAACGACGGAGTACGGAAGTGCAGGCTTGGGCACCGCGCGGGGGCCGGCAGGTCGGTCGGCGGAACAGCGGCGGGCCGCCGCAGGGCGGCCGCCGCCGCCGCCGCACCCCGCCGGTCCTCGGGGCCCGTGCGGGAGGGCGGAGGCGGATTGGGGAGTTGGATACGGAGAGAGTCAAGAGTGAGGGCCCTTCCTGGTTGTGGAAACGTCCCCGGAGGCGAAGGCGCTGGACCTGGACCGACATCTGCAGCTGCTGGTGGATGGGCATACCTGACGGCGGTGGTGGCGGCGGTGGCAGCGGAGGCTCTGTCCTCGTTGTGTGCCGTCGGCGTGTGGGCGCGCCGCGTGCGCAGTTGGTCGAGAGTGCCGCGTGTGCAGTCATTGACGGCGTGTCAGCGGCTGCGTCGCCGCCGCCGCCGCCCGCTGCCTCGCCTTCGCCGGGCGGCGGTCGGCGCGCCGGGCCCCACCGCTTCTCGACGGGAGGGAGAAAGGGGAAGGGAGGTAGCGAGGCCGATGCGGCGGCGGGCGATGCGATGCGGGGGGCGATGCGCTCCTACAGCGACCCTACAGAGTACTGCGGGGCGTCGGAGACTCTCGCCGGCGGTGTCCGTCCGGCCGTCCGGCCGGGGTTACGATGCGATGTGTCGCCGCCACCGCTGTTGCCGCCGCCGCCGCGCAGCAGCAGCCGCAGCCGCCAGGACGGGTCGCGGCCAGGGAGCAAACCCTCGTGTCTGGGTCGGTGAGATGTACATGTCGTCAAGTACGGTTCTACGGTGGCTCATTTAGACGCATTCTTTGGCATGATGGGTAACATGAAAACGACGGGTGGACGACGGGTGGGCAGGACGTGTTTCGCTTGTTGATCTCTGCGGGTCGCATTGATGTTATACGACATCTGTACGAAAGCTGCATGTGGATCTTATGGCGGCTCGGCGGGTTCTTGGTATGCGTTGTTTGTTTTCGGTCCCGCAGGACCCTCCCTTGACAACGTAATTAAGACCACCGCTTGAGGGACTGCGTGAGGGACATGGCGGGCGCGGGGGAGGGGGAGGGGGAGGGGGGCGCGCCTTTGGGCACACAGCGTGGGGGGCGTGGCGCGACGTGACGCAGAGTCGATCACAACCGTGGTCGTCCTGTTGTTGATCTGGTGAAGGGCGTCGGTAAGGCGGCGTTGGGCGCAGAGCGGGCTTGCGGGACCTCGCTCCAGTCCAATTCCAACAACAGGAAGGAGGCGGAGCGGGCGGCCGCGCTCGCTCGCCTTCCCTCCGAGGCATGGTTGCGTGGCCTGTGGAGCCTGTGGGGGGAAGGGGCGACGCCCTTTCGGGAGATATGGAAAGTGCGGACAGACTGCGGTGGGTACTGGGTAGACGGCATCCCTTGCCTTTGGATTTGTACGGTGCCGTACTGTGCCGTACCGTACCATGCGGTCTGACGGCACAGTTTCGAGCGCAACGTCCCGTGTGCGTGAAGGGCTTGTGGGTGCGTGTTGTGGGTGCGGCAGTGCCATGCATGAGAAATGAGCAAAGGGAGCCGCAGACCGAGCGCACATGCCGGCCGTCCCGTCCCGCTCCCCCCCCCCTGGTGTGCTTGTGTGTCGGTCTCTGCAAGGGGTTTGCGCTTTTGACGGGTTGTGGACAGCCACAACGTTTGGCAGCTTGGCGGCAAGAGCCTACCAGCCATGTGGTGTACATGAGTCGTTTCAGTGGGGCGGAGGGGGGTTGGCCCGGCGGGTTGGGCTGGGTTGGGTCCACGAGCAGCTCGTCCGCAGGCGCTGTACGGCGGTCTGTGCCGTTTCCATCTTGCGGACGGGCCTGCGGCGGGGAGAGCGGTCTCGCACACTGCGCAATCTCTTGCTGCACTCGGCAGGCATGCAGTGCAGTGCGGTGCTGTGCACGAATGCCGTACGTGTTCACACAAAGGCGTCATTTGTCAGGACGCGAGAGGATGGTGTACGGCAAAATATTATGGTGGGATCGATTTGTCACACGCGCGTGACGGTGCATCAGAATCTGCGGGTCGGAATCCGTCACTCGAGGGGGGGTGGGGTGTATTCACGTGTAGGCCGGAGCCCGCATAAACGGTAACATACCAGAAGGGGGGCCTCGCTCCAGGGGTGGGTGTGTTTATCGGTGTGCCCCCCCTCGGTTGTACAACATCGCCTCTGTAATATCTGGCTGGTTCCGGAGCCTGTGTGATGGATGTGATGACGCGCATGAAGGGTTTCTTTCTACCGTAGTTTGGGGGGGCTCCATTTGGCTCCAGATGGGCTCCGGAACCAGGTGAGGCGGGAAAAGAGCCAAGGGACCAGCAGCTGCTGACCGTGCTCTGCGCTGCAGGTGAGGTGAGGTGACAGGTGAGGCGAACGCGGCAAAGAAGGGCGCATTCAGACGACCACAGACCGCAAGAGTCACCCGACCACAGCAGCAGCAAACGAGTGGAGCCTCCCCCGGGGAGGGGGACGGGGAAAGACTCCAGAGGGGCTCACAGAAATGTCACGGCGCCGTACGTTGCAGGAAGGGGGTCAGGGCCTCGCTCATGCCGAAGTACGCAAGCCAAGCACGAAGCCGCCATTTGTCTCTTTGGCTCTTCCTTGCTTCCTTCCTCCCTTCCATCCTTGCTTGCTTGCGGTTGGCGGGTTGGGCACTCGAATGACTGAATGACTGAACGATTTTACAGTGCACCGCCAGAAGCCAGGAGGAGGAGGATCACCGCCCCCTTCACCAGCAGTCCCCACCGCACCCGACACCGCTGCGGCCGAGGGAAGAGGGAAGCCCCCCATCCCGGGGGCAGCCACCCAGGGCTCCCCTGTTCGCCGTGCACCACCCAACTCGACTACGAGCGTGCGGGCCACCGACTGGATGGAGGGGGGGGGGGACAGCTCGAAGGCACTATATTTCGAACCGCTCACGGAGGGCTCCTGGTTTCGGAGCCCCCTGCCCTGGAAGCCCCCAGTCCAGTCCACTGTCCGCAGGTACGGTAGAGAGATGTGACTGGGGTGTACAGATCAGCAAAAGGCTCCTGGTGATCCTTCCTGGTCGGTCAACAATGGACACACACGTACACATTACCCGGAGAGTATCATGCGTATCGGGTATGCTCACGCCCACCCCCACCCCCACTGGAAGGATGCTGGAAGGATGCTGAAGGGATACTGACGCCAATACTCGACCATCAGCAGCGCAGCATCGGCCTTTCGTTTCATCACCAAAACACAACGTGTACGACATATGTGTACAACGGAACACATGAATCACCGCCTGGATCACCGATCACCCCTCCCCCTCCGAGCCGCCGCCACTCCTTCGCTGCGGTTTCGTCTTTATTATTATCCCACCCCCCGGGCCCTTACGCATGAAAGGCAGCGGGCCAGATCCGCCGGCCCACCCCATCCCACCCCACCCCGCTGTCGCACCCTCCCCAATCCCCAAGTCCCCATGTCTCGACACGCAAATAAATGGCGACTAACAAGAAGCGTCGCCGGTCGCCTATCGCCGGTCGCAGTGTCAGGTGTCACCATCGCCATGCGCCCCGCCCCGCCCCGCCCCGTCCGTCAACGCGAGGGCAAGACCCGGAGCTCCTGCCTGGCTAGGTCCTAGGTGCCCCACGAGCTCCTGAGATGCGCGCATATGTAGCTACCGTATGTTGTACAAATGGACAGGAAATGGACGTAGATACTACTACCGTAATCGGACCAGGAGACCACCGTGCAGCGCTCGCCGTGAAGAGAGGTGGTTTGGCGACGCCAGGCCCACCGCGTCCGTCCCCCAACTGAGTGCATGGATGCACTTGGGAGCGCCGACCCACGGGTCGGTCGCCAAGGTCGCACGCCGACCCATGGGTCACGAGCAGCTGTAGTACTGTACACTGCCTGTGCGGCAGCGGCAGCGCGCGCCACCAGCGGCGGGAGCTGCCGGGGGCCACACGCCGACCCGGAAGGGGTCACACCCTCACATGCCGACCCGGAAGGGGTCACACGGGGCCCACACACCGACCCGGAAAAGGGGTCACACCTCACACGCCGACCCATGGGTTAGTCGTGGTCATTGGTTTCACGCCTCCACCAGGCTCGGCTCGTACAGATCCGGCGCCTCGAAGCCCATCAGGTTGAGCAGAGTGGCGGCGACGTTGGCCAGACCCCCCTCGGGGAGATCCCTCCGAAACCGAACCCGATCCGGCAGCCCCGAGCCGCCGATGAGCGCCGGCACGGGGCCGTTGGTGTGGCCCGGGTACGGCAGCGGCCGGCCGTCGTCGTCGTACAGTGGGCATCCCCACTTGTCACGCTACGAGGCGACGGCAGCGCAAAGGGGCAAGGCGCGCGTGGGAGAGAGGGTTTTAGGATTGGGTTTTAGGGTTTTGGGGGATAGTACGGGATGTCCGGAATGGTATTATGTATGGACATGGACATGCAGCAAACACAGCAGCGGCGCAACGGGGGCCAAGGGGCGTGGAGCAAAGCGGTGGACCCGACGGAAGGACGGCCTCTCAGACACCCCTTACCTGGACCATATCGTCGGCGTTGCCGTGGTCTGACGTCATCATCCACCTGCCGTTGACCGAGTCAACGGCCTCCAGCAGCTCCCGTACGGCAGCGTCCACGGCCTCGCATGCACGTACGGTGGCCGCCAGGTCGCCTGACCGGGTATTTGGCCGGGCAGGGGACGGAGGAACGGATGGAGCCCAGGTGTATGCGGCGGAGTGTACGGCGGTGTACGGCAGACACCCTCCCCTTCCCCTTCTTCCCTTCCCCCCTTCCCTCCCCGGTCAGTCTGCCGCTCGCTTGTGTTTTATTTCCCTTCCCTCTTCCACCTGCCCCCTTCCACCTTCCCCGCCCAACACGACACTTTTGCGCTCCCAACCGATCCGAGGCCAGAAACGTTGGTTTCGCCTAAAAACAACTGTTTCCCCCAAACAACAGCGAAACAGCGGGCCCGGCAGCAGGCCCAGCAGCAGCAGCAGCTCGCGCAAACCGCCAAAGTCATTTTAAACCCAACCCAACCCGCCCCCAACCCCCACCCACCCACCCACCCACCCACCCTACCCGTGTGCGCCGCCAGGTCGGGGTCCGCCAATACAACCCGGATCAGCCGAACCTCCCCCTCCCGCCGCCCGTGTGGCTGCCCCCCCCTCCCGGCCGTGTCCCCGCCGGTTTGGAGCCCTCCCTGGAGTATGGCCGCCTTCACGGCCGCCGCCACCTGGGAGGCCCGAGGGGAGGGGAGCCCGCCCGGCAGGACCTGGTCCGAGGGGATCTGGGGGCAGAGGAGGGCGGTGAAAATGAATGAGCGGGTAAATGGGATTTGTGGATGGGACGAGCCGATGAGGTGGTGCGAGACGCGGCCGGGCACAGCAACCGTAACAGCAACCGTAACAACCGTAACAATAACAACAACAACAACAACAACAACAACAACAACAAAGCAACAGCGACATCGACATCGGCACCAGCACAGGTTGCCGTAGCTGCCATACATTCATTGTCACATGAATGACCCTAAATCCCAGCCGCGCCCACCCCCCCACACCCAACCACCAACCACCAACCAGACAACCACCCAACCGCCTCCTGCACTGACACCTCCCCCTCCATTTCCGCACACAAGCCGTACCACGAGCTGCTCGTCCAAGCCGTCGTTGTCATCGCCGTACAATGTGCCCGACCGGCATCCATTCCACACAAACGTCAGGTGGCCCACGGCGGCCGCCTCCCCCGCCGCCAAGCTGCGCACTCCGTTGGCCGCCAGAAAGCGGGGCAGCAGCGTCTGGCTCCGGAACCGCGGCGGCGGGACCAGCACGTGGTACGGCAGGGGGCGGGCGGGGGAGGTGTCGTACCGGGTGAGGCCCACCACCCGGAGGTCCTGTCGGGGGGAGGGTTGGGAGCGGGAGGAGGTGGGGAAAACACACACACACACGGTGAACAAGACGCGGGGAGCGTGGGGGGTGGGGATACGAGGACCGGGGTTAGGGAGGGGGACGAGGTGTGGGAGTGAAATGCGTCATTGGTACGGGTTGACCTGGGTTGACAGCAACAACCGTTCTGATAAAACAGATGACAGGCTGGGAGTAGTAGTACCGGTACACTGTACGGCTGCCGTAATGCAGTACACCGTACCTTGGGCACTCGCCCCCGGTCGAACGCGTCGAACTGACCCTCGGCCGCCTCCAACGCGCGAACGAAGCCCACCATCCGATCAGCTCGGAAGTTGAACAGCAGTACAGAGTCGCCATCACAAATAGGGCCCACGGGAACGGGCGCCCGGGCGGCGGCGGCGGCTCGCCGGCGGCGGCGCCGCCGCCGGCGACGGCGGCGGCCGCCCTCATCGTCGTCGTCGTTGTCGTCACTGTACCCCTCATCGTCCTCGTCCTCAACACCATCGTCGTCTTCGTCCTCATCGCTGTAACCATCTTCATCTTCATCTTCGTCGGAGTCATCCTCCTCCTCGTCGTCCTCCTCCCTCCGCGGGGCCTCCACGATCACAAAGGGCTCCAGCTGTTGGTCCGATACGGGGGCGGCTTCGGAGCCCTGACGGCGGGGGCGGGGGGAGGGGGGGGTAAGGGGTGTATGTATAATGAAGGCGAAACCGCGGCGGGGTAGGGTGGGGTAAGGTGGGTGGGGGTTTCGAGCGCAGAGGACCGGCCGACCCCCCAGCTGTCCCCATGAAGTCCCCTGGCCAGCCATGATGGGGGTGGGGTGGGGTGTGTGTGTGTGTTGGGCCGGGGGACAAGGCGGTAGGGAGTGGGAGGGTTGGGGAGTGCGGCGAAGGACACGACGGTGCATGCTTCTTTGTCTCATTGCACGTCCCCACCCCCCTGGGCGCGCATCGCCACCTCCACCTCGAGCCTCCACACCGCACTGCACCGCACCGCCCCACACCCCCTGCCTGCGACCCATCCCCTCACTCCCCTCCTCCAGGCTTACTCACCTACCGACCCACCGACCCACGGGTCCACCGACCCACCGACCCAGCCACCCACCCGCAACTTGATGACGGCAGTGAGCAGGTCCGTGAACTTGTGCGGTGCCGTACCCAACACGTGCGCCTCCCAACCTCGCTTCACCACCGACCAATCGCACTGCGGAGGAAGGGGGCAGCGGGCAGGCAGGAGGCAGGCAGCAGTAGGCAGGCAGGAGGAGGCAGGCGGCAGTAGGCAGGCAGGAGGCAGGCAGGAGGCAGGCGGCAGTAGGCAGGCGGCAGTAGGCAGGCAGGAGGCAGTAGGCAGTAGGCAGGCGGCAGGCGGCAGTAGGCAGTAGGCAGGCAGTAGGCAGGCAGGAGGCAGGAGGCAGGCAGGAGGCAGTAGGCAGGCGGCAGTAGGCAGGCAGGAGGCAGTAGGCAGGCGGCAGTAGGCAGGCAGGAGGCAGTAGGCAGGCGGCAGTAGGCAGGCAGGAGGCAGTAGGCAGGCGGCAGTAGGCAGGCGGCAGGCGGCAGTAGGCAGGCGGCAGTAGGCAGGCGGCAGTAGGCAGGCGGCAGTAGGCAGGCGGCAGTAGGCAGGCGGCAGTAGGCAGGCGGCAGTAGGCAGGCAGTAGGCAGTAGGCAGGCGGCAGTAGGCAGGCAGTAGGCAGTAGGCAGGCGGCAGTAGGCAGGCGGCAGTAGGCAGGCGGCAGTAGGCAGGCAGTAGGCAGGCAGTAGGCAGGCAGGAGGAGGCAGGCGGCAGGCAGGCGGCAGTAGGCAGGCGGCAGTAGGCAGGCGGCAGTAGGCAGGCGGCAGTAGGCAGGCGGCAGTAGGCAGGCAGGAGGCAGGAGGCAGGCGGCAGTAGGCAGGCAGGAGGCAGTAGGCAGGCTGCAGTAGGCAGGCGGCAGTAGGCAGGCGGCAGTAGGCAGTAGGCAGGCGGCAGTAGGCAGGCGGCAGTAGGCAGGCGGCAGTAGGCAGGCGGCAGTAGGCAGGCGGCAGTAGGCAGGCGGCAGGCGGCAGTAGGCAGTAGGCAGGCAGGAGGCAGGCAGGAGGCAGTAGGCAGGCGGCAGTAGGCAGGCAGGAGGCAGTAGGCAGGCGGCAGTAGGCAGGCAGGAGGCAGTAGGCAGGCGGCAGTAGGCAGGCAGGCGGCAGTAGGCAGGCGGCAGTAGGCAGGCGGCAGGCGGCAGTAGGCAGGCGGCAGTAGGCAGGCGGCAGTAGGCAGGCGGCAGTAGGCAGGCGGCAGTAGGCAGGCGGCAGTAGGCAGGCGGCAGTAGGCAGGCAGGAGGCAGTAGGCAGGCGGCAGTAGGCAGGCAGGAGGCAGTAGGCAGGCGGCAGTAGGCAGGCGGCAGTAGGCAGGCGGCAGTAGGCAGGCAGTAGGCAGGCAGTAGGCAGGCAGGAGGAGGCAGGCGGCAGGCAGGCGGCAGTAGGCAGGCGGCAGTAGGCAGGCGGCAGTAGGCAGGCGGCAGTAGGCAGGCGGCAGTAGGCAGGCAGGAGGCAGTAGGCAGGCGGCAGTAGGCAGGCAGGAGGCAGTAGGCAGGCTGCAGTAGGCAGGCGGCAGTAGGCAGGCGGCAGTAGGCAGGCGGCAGTAGGCAGGCGGCAGTAGGCAGGCGGCAGTAGGCAGGCGGCAGTAGGCAGGCGGCAGTAGGCAGGCGGCAGTAGGCAGGCGGCAGTAGGCAGGCGGCAGTAGGCAGGCGGCAGTAGGCAGGCAGGAGGCAGGCAGGAGGCAGGCAGGAGGCAGGCAGAAGGCAGGCAGGCGGCAGTAGGCAGGCGGCAGTAGGCAGGCATTAGGCAGGCGGCAGTAGGCAGGCAGGAGGCCGGCAGGAGGCAGGAGGCAGGCGGCAGGAGGCAGGCGGCAGTAGGCAGGCGGCAGTAGGCAGGCAGTAGGCAGGCGGCAGTAGGCAGGCAGGAGGCAGTAGGCAGGCGGCAGTAGGCAGGCGGCAGTAGGCAGGCGGCAGTAGGCAGGCAGGAGGCAGTAGGCAGGCGGCAGTAGGCAGGCAGGAGGCAGTAGGCAGGCGGCAGTAGGCAGGCAGGCGGCAGTAGGCAGGCGGCAGTAGGCAGGCGGCAGGCGGCAGTAGGCAGGCGGCAGTAGGCAGGCGGCAGTAGGCAGGCGGCAGTAGGCAGGCGGCAGTAGGCAGGCGGCAGTAGGCAGGCGGCAGTAGGCAGGCAGGAGGCAGTAGGCAGGCGGCAGTAGGCAGGCAGGAGGCAGTAGGCAGGCGGCAGTAGGCAGGCGGCAGTAGGCAGGCGGCAGTAGGCAGGCAGTAGGCAGGCAGTAGGCAGGCAGGAGGAGGCAGGCGGCAGGCAGGCGGCAGTAGGCAGGCGGCAGTAGGCAGGCGGCAGTAGGCAGGCGGCAGTAGGCAGGCGGCAGTAGGCAGGCAGGAGGCAGTAGGCAGGCGGCAGTAGGCAGGCAGGAGGCAGTAGGCAGGCTGCAGTAGGCAGGCGGCAGTAGGCAGGCGGCAGTAGGCAGGCGGCAGTAGGCAGGCGGCAGTAGGCAGGCGGCAGTAGGCAGGCGGCAGTAGGCAGGCGGCAGTAGGCAGGCGGCAGTAGGCAGGCGGCAGTAGGCAGGCGGCAGTAGGCAGGCGGCAGTAGGCAGGCAGGAGGCAGGCAGGAGGCAGGCAGGAGGCAGGCAGAAGGCAGGCAGGCGGCAGTAGGCAGGCGGCAGTAGGCAGGCAGTAGGCAGGCGGCAGTAGGCAGGCAGGAGGCCGGCAGGAGGCAGGAGGCAGGCGGCAGGAGGCAGGCGGCAGTAGGCAGGCGGCAGTAGGCAGGCAGTAGGCAGGCGGCAGTAGGCAGGCAGGAGGCAGTAGGCAGGCGGCAGTAGGCAGGCGGCAGTAGGCAGGCGGCAGTAGGCAGGCGGCAGTAGGCAGGCGGCAGTAGGCAGGCAGGAGGCAGGAGGCAGGCGGCAGTAGGCAGGCAGGAGGCAGTAGGCAGGCGGCAGTAGGCAGGCGGCAGGAGCAGGGGCGGCGACGGCGGCGTGAGTCAAAGCGGCAGGCAGCGGGTGCGGTGGCCAGGTCGCTCTGAGCGTCCTCACATGGGGGCAGCGTGTACGGCAATGCTGTACGACAATACGACAACGCCGACGTCGCCCGTACCGCAGACGTCGTACCTACCTCATACCGGTCCATGGTGACGCGCGCCCGGCCGCCGCCACTGGCGATGCGCACATCCAGTCCCGACCACTGCGCGCGCAGCTCCGCCAGCAGCCCCTCCACCTCATCCACCAACACTACCGACCCGCCGTCGGGGCCGTCGCGGCCGTCAAGCAGCAGGTGCAGCCGCAGCCGCCGCCAGCCACACGGGCGAGCCGGCGCCGCCGCCGCGGCGGCGCCGCGCAACAGCGCCGCCAGATGCCGTACATGCGAGTGGACGCCGCCGTCGGAGAGGAGGCCGATCAGGTGGAGGGTGGCGCCGCCGCCGCCGCCGCCGCCGCCGCCGCCGCCGCCGCCGCCGCGGAGGTGGCGCCATCCGGCACTGCGGAAGGCGGCGCCGCTGGCCAGTGCCGCGTCGACCAGGGCGGACGACTGCGGCAGCGCCCGGCCGCAAGCGAGAGTGAGGTGGCTCGCCTCGCCGTGCGCGGCGCCGGCGGCGCCGGCGGCTGGGCCCTCCGCCATCGCCGCCGCCGCAGCCGCTGGCGGCGGCAGGCCGACGGCGGCGCCGTGCGCGCGCAGCGTGCGGAAGCGGCCGGTGGCGGCGGCGGCGGCGCGCGCGGCGTCGAGCGCGGGCGTGGCGGCGGCGCGGAAGGCGTTGTGGCGGTCGCCGCCGCCGCCGCTGGCGGAGGCGGAAAAGCCGCCGCCGGCGGGGGCGGCGGCGGTGTCCGCTACGCCGCTGAGCATTATGAGCAGCAGGGGTCCGTCGGGGGGTGGGATGGTGGGGTGGGGCGGCAGCGTGTAGTCGAGGTCGGGGTCCTGTACGGCACCGTGGGGGTGGGGGGGAAAGGGGGGTGTGGAGGGGAGGCCGAGGAGAGGGCATGTGTGTTTTGGGATGTAGGGTGAAGGGGAGGGCGGCTGGTGCTGCCGAGAGCGGGAGTGGGGAGAGCCAACCCCTAGGAGGTTTGGCGGCCGGGAGGATACAGAGGAAGGGATTCGAGGACCCGAAGGAGACAGGGGATATACAAAAAGTGGTCCAAGGCGGGACGGGGGAGGGTCAAGGAGGGACGGAGGAGGGACGGACCGAGAGGTGGAAGCGGAAGGGGCGGCGACGGGGCCGGGCCCCGAGGGCTCCCGAGGGTATCCATTCCCGGGCGACATCCATTCCGCTCCCCCCCCTTCCCTGTCGGGTCCCCCGGACTCACCAGCCAGCCCTACGAGTCCAACCCCCCTACCGAGTACCGACTACCGAGCTACCGACCCCCTGTCCCTCAGCCCACCGCAGGCCCCGACCCAGCCATATACCGGTGCCCGCCCCCGGCCCCCGCCCTGCATCCCCCCTCCGCGCCCTTGCTGACCTTACGAAACCCCGAGAACGGGAGATTAGCCATCCTGCCGTACACCACCACCCCGCCGTATGCTCACCAGTTCATCCTCCGGCTCCGGCTCCGGGTCCCACTCCTCCTCCTCCTCCGCCGCCGCCGCCGCCGGGGGGGTTGAAGCCGCCGCCGCAGCAGCAGCAGCCCCTGCCGGCAGCGCCGCCGGCGCTTCGTCGCCCTGAGGGGCAGCGGGAGCAAAAGAAGAAGCCGCGGCGAGTGGGACGCGCGGCGACGTCAGCAAACCCAGACTCTGCGATATACTTGTCGCTGCAACCGCCACTGCGATATACCGCCGCTGCAACCAAGCAAAGCAAAGCACACAGCCGCCGGCGCGGGTTTGCCGATGTACGGCAAAACCTGTGTGTGTACGGCGCCCTTACCAGACGGATGACCTCGTTGTCATCCGGGCGGACTGGGGGCGGGACCGGCTTGGACTGAACTGGCTCCGGAACCCGCGCCGGATCCAGCCCCGGTTTTGGATCCAGCTCCGCCTCCGGCACCGGCGGTGACGGCGGTGACTCCTCCTCCTGCTGTTGCTGCTGTTGCTGCTGCTGGGGAGGCGGCGGCGGATTCTGCACTGGATCCAGTTCCGGTGCCGGTTCTGTTTCAGGATCCGGATCCGGATCCGGTGCCGGCTCGGCCTCTGGCGTTGGCTCTGGGATGCCGACAGACGTGGCGACACCCCCGGGGGGGTCCACGGCGGCGCCACCCGACGTGTCCCCCTCCGCGGCCCCCACGTCGCCCGAAGCCCCCTCAGCGGCCTCGCCCTGAAAAGTACGGAAGCAGGAAGTACGGCAGCATCCCGTACATCGTACGGCGTATCGCGACGGCGGCGACAGCGCGCGGCGCGAAGCGGGCGCCGGTGATGAACCGCCCGGTCCCACGCAACCTGAGGAACCCCCAGTCGGCTCTCGAGCCGGCCTGGAACCGGCCTCAGCGCGGACAAAGCGCGCCTTTGATCGCTTCTCGTTCTCTGCGATGGCGGAGCCGCTGCCGCACGCACCAGTGCGCCAGAGTAACCGCCTGTTACAGAGGTTCCAGGCCCGGCGGCTTCCGAATCCAACCAACCAACCGTCCAACCAATCGTCCAGCCGACCGTCCAACCAACCAACCAACTCACCTCAGGCGCCAGTGGCGGCAGCGGCGGCTCGCCCCAGGACTCCATTCGGGTTGCGGCGTCCCTGACCGCCTGGGCCGCCTCCTGCTCCTCCTGGGGGGGGCCGGGGAGAGACGGTTGATGGCGCACAGGTGGGTGTGGTGAGCCGGGGTTTGGTCCAGGTTGATGTCCAGGGCAATGATTCCTCTCCTCTCCTCTCCTCCCCTCTCCGACGGAAAGACAGCTCCGGAACCACACCGCAACAAACGTGAGGGTGGGCGCCGTACTTCACGTCATCCGTAACGCGCTCCCCCCCCACACAAAACACACACACAAACACACACACAAACACAAACACACATACACACACCCTAGAGGCGCGTCCGGGCTCTGGTCCTCCTTTCCATCCACCCACCCACCTGCTCCCTGCGGGCCTTGACCGAGGGCGACGCAGAGACGGGCGCCGACCCACGGGTCGGTGGGTCGACTTCACCCTCCTCCTTTTCCTCCTCCTCCTTCTCTTCCTCCTCCTCCTTCTGCTCCTCCTTTTCCTCCCCCTCCTCCTCCTCCCCCTCCTGTGGCGACGCCTCCTGCTGCAGCTCTCCGACCTCCCCCACCTCCTTCGCTGCGGTATCGTTTTTCTTATCGCCCACCTCCGCCTCCCCCTCCGCCTCAGCCCCAGCACCGGCGGCAGCATCCGGAGCTTGCAACGACAGCCCCCCTTCAGCCTCGGTTTCAGCCTCAGCCTCAGCCTCAGCCGGCGCCGTCTCCGAAGGGTAGTCCGTCAGCGGTGAAGGCGGCGGCGGCGGCGGTGAAGGCGGCGGTGCGGTGTCGGCGGCGGGCGGCTCCTCCGCATGTGCCGCTTGTTCCTGTGACACCATCACGCGATGCAGTTGGGTTGGTTGCAATTGGGAGTGCAACGGGTCGTTGGGCGCTCCAGGGGGTGCAGCAGCCCGTGCAGCCAGTGAGGGGGCGAAGGGAGGAGGGGGGGTGCGGACTGCGGAGGGACAGGAGGGGAAGGCGGCGACATGGGAGCCCAACAGACCACACCACCAGGACCCAAACCATCCCACGCACGCCCAGTCGCCCAGTCGCCCACGCGCAATTCCGTTTTGTTTTACCGGTATGCTCAAGACACATCGAGACGCACACACACACGCACACACGCACATACACACGCGCGCGCTTCCGCAGCCAACACGACAGCTGCATGTGCCCCTCCCACCTGCTCGCATTCTGCGACCACATTGGGCCGCGGCGACGGCGCCGCCGACATCGGCCGACCGGTCGGCGACGCGCTCCCGGCGCAAAGTACGTCGTCGTGGACGTCGTCGTCGACGGCGCCGCCGCCGGCGCCGCCGCCGCCGTCGGGCGCCTCCGCTGCCGCTGCCGCTGCCGCTGCGGTTGCGGGTGGCGGCGGCGGCTGTTTTGCCGCGGTGCTGGTCTGGGTGGCCAGTGGTGAGGGGAGTGCTGGGGAGCGGGGAGCCTGCGGTGAAGGAAGTAGTACCGGTACATGAGGCGGGGTGTGATGGAGGCGGCAGGCGGGGCCAACGGTCAAGGCACACATACATCCGCGGAGCCTGCAGCTCCGAAACCACCTTGAAAGGGTTGAAACCCCTCCCCAGATCCCAGCCTTCCACCCCTCCCTACCCCCACCCCCACCTGGCCGGGGGACGTCAGCAGGGGCCCACCAGCTGCCGCTGAAGGGACGTCCGGCGAGCGGCCAGGAAGCGCGGGAAGAGACCGGATGCCGCCGCCGCCGCCGCCGCCGAGGGATGTACGGCGGCCGGTGTTGCCGCCGGCGGGCGCAGCCGTGTCGAGAGTCGGTAGCGCCTGAGGACCGGGGAGGGTAGGGGGGGAGAGGGGGTTAGAAGAGGGGGTAGGAGAGGGGGGTAGGAGAGGGGTGGGGTAAGAAAAAAGATACCGCAGCGAAGGGACGGAGTCACGGAGACGGTGGTGGGGTGGCAGCGACTGAATGACGCTGCGCTGATCGCCAAACACACAACGTGACCCGGTGTGGTGTGGTGTGGTGTGGTGTGGTGTGGTGTGGTGTGGTGTGGTGTGGTGTGGTGTGGTGTGGTGTGGTGTGGTGTGGTGTGGCGGCTGGCGGGTCGTGACGGCGCCCCGGGGGGCGCCGGGCGAGTGGAGTGTGGGAGTTGTGGTGATTGCGGTGGTGGGGGCGTGAGGAAGCGTGGGGGTTGAGGAGGCGTGGGAGTCTGTGTGTGGGATGCAGGGTTGAAGGCGGGTGAAAGCGCAAGTGCAGAGGCGGTGGCGGGTCCGCCGTTACCTTTCCGCGAAGTGGTGGCGGCGGCGGCGCGGCGCCGCCGCCGTTGGACGACGTCTTCGCTTCCGCCGCATCCGCCGGCGGCGGCGGCGGCGGGGCCCGGTGCCGCGTCGGCGAAATGGCTCCTCCGCCCTGCAGTGCAGTACGGCACACAACAGCAGTGAGCCGTACAGGCGCATTGGGGCCCATGGGTAAGGGGACAGTCAGGGGTCGGTGGGAGGGGAGGCGGCGGAAGCGGAGGAGGCGGAGGGAGGCAGGCGAGGGAGGGAGGGAGGGAGGGAGGGAGGGAGGGAGGGAGGGAGGGCGCATTCAGGTGGGGGCGACGGCGGCACGTCTGGCAGCAGTCAGGAGGGCGACCCGGCCAACACCCCCCCTTCCTTGCCTTCCTTCCCCCCTCCCCTCCTTCCGCCGTTCCAGCTACCCCCCCCCCCCTATCCCGCTCCAGCCACCTCCCACTCCCTCCCCCCCCCCCACGCCCGCACCCCACGCCCGCCGTGCCGCCTCCGTGCGGTGGGGGCCGCCATTCACCCCACCCATGCTCCGAAACCCCGCCACCCGAGTCCCAGGCCCCAGCCTCCCAACCAACCCCACCCCTCCCTTTCACTCCCCAAAACACATTCGCAGTAAGGTCCACAACACACAAGAACCCTGAGCCCTGGAATCCTTCAACTTTGGACCCTTAAACCCCACGTTTCGGCCTTAAAACCCTAAAACCCAGCAAGCGGCCCCACCGGCAGCAGTAGCGGCAGTGCGGGCAGCACCCCCGTGGTGGATGCCCGCCGGTTTCGTCCGTCGTGCACCCGCCCCGGACTGCCTCGCCCCAGAGCGGATCTCCCCCCCGGGGCCCATAGCCGCTCGAATGGCTGCTGCCGTACGGTACGGCGGGTAAGGCGGGGAACGGTAGGGAAGGAAGAGAGAGGGGAAGGGGAAGGGGAAGGGGAGTTAGCCTAAACACAGGCAGAATAGCTGACTGGCTGAGACACACGAAGACGAAGAGGCGGACCAATATGGGGAAGAGACGGGCGAACAATCGAGTGGTGGTCTTTTTTCTTATCCCACAAACAAAAAAGGTGGCCCACAAACACCGCGCGATGTCAAGTGTAGGGCATGTCGGGGCGCGAAGGGGGTATGGGGGGAGGGCCGTACAAGCACCACGCCCTCCTTCAGGCCACCCGCTCTCCCCACCGGAGATGCGCCGCCGACGCCGCCGCTGCGCAGGTCGTACTCTATGCCACCGCCGCCGCCACCGCCGCCTCTTTCGTGGCTCTCCCCTCCGCCGCCGCAGCCGCCGCCGCCGCCGCTGCCGCCGCCGTGCTCCCACCACTTACCGAGCGGCCCGGAGCCGCCGCCCCGGCCGCACAGGTAGGGGGCGGCGGCGGCGGCGCTCCTCTCTTCCCGGAGGGTGGCGTTGGCGGCGGCGGCGCGGAGGCTGCCGCTGAGCGGCGCCCCGTTGGCGGAGGCGCGGAGGGCGGCAGCGGGGAGGGAGGCAGAGGGGAGGGAGGCGGCGGAGAAGGTGCTGGCTAGGTAATCGAGGGGCGTAAGGCCCGCCTGCAGGTGTGGGGGAGGGGGGGGAGGGGGCAAGACAGGTGGAATGGCGTCGGGTGACGGGGGCGTGTAGGGGGCGTGTAGGGGAAAACAGTCCGACTAGGCAAAAGCTGGGCAGCAAGAAAGACCTCGGCGGTTGAACGGAGGGGGCCGGGGGGTCACACTCAGTCGACTGCGTCGCCTCCGTCCCTCAGCTGCGCGGACGGGCGCGGGGACGAGCGGACGCGCTTCATTTACCCCCACCCCCCCACCCGCCCCCCCAACCCCGCCCCCCACAGCCCCCCCACCCACACCCACATCCCCCCCGCCACTACCTTGTTGACTGCGAGTTTGTTTGCCCCCGCCTGCGCCAGCAACCGAGCCAGCCCCATCTCCTCCCCCCGGACTGCCACATGGTAGGGAGTCTCGCCGGCCTGGGGAGGTGGGGGGGGGAGAGGTGAGGGGTGGGGGGTGGGGGGTGGGGGGCGGTGAGGGAGGGATGGTGGGGGGTCAGGACAGATCAAAGATGTGGTGGGGTGGGGGATGGTGGGTGGGATGGGGGGGTATGAGCTGAGTCCGAGAGAGAGATAGGATGGGGGGTTACCCACGTAGGGCGGGGGTTGAGGGCACGGGGCTGGCCGGACTGGGGTTGGGAACACACCACTTCTGCAGGCTATGCTGGCACACGTGCACAGTCACACACACACAGTCTCACACATACAGTCACACATACAGTCAACACATGCACAGGCACACACGCACGCAAGCGCACAGACGCGGTGACACACGCAAACGCACACAAACACACAAACACACAAACACAGCCCCACCCACGCCGCATACCGACCGACCGACGCACGCACCTCGTCCCGCGCCTCCGTGTTCGCCCCCGCCGCCAGCAACTCCGCCGCCACCTCCCCCCGGCCCCAACAGCTGGCGGTGTGGAGGGGGGTCAGACCGCCCTGGGGGGGGAGGGAGAGGGTAAGAGGAAGGGAGATACCGCAGCGAAGGAACGGAGAGGGAGAGGGGTCGGATTGCCGGGAGGAGGGGGGTTGCATCCGTTTGAGGGGGGAGAGGGGACGAGGAGATGAGAGGAGAGGCGAGGCGAGGAGAGGAGTTGTCAGGTGTCACCGGTTGTCAATCGGGGCGAGCAGCCGCGCGTTGGCCGGACGTGCATGTCCCCCCCTCGAGTTGGCTCCCGTACGGTACGGTACTGTACGGTACGGTACGGTACGATACGGCACGGTGTTGTACGATGTTGGGGTACATGGGCCGACTGGAGGGCAGCACACAGATGCCTCGGGAGCGCGATGAGATGCGGGTTGAGCAGCGCAGACACCACACAGGCACAACCGCACTTCCGCACTTCCGCAGCCGCACTTCCGCAGCCGCAACAGCAACCCCCCTGGCCCCCTTTTTGTGTATGTGACAGGTACACGACATACACACACACACACCTGTCCCTTGCTGTTGACGTCCGCCCCCGCCTCCAGCAACACCCGGACGATGAGGGGGTTGGTCTGGCGGCTGGCCACGTGGAGGGGCGTGTCACCCAGCTGCGTGTGTGTGTATGGCGTTTGTACGGAAGGGGGAGGGGTCAGCGGGGAGGGGGGCAGTTGTTGGCGGGCGGGTGGTGGTTGTGATAGTGGTCGCGGGAAGCGGAAGGGAAAGGGGAAGGGGAAGGAGGGCGGGGAGGTGGAGGAAGAGGAAAGGGAGGCCCTTGAAGTGGTGGTTACGGTGGGCTCCAGACGGAAGTGTTGCGGGGGAAGGAAGGGAGGGGGGGGTCCTGACGACACGCACCGCCAGTCCAAAACCCTAAAGCCCTTAAACCCCAAACCCCGAAAATCATGCCAAACACAGACCTAACTTAAAGTGCAAACTCAAACCCAAATCCAAACCCAAATCCAAAACCCAAGATCATTAAACTCAAATCCAAAGCTGCCCCACCCACCCACCCACCCGCCCACCCGCCCACCCACCCACCCACCCACCCGCCCACCCGCCCCAGCCACCCACCCGGGTCCGTGCCCCCACGTCCGCCCCCGCCCTCAGCAGCACCTCCGCCAACACCACATTGCCCCGGTAGCTGGCCCGGTGGAGAGCAGTCCAGCCGCTCTGAGGGAGGGGGGGAAGGGAAAAGGAAAGGAAAAGGAAGCGGGAGGTGGGGGTGGGGGTTGAGGGGTGGAGTTGTGATGGGCGGATCGCGGAAGGGGGGGCCTAGTCCCGCACCTCATCTGCCACGTTCGCGTTGACCCCCGACTCCATAAGCTGCTGAATGCGCACAATGTCGAATGCCAGACAGGCCTTCATCAGCGCGTCCTGATGACATTGGGCCCACGGAGGCGGCGGAGAGGAGCCGGACGTGGCGCCGCCGCCGCCACTGCCGCCGCCGCCGGCGGCGGCGTTAGCGGTATCGGCGTCGCGCGCATGGGCCCAGCGACCCACGGGACTGTGTTCGCCGCGTTCCTCCGTGTCGTCGTCACTCGCGCCGCCCCTGCCACCGCCGCCGCCACCGGCGCCGCCGCCGCGTGCCTCCCCTTCTGCACTGACGCTGACGCTGGCGGCGGCGGTGGCCGTGGAGGGCCAGGCGGCGGTGACGGCCGGGATGGTGGCCGTACCAGCGGCAGCGGCCCGAGGCTGTGTCCTCTCGGCGCCGAAACCACCACCACCACCACCACCGCCGCCGCCAGCGGCACCGTCCGCGGCGGAGGACGAGGAGCCACCCTGACACAATTTGGCGCGCTTCGGTACGGCAGGAAGGTACGGCGTGCCTTGGGGCCGCGCCGCCTTGGGGCAGCAGCCCTGCCGCCGCAGCGCCGCCGCCAGCTCCGACAGCACCTCCTGGAGCGGCGGCGCCGCCGCCGCCGTCAGCGCCGCCGTTGCTGCCGTCACGCCGCCGCCGCCGCCGCCGCCGCCGCCGCCGCGATCTGGTCGCCGAACGGGCGCGGCGGCGTGGTTGTGTGTCTGCTTTGCGGGATCGTGGCTGTGTGATCCATGGCGTGCCGCCTCCAGGCGCGCTGCCAGGCAGAGGGTTCCCTTGGGGATGCGGGGCAGGGAGCCGAGCTGTGTGTGTATGTATTGGATAAGGAGGGGCGGACCGAATCGCATAGCGAGGGAGGGAAGGCGGGGGTAAGGAGAAACAGTCGTATAGGCAAGCTGACTGGCTGGCTGATGCAAGGCGATGGGGGGGGTGATGATGGAGGACGTGATGGGGGGGGTGGGAGGGAGAGGGAGGGTGATGATGGAGGGGGAGCGAGGGGCGGGAGGGGGAGGGAGGGTGGAAGGCGGCGTTCGGGTGAGGCTCAGCCCTGCTGATGTGGGTTGGTTGCTATCGGCGGTACTGGTAATTGGCTGTCTGGTGGGTTTTGGTAGGCTGGCTGGCTGCCTGGCTGAGGCCGGCTGGCTGGCCGGAAAGCGGGCTGGGGAAGTGCGGTCACCCCCACCCCATACCCCCAGCGCGGCGTGGCGGGACAGACACGACCATCGTCCGCGGTAACCCGACCCAACCCAACCCAACCCAACCATACCCAACCCAAACCAAACCAAACCAACCCAAACCAACCCAAACCAACCCAACCCAACCCATACCCGACATCTGAGGCCGAGACGCTCCACACACCCGCACCCACATGGGAAGCTGCGGGTGCGGTCCTTCCCACAACCCCCCTCCCCCACTGGTGGGTGTGGGTGTGGCTCGCCGCTCGCCGCTCCCCCCCTCCCCGCTTCCCACTTCCCCGCTCCCCCTCAAACCCACGTAAGCCTCCACTGCGGGTGGCGGGTACGCTCCGTACAGCCACAGCGGCAAGATCTTTCGGTGCTGCCGACCTGCCAGATCCACCTCACGCAGCGTCCACTTGGTCTCGCCGTACCTGTTGTGGTGGTTGGTTAGTTGGTCAGTTAGGTAGTTAAGATTGATTTAGGTCGTTTATACTCATTCATTATAAAGAATGGGTTGGTTGGTTGGTTGGTTGGTTAGGTCTAGAGGCCGGTCAACCTCTCCCATCAGCAAACAGCCCCCCCTCCCTCGCGCTCCAGTGTGTCTCTCACACCGGCACCAGACCCCTCTCCTCCCCGCCTCCCCCACCTTCCTCCCCCTTTTCCTTTTACCCCATCCGCCCCCACCTCCCTGCTGCCCATTCACTTACCCGGGGCTGCAGATCGCAATCAAAACCTCGCAACCCAGAATGGCCTTGGCCACCGCCGCCGCCGCCCGGGGACTCTCCTCCGGGTCGCCGTCCGCACCCGTCACAGATCCAGATCCAGATCTGGGTCCAGATCCAGATCCAGATCCGGATGCAGGTGATGGTCCCGCCGCGAAGACAGAGTAGCCCAGCTGCTGCAGGCCGCACTGAAGCTCCGAAACCAGAGCGCTGGTCGTGTAGGGAGGCAGGGGGAAGAGGGCGAGGGGACGAGGAAGGGAGGCAGGGGGAAGGGGTGAGGAGGACAGAGGGAAGGGGTCGCATTGCGCAAGAGAGCGACAGAGGCAGGACGGGATGGTGTGGGGTCAGCCGGGCTGTGTGTGTATGTGTGTATGCGGCTGGTGGCCTAACGGGTGGCCGCGGGTGCGGTTGAGGGTTGCGCCAGCGCGCGGGAAGTGGTGTGTGGAGTGGTGAGTTGCGCGGGCGGCGGTCAAACGATGCCACACAGCCAAGACTGAGAGGGGAATGTGTGGTGGCAGGTGGCGTGGGACCGGGCTACAAGGAATGAAGGAAATCGGAAGGGTTCTGGTGCGGGGCGAGGAAAGTATAGCCGGGAAAACGCAAGAAATGGGGTTGCGAGCCTGCCAAGGAATCTTGGTAGCTAATGTACATCCACGTTCCATCGCGAGATGTGCTGGTGTTTGGGTGAGAGTGGCAACCCATATTCAGGAGCAGATAAATGTCGCATGCGCCCACCCGTCACCTGCTCACCAGCCGTCGATGCCACCCAACTGGCTGCAGCGGACATCCTTTATACGGTAGCTCAGTACGATTTGAGGTTGGTCTGTGCTTGGTGAATTGGAGCGCATAATCCTTCGTGGCAAGTCGTGTTCAAGCGGGCTTCGGCTCCAAGTTCTCCCCTCGTGACTAGATGGCATTTTAAACGTCTACTTTAGTAATTTAGAGGTGTTTAAAGCGTCGCAGAGGGAGTTTTTGTGTCGGCAGCCAGTCAAAAGCCATGAATGTCGCTCCAGAGCCATACCGTCCTTACGACGCCATATACACAGTCCATGTGTCACTGCTTCAACAAGCTTCGTTACTGCAGTTAGGATGCCCTTTGGAAAGCGTTTTCCAACGACCGTACGGATAAACAGCGGAACGGCTCACTGCAAAGGCGGGCGGTCCAAGCGAGACCTGATTCGGGTTGCCATCTAGCATTATGGGCAGACACCAGTTCCGGGGGAGGGGGTCGTTGCCGCACCGTAGAAAGCCAGCCCAGTACACGACAACACCCCTGGCCCTAACAACCGTCCCCTCCCGGAGCGCAACGCTCCAACGCAACGCCATCCTTTCCACGGCAGCGGAGCACGGTCACATCAACATCCATAAACATGCGCTGTGCCGACTGCTGTGCATGCGGGCGCAACTTCACAACTACTTCTTATAATGAAAAGGGTAGTAAGGGCTGAACAGCGCCAACAGCAGCATCAACAACAGCAGCCTTTCCTCGCCAAACCCTCTCCGCTCACCTCACCTCACCTCACCCCACCAAACCCCCACACGCTCAAGACGCCTCCCCCCTCCCTCTCTGTCAAGCTCCCGCCCAAGCTCCGTAGCTCCCTCCGCGTTTCCGCTCTTTTCACTGCCATCATCCGGCGCAAGCCCACGACTCACGGCCCAAGTCCTCGCCCCCCGTCCCGCCCCCCCGCCCCGCCTACCTCCGCCTACCTCGCGCCTACCTCCACCTGCCGCCGTGCAGTGCAGTGCGGTGCAGATCCCAACCAGCTCCCCGACCAGCACCCCAACCAGCTCCCCAGTCCCTTGACCTCCCTCCCTCCCCTGAACACACAGAGACAAGGCACCACCCCCTCCACCGAGCACCGACCCACCCACCCACCCAGCCGAGCGCCTGCACGCCACACCAACCGACAAAAAGACAGCTGCAACATATCCCACGCTCCCCCTGCCCGCAACTACGCCCTCCCCTTTTTAGTAGCCATGAATTCCCCGTCCTGCTCGCTCGCTTCCAGACCTCGCCACCGCCGCCGCCGCCGCTGCCGCCGCCACCGCTGCGAACTGCCAACTTGCCAAACCATCTGCTCTTCTCCTACCCTCGTTTGCTGCCAGACGCGGACTGGGTCACGGAGGAGGACTCCGACGCGGACTGGCTCCCCGACGCAGACGCCGACGCCGCTGTCGCGCCAGCGGCGGCGTTGGCGTTCGCGCCAGCGGCATTGGCGGTGGTGGCATTGGCGGCGGCGCGCTCGTCCCACGCCGCCTTGGCCGCGTATCCCAGCTGAGTGATCCTCGGCACCAGCTCCTCGTACAGCGTCCACACCAGGGCGGTCTGGGTGGTGCGCTTGAGGATGCGCGGCGCCGCCCCCGTCAGCAGCGCAGACGGACCCTGCTGCCGCAGCGCCTCCAGCAGCGTGCCCCAAGCCCCCGCACCCCTTGCCGCCGCTGCTGTAGCACCGGCTCCGGCGGCGGCTGCGGTGGCTGAGGCGGCGGTGGCGGCTGTGCCGATCCCGATGCCGAGCTGCATGCGGGTTCGGACCACGTCGGCTGGCTGTGTGAGGAGCGTCGCTGCCACCGCCGCCACCACCCCGCTCGCAAAGTTGACGGCGACCTGTGTGGGAAGGGTGGTGGGTGGGTGGGTGGGTGGGTGGGTGGGTGGGTGGGTGGGTGGGTGGGTGGGTGGGAAGGAGCTACCGGGTATGCGGGACGGGAGGTGTGCCAGTGCTGGCTTGGGCGGCTGGTGGCATCGAGAAGACGAGGGGGGCGGGGCGGGGTGAGCGGCAATGGGGGCAGCAAGCGGCAGATGCAAACCTTGGCGCGAACCCTTGAGGAACACAACCCACCCACCACCACCCACAATCACCCACCCACACCCACCCACCATCACCCACCATCCAACCCACCCACCTGGGGGCGCCCCTCGCCCGAGAATCCCTCCTTGAGCCGCGTGTAAAACATGTAGTACAAACCTGCCGTACAAGGCGGGACACATACAAAAACATACACCAACATGAGCGCGGGCGTGGCAAGGGGTGGTAACAGTGTTATGGCACACAGCCACCGGACCAGATCGCAGGGGCAGGACCGAGAGACGAAGGGCTCTGTCTTCTCACACACTCACACACGAGTTCTCAAACATCGCTTAGCAACGATCTTGAAGTCTTGAGAGCAGCCATAATCGTTTTCACAAGATTCGTTATGGTACGGTACGATACCCGCAGTTTACTTATACGGCATGCTGCAATCGTGCAGTAAAGTAAGCTCGTCCTTTCACGTGTTGGGGCCTACCGTACTTTGACTCACCCGAGTACGGCGCGTTAGTCAGCACCGTCGGCCACAGGCCGCGGAACAGCCCCCGCACACCCTCCGTCCGTACGATACTCGACATCGCGTGGAACGTGTCGCGGTACCGCGGTACGACAACACTGCCGTACGACGCAGCCCCGCCGGCCCCTGACGTCGATGCCGCGGCCCCGGTGGCCGCGCGCGCCGCGTTGGCGGCGGCGGAGCCGCCGCCGGCGCGCGGGGGGGGGGGGGCGGCCCCCCCCCCCGCCAGTGGCTTGGCGATGTCCGCCGCGTCCGCGACGTACTCCATTCGTGTTTTTACGACCGTCACGGGGCAAAGCAAGACGGCCGCGATAGCCCTGGAGATGCCTGTGAGTGTGAGTGTGTGTGTGTGTTGGGGGGGGGGAGAGAGGGGGTAGGAGCGGAAATGGGTGGGGTGCGTGCGTGCGTGCGTGGGTGGTTGGGTTGGGTGGTACAAGAAAGACTAGCCGCAGCGGTGGGTGGGTGGATGGGTGGGTGGGGTTGAGGCAGCGCCCACACAACTCCCAACCAGGCCCCGAATAGCGTTCGCTGCACCACCACCCCAGCCCACGCCCCACGGGCCACGGGCCAGGCCTCCCAACCCCGTCCCGCCTTCCCTAAAGGGGGGGGGGAACGAACCCGCAGAATCCTCACCAACCCTACATACCCACAGCACCCTTTCCACAAAACAATCCAAACCAGTCGGCAAAGGGGACACACGCTCGGCTTTCCCCACCGCGACTCTTTTTTCTTACTCCCCGCCCCGACTGGGGTCCCTCGTGTCTGCGCCCCCCCCCGTAAAGAGCTGACCCTCCCACAGCCCCTCGGGTCCCTCTCCCCCGGGTCCGTATCTCCCACCCACCCACGCACCCAACTCCCACCTCCCCGATCCCTCCCTCCCACCTCCCGACATGGCCGCCCCCATGTTGCTCAGTTGCGAGGTGCCATCAGCCGCAGGGGTGGACAGCACCCAACGGATCTGCGGGAATGGGGAGGGGAGTGAGGGTGGTGTGTGGGGGGGGAGGGGGGCGGGAGAGGGGGGGAATTGCGGGATTGCGCGAGCCGCGGGTGGGGGCGGGCGGGGGCGGTGCGGCGGCGGGTGCGGGGGTGTGTGCGCGGGATGGGGCGGTGTGGCGGTGTGGCGGTGTGTTGGTGGCTGGTGACTGGTCACTTGTATGTACCGGTATGTTTGAGTGTGTATGTATGTGGGGGGAGGGACAATGCGGCGGCCTGGCCCCCCAATTGGCACACACACGTGGGCGGCTCTGCTTTTAAAGGTGTGGGGTTCCCGGGGGCTTCCCGGGGGCTTCCCGGGGGTTCCTGAGGCCAGAGTGTGGGGGTGGGGGGTCCCCGGTCAGTCCCCCGAACCAGACCGGCACACGTTTCCGATAACTTCCGGCTCGATTCTCCAACTACCTACCAGGCCCCTACCCACCCAGGCCCTACCCACCACGCCAGCCAGCCGGCCAGGCGCCACTGCCCCGCCCGGAACGCACGCACTCACCCACCCACCCACCCACCCAACCCACCCACCCACCCACCCACCCACCCTCCCTCTCTCCCAGCACCCCCCACCTGCTCCAGCAGCACAAAGTGCATTCCGGCTCCCAGTCCCACCCGGATGACACTGGGGCCGGTACCCGCCCAGAAGCCCCGCACGCCCTGGGGGGGCGGTGGGAGGAGGACGGGGGGGAGGGAGGTGGGTAAAAAAGAAGATACCGCAGCGGAGGGACGGAGAGGAGGGAGGTGGGGTTGCAGTGCCGCACGCCCGGACAAAGGGGAGGTGCGGGCGGGAGGAAGGGCGGGAGGGAGGGAGGGTGGGAGGGTGGGAGAGCGAAGCAGGGAGGAGCGGGGCGCGGAGGCGGGAGGGGTCCGACCTTGCACCAACCAACCGCCGCCACCGAAATGGCCGCAGTGACGAGCACACCGCCTGCCATCCATCCCAGCCGGGACGCATCCAATAACCACTGCCCTCCGGAGCAGCCAATGCCCTCACAATCCCCCTGCCCAGCCCAGCCCGGCTCGGCCCGGCTCATTCCGTCCCCAGTCGCCGACCCGAGAGATGCCCCAGAGATGCGCGAGAGATGCCGACCAGAGAGAAATCGACCACTGTGTGCGCCGCACGGGTGCCACACAACCCCACGAAAACACACACGAACACACACAGAAACCCATCCACGATGTCGTACCTGCTCCGAAAGCACCACCCGCGCCGTCGCCAGCGAGCCGCGGACCACCCCCCGGGCAGCGTCCGCCTGCATCTTTGTCCGTACGACATCCAACGGCTGGTCACACCGCCGGGAAGTGGGTGGCGCGAGGGTTAGGAGGGCGCAGGCCCGGGGGTGGGGGGGGCATGCAGTACGGCAGAGGCTGAGTCAGACTCAGCGTGGCGGGGAGCCCTGTGGCTGGTAATTAGATTGGGTGCGCTGCCCGCGCCGCCCGCTGGTATCGCCTCGCTAGCGAGGGTCCCACCTGCACGCAGGCGCTGATGAGGGAGCCGGAGAGGGCTCCTGAGATCGCCGATGCCGCGCTGGGCGGCTTTTTGGGGCGCTTTCCGTCCTGTTGACGCTGCTGCTGCTGTTGCTGCTGCGCATCGGCAGGCTCGGTGCCTGCTGCTTCAGAGGCGGCTTTAGGAGTTATCGTTGCGGGTGCCATATCGCAACGGGGCGGATGCCTGCGCGACCTGCGATTTCTATTTTATTAGCGGCTTTCAGAGCAAAGCAGATGACGGGCAGGTTGCGATAGGAGCGACCGATAAAGGTATATCTTCCAGATGTCAGTTTGTATATTTGTATATCAGCTTTATTTTATGGGGGGTCGTTAGGGCCTCGGGTTTTGCCGCTGCACGACTGCACGACGGATGCAACTCTTGACTCATTTGGCGAGCGCGCCTAGCCAAAGCGATCTTTGCATGCGATTTCTTGGTTGCTTATTAACCACAAGTTTAGGCATTACTTTCCTCGTTTCCTCGCTCCTCACGCCGCCGAGTCGTAGCCATGCACCGATAGACAGGTTGATCACCAGCGATTGGCAGCTAAATCCGACTCTCTGAAAATGCTGCTCAAGCATCAGGGCAACGTGGGCGGTCGGCGCATCGGTCACGCGCGAGGGGCATGGCGACGAGCGGTCTCGATTCCACGGGTAAGTGCGCAAACGCAGCCTATAATGCTCCTCAGCCCCGCCAATTCGTCTCCTGTACCCTTCAAACGATCTGGGTTTCGCCCTCTGCCACAATCCAACCGCCCTTCACCGATCTAACACTTGCGCCCCTCGACGCTCAACACACCCCCATCACCACCTTTCCCTGACCCCCTCCCTTCCCTGCCCCCTGCCCCTACCCCACCCATTCTCTCTCCCTCTCTCACCCTCACTCTACCTCTCCCTCCCTGGACTTCGCGCCGCGCAGGCCCAAGCCCAAGCCGGCTCCCTCCCCCTCCCCCTCCCCTCCTCCTCAATCCCCCTCAGCTACCGATCCGTCACCACGGACCCCGTGTTCCGCCCCGCCGCCGCCAGCGACCAGCAATACGCTCCAGGGGGGCCGCAACTCCTGTCCCGCCACCTAACGCTCAACCCCCTGCACGGACTGGCGGCGGCGGTGACGGCGGCGGCGCGGCGACTCGACCTGGCCTTCGCGGCGACGATGGACCGCCGGCCGCTGACGCATGCGCTGGCGGCGGCGGCGACGGCGGCGCTGACGTACTTGGTACGGTAGTACCGGAAGTCGCGGCGTCGAGGGCGGGGGGGCCCGAGGGGGGCCCGGGGGTGACGTGTGTTGGGCGGTGGGGTGGAGCGGCGTGGGCGGGTGGGCTCGGCCTGACGGGGCGGAGCAGGGGGCGGGGGCTGTGGGCGTGTGGGGGTGGGACCTTTGGGGGGGTGGCCCAACGCGACAGTTGGTCGAACCTTTAGGGTTTTGGGGCTGTTTTGGAAACAGCTGGTTGTTGCGACCAGTGCCATCGACTCGTTCTTCATTCCGCCCTCTCTCCCAGGGCCCATCGTGCGCTACGTCTCCATCTCCATCTCCATCTCCATCTCCTACTGGCTACTGCTTACTGCGAGCGTTCCCTGCGACCTGGCCCCTCGTGCCCTCCTGCTGCTCTTCCTCCTCCCCCCTCCCCACTGCTGGCCCCAGGGTCTTCACCCGCTCAGCCTGGCGCGCTTCGACCTGCCCGCGGCGGCTGCGGACTGGATAGAGGCCCGGGCGGGGGACTGGGCGGTGGAGGCGGCGGGGGCGGCGGCGCTGGCGGCGGGGCTGGCGGCGGCGCTGTGGCAGCTGCGCAATTGGGTGGCGGCGCAGGCGGCGCTCATCAGGTGTGTGTGGAGTTGAGGGCGGGAGGGAGGGAGGGAGGGGTTAGGGGTGGGGGGCGTGGGTGGGGGGGTGCGTAGGGCGGTGGGTACAAGGCGGAGGATCGGGAGAGGAGGGAGGAGGGAGGAGTGCCTGATGTCCTTAAAGAGGGAGTGTCTTGGGGTGTCCCGAGTCCCGAAGTTGGGACCCGGGAACGGGGCAGCCTAGGCCTGGCTGGTCCAGGGGGGGGTCACAGCTGGTCAGACGTGGGGTGGGTTGGAGTGGGGCGGGGTGGGGTGGGGTGGGGTGGAGTGGGATATGTCACTGCGCTGGCTGGACTGGCACTGGGGCTGCCTAGTAGCCAGTACTGGGGCTGCTCTCACAGCTGCTGATCCGCCGCGGTTGCGGATACGGCGGCGACGATACGGTTTTCATTTCAGCAGATACGGTACCCTTACCTCGCCGTACCGAGCCCTGCCTGTACGACACACGTATTTCGACGCAGATTTGACCAGGTGGTCCAAGCCGACTTGGCGACGGCGGCGACGGCGGCGGTGCCAGGTGGCGGCGCCGCCGCCGCCGCGCCGTCGGCGGAGCCTGCGGCAGCGGCAGCGGCGGCGGCGGGGCCCTTCGCGGCCTTGGTCCCAGCGCCTGTGCGGGACCTGTTCGAGGGCGGCTGGAAGCGCACCGACAAGTGAGTGAGCGAGCGACCCGCGGGTCGGTTCGGTTCGGTTCGGGTGGGGTCGGGAGCGTCATCGCACCGGCATCGGATTCGGCCCGCCTGCCTGCCTGCCACATTGCCTGGCACATTGCCAGGCACATTGCCGGGTTGCCGGCTCACGATTCTGCCAGATCGCGTTTGGGGTTGTCCAGGCTCGCTGCGCATGTTTACCACCATTGCCGTACTTGCCGTACTCAGGGAGGGAGTATGTCGTGGTACGGCAATGCATTGACACGATACGACACTGTACGACATCTGCAGGACTTGGCTGCTGCTCATCATGGCGGCGCGCCTCGGCACGCTGTTGACCGCCGCGAACAGCCTCCTGTACGGCAATGCCATGACGGCGGCCGCCTTTGCGGCACTGTGTTTCGGAGCGTCGCTGCTGCCGCTGGCTCTCCCGCACGTCCGGCAGCTCCTCGCGGCGACGGGGGCGGCGGCGCCGCTGCCGCCGGCCGCCGCGCCCGGCGGCGCCGCCGGCCTGGCAGCGGCGGCGCTGCTGTCCGACGCCGCGTTCCTGCTGGCGCTGGCGCCGTCGGCGCCAGCGCCGGCGCGCGCCGCCGGCGCGGTGGCGCTGGCGGCGGCCTCCGCCGCCGCGGCGATGGCGGCGGCGGCGTCGACGCGGCTGGCGGCGTCGACGGCGGCGGCTGGCGACGTGGCGACGTTCCACGTCATCGTACGGCTGCCGTTGAGTGGCACACTCATCGATACCACGCTGGGTCACCGGCCCCTGACGGCGGTGGTCGGAGAGGCGGCCGGCGACGACGACGACGACGATGGCGACGCTGCGGCCGCCGACCCGCGGGTCACTGATCGCGATCCGCAGGCGCGTTTCCGGCCAATCCAAGCGGCGATGTCGTCGGCGGTGCTCCAGGGGATGTTCCTGGGCGAGCGACGGACGGTCCTGATCGACAGCGGCGACGGCGCCGACAGCGGCGGCGGCGGTGTGCCGTTCCGCAATCCGGGCCTGGTATGGTGGCAGCCCCTGGATGATCTTCAGCGGAAAGTCGGCAGCCGAGAGCGAATGCTGCGCGCCGGCGACGTGTTTTGGTACCCAGTGGGCAGCCTGGTTTCGGAGCTGGGCGCCCGGCGGCTGAGTACGGCGGCGGCGACGGCGACCCGGGGGTCGGAGGCGGCGGCGCTGCCGGGGGCGGACAGCTGGGGTCCGGTGGAGGTGTGCGCGGTTTCGGAGGGGTGGGTGCAGCTGGACGCGAATGCGGGGCTCAAGGGAGGGCAGGCGGAGGTGGAGGTGCAGCTTGTGGCGTTGCAGAAGAAGGCGGGGGACAAGTGAGGCAGGGGAGGGGGTGATCCCGGGTGTGTGTGTATGTGTGTGCGTGTGTGTGTATGTGTGTGCGTGTGTGTGTGTGTGCGTGTGTATGTGTATGTGTGTGTGTGTATGTGTATTCGTGGGTGTGTGTTTTGTGTCGCATGGATGACGTGTGTGTGAGGGTGGTGCACATGTGTGTGTATTTGTGTTTTGTGTCGCATGGATGCGTTCCTGGCAGGTGGGTGGCAGCGGGAGGACAATGCCGTACACCCAGGTTCTGTGGACTTTTCAAAGTCGGGCGCCGACGCTCCCACTCGCAAAAGGAGTGACCTCGCACTGGTGTGACCCGCGCAGTTGCTTTAGCTCGTTGGGGTTGCCTGTGTGTGTAACGTATTGGGGTGTACCGTATTTGGGAGTTCCGGTGTGGCCTAGCTGGGTGCTGCGTGTCCGTCTCGCGGGCTCCACGGCAGAGTCGGTTGGCTAAGTCGGTTGGCGAGGTAGGTGGTACCGTATTTACGGGGCGGAAGGGCGGAGGTACAGGAGGAGGCAAAAAGCCGTGACAAAGGGGCCACGCCGCCGCCGCCGTAGCCGCACGGTGGTGGTGTTCAATTTGGACAGGCAGGGAGCCCCGTCCTGTGGCGGTTGCGCGCGCCACTCGCTGCAACCAACCAACCAACCAACAACCGCCGCCCGCCCGCCATCCGCCATCGCCCCCGATGCCCGATCCTGAGCGCGCAGCACCCGGGGGGGTACCCACCGCAAGGCGCACAGCCGCCCCGCCAACATACACAAACACACACACACACACTGCAAGTAGCGCGGTGCTGTATCTTTCTGCCAAATCGATCCATGTCTATTGCCTCATGTCTGATGAAAGGAGGCAGGGGCATGCGCTGTAACCTTAAAGAGTCCAACTCGCGATCGCCGCAGACGTGTGGCAGGGCTCATCCGAGTCCCAGTCATCCATCACCCCAGTCATCAACACCACACACACAGCGACTGGCCGACTGCCGCAGCGACTGATAAGAAGCAACCAAATGATAGAAAAAAACCGCAGCCGCATTGCCCCCACCAATAACCAATAATGCGCCTCACGCCCTCGCCTCTCTCCCCGGGCACCGTATCTTGTCGTACACCGTGTACGACACCGCACCGCACGATAAATTAAACGAATTGCCAGACAGCCAGCCCGGTTTGTGTGGCAGCGCGAACACACACGCAAACTCGCAAAGCCACACCGGACCAAACACAAAGCAATCAAAATTAAATACATCAAATAGATCAAATTCCGGATTGGCTATCCACCAGGGATTCCAGCGAGGGGAGAATCTTGCACGTGCGCACGCCCGCGCAGGAGGGCGCGTGTGGCTTGGGCCCCGATTCGGCTTGCGCGGTGTGGCGCCGCGGCGCACCCCCCGCAGCTGCAAACAGCCCCCGCCCCCCCGCCCCCGGCCACACACACACAGTCCTCGACCGTTCTCCTGGCCCCTGACAGAAAGGCCCTCGCGACCAGACACCGCCCGCAAAATCCCCCATCCTCTACCCTGATCCCTGAGACCACAGCAATAGCAACAACAGCGACAACAGCAACAACAACAACAGAAAAACCCCGAATCACACCGAGCCAGGCACACGCTCCTCGGCCTCGGGGGAACGCGGTGCCGTACGCATCGGGTGCCCCGCATTCGCCGTACACCCGTGTGGGCAACCGGAACACCCCAACCGACTGAGCAGGTGAGAGACTCATCCCAAAGCCCAAAGTGGGTCCTGTAGGATCGGCGGCATGTGCTGCAAACTCTAGAAACAGAAGCAGAGACACAAACAGAAAGAGAAACAGAAAAAAAGGAAACGCCGCCCCGGGGGCCCATTCTCGCCCTGGGTCGCCGCGCGCAGCCGACCTCTCTCTCTCCCTCCGGGAACAGCATCCACCAAAATACAGCAGGTCACTGACTATGTCCATTAAAGAAAATACGAATCACAAAACCAAAGCGGAAGTTGTAGGGGGTGGTAGGCCAAGGCTTCGCAGACACCGGCAGATGGAGACAAGGCAGGCAGGCAGGCAGGCAGGCAGGCAGGTAGGTAGGCAGGCAGGAGCGAGCGAGATGCCACCAAAGCGAGATGCCACCCGCTGTACGGCAGAAGACTTTCCGTTGCAGTGTCAGTCCACAACATGCCTGTGTCAGTCCACAACAAGCCCAACCTGCCGTACATCTGCACCCACCGCCACCACCTTGCCTCAACCACGACCTCAACCTCGAAAAGCAACCAACTCAACCCAACCCAACCCTGCCCGACTCAACCCAACTCAACCCAACTCAAGAGACGCACCGCCTGCACGAAGCCGCAACGTCCCATCCCCCCGACAGGCTCCCCGCTGGGCTGGCTGGAAGGTTGAAAGTAGACCCAGCAGCGGCCACGATCTCCAAGGGGTCGCGGATGGCCCCTTTGTTCGTGCGCACGTGTGTGAGACCACGCACTGCCTCGCGCACCGGCCCACCGGCCCTCCCTCCCCTTCCGAATCCACAAGGTCCCGTCCTGATCCTGATCCTGATCCTGTCAGAGTATTGATACTGAACACCACCGGCCAGCTCACGGCGATGAAGTCAATATCGGTGCGGTGTTCGCGCGGACGATCGACTGAGGACACGCGTTGCGTTGGGAGGCCTCGGAGTACAAACACCTACGAGTACCAATACCTCAAAACTTATTATTGTTGTTGTTGTTGTTGTTATGATTTTATTGTGAATTGTATGCATTAACACATCCTCCTCTAAAGCCCGACAGTGCCAAAGGCAGGGCCGCAGGGCGGCAGCAGGTGCGCACCAAAGAACGAAAACCAAAGTCCCCTCTTGACAAGGAGCTGAGAAGGGGCTCATGAGAAGGGGCTCAGGAAGGCAAGCCGACGAGGAGCTGATTGCGTCCAAACCTACCTACCGGGGCCAAGTACCGATTCGACCCCGCGCCCCGCTGACACCGCAGGCGTGGGCTGCCCGCAGACGTCGTCTCGTGGGCAGAAGGCGGACAACCCCGACCCCGAGTCCCCGAACCCGACCCCGACCAACAACAACAACCACCAGCCCCCATGGTCTCGAGACAGGAAGAGTCCGGAGGAGGAGAGGGAGGCCGTCTGGTTTCATAGGGTTGTCGTGCAGCAGCAGCAGCAGCAGCAGCAGCAGCACCGCAATCACAAATCACAACGTGAGGAGACCGCCGTCGCCGCCGCCGCTGCCGCCGCCGTCGCCAGGCTGGACAAGAGGTGCCGCCGTGGGGCCGTCCGCCGCGTTCACGCAGTGCGCGGGATCCCGGCTGCATAACGGCTTTGGCCGTTGCTGCTGCTGCGGCGGCGGCGGTGGCAGTGGCGGCGGTGGCAGTGGCGGCGGTGGCGGCGGCGGTGCCGACGGCGGCGGCGGCGGTCTTTCGATGGCAATTTGACCGTCGCTGTGATGGGCGCTATGGTGGGCGCCGGCGCCACGACCCCCGCGCGCCGACGCGGCGGCGGCGGCGGCGGGCGAGGTCCACCGCCAAGACGTCGCCGGCGGCGGCGCCGCCGCCGCCGCGCCACCGCTTCCGCCGCCGCTACCCGTCGAGCCGTTGCTTTTCCCGCCGGGCTCCGCCGCCTGTGTTGTCGCCGCCTGCAGCATCCGTACGACGCAGCCGTGCCCTCCCTCCGCCGCCTGCCTCAGCGCCAGTCCGTTCCTGGCCTGCGGCTGCGCCCCCGCCACCAGCAGCGCCAGCACCACGCAGCCGTGGCCCGCCGACGCCGCCTCCACCAGCGCGCGGCTGCCGTCGACCCGCGGGTCGGCGCCCGCTGCCAGCAGCTCCAGAACCAGGGCCAGGTGGCCGCCGCGGGCCGCCTCGGCCAGGGCGCCGCTGGCTGCCGCGCGAGGGTCGGCCCCGTGTCGCAGCAGCAACTGGGCGGCGGCCGTCCGGCCCTCGCGGCAGGCGGCGCGAAGCGGCATGCCGTTCTCGGCCCGCGCGCTGACGCCGGCGCGCAGGAGCACCTCCATCGAAGCAACGTGGCCGGCGGCGCTGGCGGCAACGAGCGCGCGCCCGCCGCAGGCGCCGGCGTTCACCCCCGCGCGCAGCAGCGTCCGCACGACCTGGGTGTCGCCTGCGCCAGCCGCGGCGGCCAGCAGGAAGCGCTCCTGTGGGCAGAGCGGGCCATCGAACATGTGGATAGAACATCTAACGGCGCGCGGCGAGACGCGAAGGTTCAATTAGTCAGGCCAGAGACAGCAAATGAAAGAGAGAGAGAGAGAGAGAGAGAGAGAGAGAGAGATGTTGAGGATTACCTGTGGCTGTAACACCGCGCCAAGCTTGAGGAGTTCGATAACGACAGCACCAACCGCAGCCTGCGGACCGCGAGTAAGGTACTCTCGAAGTCCTGGCGATCCGTAGACGCGAAAGAGCGCGGTTTCGCGACCATAAAGCTTCAGCAGGAAGCGTGCAGCGACCTCTGGGCACGAGAGTGCGACAAAAAAGGTTCGACGCAGAGTTCGGCAAGACGACGCTGCCGCTGCTGCACCTGGCCCTGACATCATAAGGATTAGCTGTAGAATAGGATCGGGAAGGTCAAGCAGGCCTGGCTTGCACTCCGTTTTGGTCGGCTCAACCGCCGCAGCTCCACTTTGCGACGACGCCGTGCAAAGAGTGCAAAGCAACGGCGCACACGTCTGAACGGTCCCCATAGTTTTGGACTGCTATGATTAATCCTGGAAAAGAGCGATGCCGATTTAAGCGCCAATGGTCCAGGCCGACGGGGCCCGTGGCCCGCGCTTGAGGGCTGTACCACCAAACTGACTTGCCAAAAGTGTATACACAGTGTAAACAAAGTCGGCGGTCAACAGGGTGGCCTTTCAGGTTTAAGAGATTGATTAAACAACGGAAAGGTGTAACGAAATCGGGAAGAAGGCTACTGCTGCACGTCTTTTTTGCAGCGTGGCGCACGAGTAGGCGTTGAAGCGCCTTGCGCTTGTGTCTTTGAGTCGGATGGATGGATGGATGGATGGATGGATGTTACAAGCTTCTGCGAGCTCGTACGGCTCAAACGAACCCGGAGGCTCATGAACCGCTTCATTCGCGCAAGATAAAAATAGAAAAACAAAATGTCAGCACAAACGATTCGTAACGAAAGTGGTGCAATGGAAAGACGCAGACTGCGTGAGGTCACACAAAACAAACTCTCAGGATGAGATGCGTTCTTGCCGCAAACTGAACATCTCAAAGATAGCTTTCGCTAGACCGCGCTGGTCGTCGACTTGCATGACATCGTGAACACTCGCAGTAGTGGGTACGCCTAAGTCCCAGAGCATCTGCCGTGCTGGCACAAGGGCAGAACACTCCAACAGAAAATGTTTCTCATCCTCGACCGCACCGTCAGAGCGACACGCTTTGCAAACACGGAGCTCTCTAGACCGGCTACTCTCGCTGTTAACCGCCAAAACAGACACACACAAACGAAAACGAAGTAAGGAGCGATGATGTGCTAGGGGGATGTAACCCTCAAAATGCTTCGGCAGCCCCATCCAATGCTTGTGGCGGCACATCTTAACCCCGGGCTTTCTACCGTCCGTAACGAAAGCGCCCGGGTCCACGGCCAACCTGTCACTACCCCAATCGTCATTGACACGACCCCTGAGGGTGTCCATCAGCGCCTCAACGTCAAGCTTGCTGGCCGCGTACCGCCTAACCCTAGTATCAATGTTACCCGCTGCTGCGTCCTCGTCCCAGACATGCCCTAAGAGATTCAGAACCCGAATGACCTTGGAACCCCAGCCGTCACCCTGCAGATTGGTTTCTAACGCCAACCGAATCTCATGACGAAAAGCACTGTGATACACGGTGCTTGTGACCTCCACCAGACTATTCCAAAAACGGAAAACCGACTCGGCCCAGTGCAACTGCAAAGGCATCTGACCAAGTTCCCTAAACAACAACTGAAGAGGTGGAACGGCGGCTCCAACCAATTGCTTCATAAACGAAAATCTGGAGCTTGACCATCCGGTCTCGAATAGCCGCCTCAAAATAACAGGAGCGTGGAGCTTCATTGGCCGGAAAACCCCTCTCTATCATGGCCAAGACCAAGTCGGCACCCCACAGTTGCGATCCGTACGACAGCACGGAACGGACTTGCGCGTTAAAACATTTCATACCGACGAAAGGCAACAAAAGCCCCTGCCGCCGCAGTTTATTGAGCAGGGCAAACATGGCCCGCCGGCCCGCAGCATAAAGCTCATCCGTACAAGATGCGAAAGTACTGCTAGGACCGAAATGCAGCCCGAGATAGCGTGCGCGAGACTTCCAAGTGATAGGCCGGTCCACCGGCAGCCCCTCCTCCATTACGCGCATGGTGACCAAATCGCTGATCGCATAGAAGTGACTCCTAACCTGGTCGTTAGGGTAAAAAAACAACAGCTCGCACTTCTTCGCATTGACGGTGAGACCGAACGTTTCCGACCACTCCCGCAACGCTCTGAGCAGACTCATCAAACGACGTTTTGTCCCCGCGAAAAGACTGAGGTCGTCCGCGTAGAGAGCCAAGGGCACTCGCCGACCTTCCACACTTGGGCATTCGTTGGCCGCCATGGCAGCCGGGAGCGCGACATCCAGGGCGTCCACATAATCCGCAAAACCCTCCACAAAGAAACCAAACAGCGTGGGACTCATCGGGCAACCCTGCTTCACCCCTTGAGAGGAGGAAAAGGCCTCTCCAGTAGTGCCATTAACTTTGACCCGCAGTTCCACCCGCTCATAGCAACGCTTCAGGGCATCCAAAGCAGCGCCATGGATGGATGGATGTTACAAGCTTCTGCGAGCTCGTACGGCTCAAACGAACCCGGAGGCTCATGAACCGCTTCATTCGCGCAAGATAAAAAGCGCCAACCTCTTTGAGTCTTTGGAGTTATTGCGCAATCGACAGTACGGTATGACGAATGGTGCACTTTTTGAGCGTAATTGCTATGCTTGGGTTGTATGTTTCTTGTTACCACCGGAAAGAACCTGCGGCTTCCTCAGCTTTATTTGGGTCGCTAGTCTCGAATGAGAGAAGGCGTTGCACCGTCGGAGAGGCGCGCACGACGAGCGACGGGCAAGCTGCACGAATACACTAGGGCTTACCAAAAGGACTTCCTAGGGCCGAGATCCTTCTGGCAGGGACCCTCAGCTTGTGGAAGTTGGGACCCGGACTCCAACGAGCACGCTTGGGCTGCGGTTGCAGGCCATGGGCGGCCCCGCCCGTCAGCAGCTCCAGTGACACAGTCCGCACTAGCGCACTAGGCACGAAACGTCCATAAGACCACACCAACTGACCCAGGAACGACGGACAGCACGGTGGACCATCCAGACTTAAGCCTGACGTGACCTGGCAGCATTGCGGTACGGTAGACAGCCATTCCCGCAGGCTGCAACAGAACAGCGCCACCCGCGCAACAAGTCCAACCTGTGGAGGAGGCGTCTCATCGAGTACCACTGTAAGCCGGACACACCCAAAGCAAGGCCCCCGATCACTCGTCTTGGTAAGGTAACAGCTAACAGGTCCGTTCCGCAAGTATTGCCGGGTTCCGGGTCCGTTCCCTGTCCGTCCCTAAGCTGCAGTACCTTCTGAAATGAAATACGGCATCCCTCAATCACCCTTAGGAATGAAATCCCCAACCCGGGGCCCACCTGACCCGACGGTGCCAAGAAAGCCCCAGTCTAGGGCAGTGAAGTCCCGGCGGACTCGGCCCAACTCCCACCGCCGCACGGCAGACGGCCCGCTGCCAGAGCCCGCACCCAGGAGAGTCAGCCCAGAGCCCACACCAGCCAACAGCGCTTTCTTAAGGGACAGCGGCCAATGTAAAAAGCGTCAGCCCCGCTGGATGCATGGCGGAAAGGGCCCGCCAATCAAGACCACGACGTATCAGAGAACAGTTGGTTTACGCGCGGGGAGGGGGGTTATCCACGTATAGGCCGGAGCCCGTGAACGGTAAAGTAACAGAAGAAGGCCGTCTCGTCTGCAAAAGAACAGCGAGGTAAGCTTGCAAACAGCAGAGGACCGCGCATGCACTCCGGATGTGTGCCGGTCTGCGGTGCGTTAACGAACACAAGCGAGCACAAGCTTTGGGTGCTTTGGTGGGCAGTAGGCTGGCTGGTGGTGGTGGTGGGCGCTTGGCTGCGGTTGGCATTTCCCGTCACCCCCCACAGGCGGCGGCTGATCGGCTTCACAGTGTGTGCGATTGGGCACTGTCAGGGCCCACATGACGGCCCCGCAACATACCCCGCCACCCACATACGACATACCCCGTCCCCACGTCCATGCTGGAACTACTGCGCCGGACAAAGTGCCGTATTCCCCGTGGATGCATGGGCCTTTATGCCTTCTCCCCGCTGATGTGGCTCCCTGTACCTCCCTGTGGCTGAGGGGGCTGAGCGCTGCTGCCGAACTCCGTGCGCCGCCTGGGCGACTGGGAGCTGTTCCTGCCGAGGCATCCGCCCACCACCACCCGCTGCTGTCGGTTGATCATGTCCACGAATGGTCACACCGTCACTACATCGCGAACGGGCGTCCCCTTCCCATATCATCCCCTTGCGATATCATCCCCTTCCTATATTATCCCCTTGCGATAGCATCCCCTCCTTATATCATCCCCTTTCGCGTGAAGGGAGGGGGTTCCTGCACCGTGTTTTGCTTGACGATGGCGTCCAGTCGGGCTGGGGCCGGGCGCACGGCCCCATCGGCCCAAGCAAAACACGGCGCAGTGCATTTACTTAACGCGACTCTACGAGAGCCCACACGCGCAACCGCAGCACAGCACATCACAGGCCGTCTGCCACGCGGTCCCAAACTAACCATCACTCAGGCGGGGACCGTCTCAGCGGACCCAAGCCGATCACCAGCACCGCCTCAACACCGCACCTGACGCCCCCTGGCACGGCCACGGCCACGGCCACGCCCTGGCACGGCCACGAATTGTGCCGTTACAAGATGATCGACGGGCCGCGCGTTCCACACTCAGCCATAGTCGCAGTCACGACCGCAACCGGAGTCCGCCGCTAGCTTCGCAGCAGTCATCAGCCGCACTCACCCGCGCCCTCACCCGCGCCAGCGCTGCCCAACAGCGCTGCCCAGAGAGGACCGCAGCCGACCCTCCACCAGCCGCTTCGGCCGCGGCAGCGGCGGCGGTGGCGTTGGTCATGCCCCCCAAAAAGCTTTCCGCCCCGCGCCGCGCCGCCGGCGGCGCACCCCCATCCGCTGCAGTAACCCTAAGCCCCCTCCTCCCCCTCCTCCCCCTCCTCCCCTCCTCCCCTGTGGCAGCACTGTGATCCGCTGGGGGGGGGCGTCCGTGGGGTGATCAGCCTCTTACCCCTTTCCCCCCTCACAGTATGTCAGCTTGTCATCTTTATCAGCTTGTCAGCGCTTTCCTCCCTCTGGACTGTCAGACCTGGACTCCAACCATGCTTCCCCCACTCCAACCACGACCGCACGGCAGCCTGTCCACGGCAGCCCAAGCCGCCCGAGCAGCCCAAGCCGCCCAAGCCGCCGGAGGGGCCCCAAGCAGCCCGGGTGCCACGCCGTCAGGGCAGTCGCCGCCATCCCACCTTGTCAGCCCCTTGGTCGTGTCCGGCTCCCAGGGGGCTCACCAGGCTTTGCACAGCCTGCAACGCATCGCTCGACCCCCCGCACCTAAATGCCACATGCCCTCGCCGTACGTACGAATGTACTGCACGTCTACGCCACGCGAGGCACGAGCCACGGGAGGGTCCCTCACGCACTACTTCAGGGCCCCGAAACACCCGGGCCTTGAAACACCCGGCACACGCCGTCACTCGCACCGCGCACTCCATTGTCCGCCCACAGGAAGCCCCAGAAGTCGCACACACACACATACACACACGCATACGACTTGTCCGCAGGGTGCCGCCGTCGCCGACCCAAAACTCTTTTCCATTACGGCGAAGGCACCGGGGGCATTGGCGGAGAGCTGAGGAGTGGCACCAGCAGGAGCACGAAGGGCAGGAAGGCCATGCCCAAGAACCATGGCCCAAAGCCAGGGTCCTTGAGCTTTGCATACTGCCAGGTTGTCAGCTTGATGCCCTCCGGAGCCGCAGCTTCGGAGGCCGGTGGTGTGGGGGTTGGGGGTTGGGCGCCGGGGGTTGGGTCCGAGGAGCCGGATGCTGAGGGTGGGCGGTACGCGGCGCGTCGTTGCGCCGGAGCGAGATGCCCAAGTAGGTGCACCGGTCGTTCACATGCCTGTCGTAAGGATTCATGGGGCACAGCAAAGAGGATTGGTTCTGACCGCTTTTGCATTATAATCATCTTCTGGAGGGTCGATGTTTACTCACGTGTGCGCGTCTCCCCGTCATGGAAACAACGCGTGAGTGTGCACACGTGTGAGCGGCCATGGCGTCAGCAGCTTGCTTGGGCTGGTTGTAGGAAGAAGTGGTTGCGATGCAATTCTAGACGCAGCAGTGGGCTGCGGTGGGACTGCCCTCAACTTGCGTTCAAGGGGAGCAGTGCAAGCCGATGGGATATACAAGTCTGGAATGCCTTGCTGCGGTCAAAACTTCTGGATGACCTCGAACCACCGCCAACCGCCTGGGGTTCTGTTGGCAGTTAGCTCTACAGCACGGTCTATCCATCGACGTTCTTCTTCTCATTGCAAGCGCGCAACTCTCCCGACTTGACACGCATTTAGGATGACGTAGCAGCTTTTAAAGATAACGCGCTAGAACGTAGGAGCGCAAGGAAGATGGCCACCTCGGCTATCGACTTGAACCTTATTTATAAACTAACAAATGTTTCAGATGTCACAAAACTTTTGCATGAAACCGTGGCTAGGGAGCGGGCCATTGATCAGGACCTGGATAGGCAGCTGAGCAAGCGCAGCGACCTGGAGCGCAACTTCTTGCTGCTTAATACTCCTACAGCTGAGGTATTGATGGCCAACAGTTGCAATTGATGTTTCTATTGCGGTTTCAAAGCGAGACTGTTACATGATCCTGGGCGACAGTCACCCAACAAGCAATCCGGTACTTCACAGCTGATACTGATGACTGCGAGCGCAGACGCTGGAGCTGGTGCGCGCGGACTGCGAGCAGCTACTGCAGAGCGTGCAGGGCACGGCGCAGCTTGCAGACAACATCAGCAGCAAAGTGCGCCAGCTGGACCTGGTGCAGGGCCGCGTGCAGGGCGTCCTGAGCAAAATCAACCTCATCCTTGACCGCACCAACTGCATCAATGGCGTGCAATCGGCCATGGAAACCGAGGTGCGTCCGCTAAAGCGGGAGGGGGGGAAGGAAAGAGGGGAGGACGGAAAGAGGGCGCTCCTTCAACCCCCCGCCACGCTGAGTGTCCTGAACCCCCGCCCCTCCCTCCCCCCCCCACTCACATACACACATCTGCCGCATCCCCCACAGCTCTGTCCACAACACTACCGTATTCAGACAACGCTGGACCGGCGCCACGAATGGCTTCCGTTCCCCTTCCCCAGCCCTCTCTTCGGGGGTATCCTGCCTGCACCACGGACAGGCCAGAGCCCCCCCCAGCAACAAGCTGCCTCCCCACCCTCCCAGACCTGGGTTGCCTAACCAGGACCTGCGCTTCCTTCCGGGATGCCCCGCCCTCACCCCCCCCCCCAACGGGCTCCGGCCTATACGTGGATAATCCCCCACGGGCTCCGGCCTATACGTGGATAATCCCCCGCTTCTTGTTTCATTGTTGCAAATTCACTCTTCAACCCCCCCTGCAACACACATACACACAAAACCCACATCCCCGCCCATCTCCCTGTCCTCTATTTCCTCCCCCACCCCACCCCAGGACTATGAGGCCGCCGCCCAGTACATCAGCTCCTTCATGGAGCTGGAGAACCGAATGGCGGCGGCGCTGGCGGCGGCGGGGCCAGGGCCGGGGGGAGCCCCACCCGGCGCGGTGCCGCTGCCCCACGGTGCCGCGGATGCCAGCCAGGCGGAGGACCAGCGGCGGGTGGGTGGGTGGGTGGTAAAAAATGATACCGCAGCGGAGACGGAGACGGCGTTAGCGAACGGACCCAGAACCCAGTAATACTTACCGGGTCGGTGGGTGGGTGGGTGGGTGGGGGACCCCGGGGGACGTGAAAAGGAATACAGCAGCGGTGGGAGCTCAGGGGAGGGGAGGGGAAGGGAGGGGACGGCAGCAGCGGTACCGCGGCGCGGAGGGACACAGGCGACCCCGGCGAACGGACCCAGCACGCCGGCAGCAACCAGCAGCAACCAACATGCGGGTGGCCCCAACGTGCCTATATGCCGGTGACCTGACCAACATTCGGGTGGACTGCGACGGCATCGCCGCTGGACACCCCCTCACGGGCTCCGGCCTATACGTGGATAACCCCCTCCCCCCTCGCCGCGACTCGCGATGACAGTGTAGCCGTGGCGGGACTGGTGGTGGGGAGGGGGCCGCAGCGAGGCGAGGCCGGCGGGGGCCGGGTTGGTTCCTCCCGCCGTCAGCTATCAGCATCCCTGGGTTGGGTTGGATTGGGATGGGATGGGATGGGTTGGGATGGGTTGGGATTCAGGGGCTCACACCACTTCCCCCTAAATCCCCCCTGCCCTTCGCTGCGGTATCTTTTTTCTCCCCCCTCCGCCCCTATAATGGAGCATATCAGTCCCTGACCCCCCTCCCCCCCCGCCAGGTGCTTGTGGAGGTTCAGCGGCTCTCATCACCACCACCACCAACCCCTAAATCCCCCCTCCCTTCGCTGCGGTATCTTCCCCCCCCCTATACGTGGATAACCCCCCTCCCCCTCCTCCCTCCTCCCCCTCTCCCTCCCAGGTGCTTGTGGAGGTTCGTTCCCGGTTGGAGGAGATCACGGACCGGCGGTTCGAAGATGCGGTGGCGAGGAGGGATCATGGAGCGGCGGTGCGCTTCGCCCGGCTGTACAAGCCGCTGGGGAAGCAGGTGCGCGTGGGGTGTGCGTGTTGGGTGTGTGTGTGGGGGGGGGGCGGGACGGCGGAGGCAGGGGGGAGGGGGAGGCTCGGGCCGGAAGGGGGCGGTCTTTGTAGGGATGTTGGAAATGTGGTGTGCGTGCAAAGTCTTTTCCTTTGTCTTCCAGCCGCACCCCCTTCCCGCCACTCAATCAGGCCTCCGCCGGTCTGCAATGGGTCTGCAATGAAACATATTTCACCGTCACCCCCCTCCCCCTCCCCGCTCCCCTCCCCGCTCTCCCATTTGCTCCCCTCACCCCCACCGCACATCCGTCTGCGCTGCGCTGCACTGCACTGCACTCCTTCATGACCGCCCCCCTTGCCCGCTTTGCAATAGCGCATCTCACTCTCACCCCGTTTACCCTGCCCTGACCCCCCCTGCCCTGGCCCCCCCTGCCCTGACCCCCCCTGCCCTGACCCCCCCTGCCCTGACCCCCCCTGCCCTGACCCCCCCTGCCCTGGCCCCTCCGGCCCTGCCCTGCCCTGCCCTGCCCCGCAGGCGGAGGGGCTGCAGCGCTTCATCGAGTACCTCAAAGTGGTGGTGGGGGCGCAGGTGGGGGCGTAGGTATGAGGCCCTGTGTGGGGCGGGACGGGACGGAGCGCCACATTCGGCCGCACGCACGCACGCAGTACCTAACCCCCCCGGGGGTTCTTGCAAATTCACTCTTCACCCCCCCCCCCCGGGGGCTCCGGCATATACGTGGATATCCCTCCACGTCGGGGTTTCATCTTCGATACCCCCTTCCCCCGCAGTATATGGGTCCGTTTGTGCCAGCGTGTTTGCCGCCCCGGTTGGTTCCTTCGCAGCGGCTCCCTCCGCTGTGTTTTGCCCCCCACGCACGCCCCACACTCCACGCCCTACGCACACACACCCTCGCACACACACATACACCCCGTTGCGTCGTCCATTGCGCTCAACAGGCTCGCAACACGTACTCGGCGCTGGCTGATCAGCTGGAGGGGCCCCAGGCGGCTGCTGCTGGTGCTGGCGGGGCGGGTCGCGGCAGGGGGGATTTTGCAGCGGCGCTGACGGCCCTTTTCAAGGACGTGGCCATGTGCCTGGAGGTGAGGAGGGGGGAGAGGGGGGGGCTGCGAGCGTCATGGAGGGTGTGTGTGTGTTTACGGGTGTGTGTGTGTTTATGGGTGTGTGTTCGGGGGGGGAGGGCGGGGTGAAGAGGGTGCAATGGGACGTCCCGCGTCCTGTCCGTCCTCCCCGTCCCCTTCCTTCCGCTTTGCACCTTCTGTCCTCTCCCTCCCGCTTTCCCTGCCCCACTTTCCCTCCACCCTCAGTGCCGCTCCGGCCTCCGGTCCCGGCCTCAGTCACTCCCTTCACCCCCCCTCCCGCTTCCACCTCCGCTTCTCTCCTTTCCTCTCTTTCCCTTACCTCGCCCCACCCCCGTCATCACCGCATTTCTCACTCTCAAACACACCCCGGCCTCCCCCGTAACCCCCCGGCCCCCGATTTGGACTGTTTTCCAAACCCCCGTCCTCCCCCGTCCTCCCCCGCTCCCACGGCCTCCCGGCCCCGCCCCCCCGCCCCCTCCCTTTGCAGACGAGACGGCCTTCTTCTGTTACTTTACCGTTCACGGGCTCCGGCCTATACCCCCGTGGATAACCCCCCTCCCCCCTTTGTCCCCCTCTCCTCTTCTTCAGGAGCACGAGTCAGTGGTGCGCGACACGTTCGGCGAGGGGGCCCTTCTCGACGTGATGGCTGGGCTGCAAGCCGAGTGCGACAACGCTGGCAGCCGCATCCTGCAGCGCTTCGCAGACAGCCGTCGACTGGAGCGCGTCGTGCGGGAGGTCACCGGCCGCCGCAGAGGAGGCGGCGGCGGCGGCGGCGGCGGCGGGCCGCAGCAGGGCGGAGGAGGAGGCGGAGGTGGCGGAGGTGGTGGTGGTGACTCGGGCACTGACCACCGGGCGGTTGAGGCCCTGATAGAGGAGGTGCTGCGGATCTGCGGTCTGTGTGAGGAGTATAACCAGTTCATGCTGGGGAAGATGCGTGCGGCGGCGGCGGCGGCGGCGGCGGCGGGGGGAGGAGGCGGAGGTGGAGGAGGCGGGGGGCGGGACCGCGGGGGCGGCGCGCCGCCGGGGCAGGTGCCGGCGGCGCGGGAGGCGGCGTTCAGGTGGGTTATGAAGAAGGAGAAGGAGGAGGGGGAGGGGGAGGAGAAAAGACTGCAGCGGAGGGAGGGAGGGAGGCGATGCGAGCAGAGTGGGACAAGGGGGGCAGCTGGGAGGAAGCGTGGGGGAGGGGTCGGGTGGCGGACCGTGAGGTGTGGAGGTGGGGTGGAGGGCGGGGGGGAGGAGGTGGGGTGGTGAGGGGAGGGGAGGGGAGGGGAGGGAGGGAGGGAGGGGGGGAGTCCTTCTAGTGGAAAGTCCGTAACTGTGCCCCCTTGAGGCGCACGCACGCACGCACGCAATTTCGCAGGGCAGCACGCACGCACACTCTCAGACGAGGACGCGTGTCCCTCCCCTTCCCTCCCCGAAGTCATGAGCATGGTGGTGGTCACGGCTCCACGTACTTCCAAGGCGGCGCCCGACCTGTGTGTGTGCGTGTGTGCGTGTATGTGCGTGTGTGCGTTTGTGTCTGCGTGTGCGTGTGTGTGTGTGCGCCCAAGCTCTTTGCTTCGGGGAGGGGCAGGTTTCGTCTCCCACACACACGCGCGCCTACACGCACACGCATGCACACACGCATGCACACACACATGCACACACGCACATGCACACACATGCACTCACACGCACTCACACGCACTCACATGCACTCACACGCACATGCACACACATGCACTCACACGCACTCACACGCACTCACACGCGCTCACATGCACTCACACGCGCTCACATGCACTCACATGCACTCACACGCGCTCACATGCACTCACACGCACTCACATGCACTCACACGCACTCACACGCACTCACATGCACTCACATGCACTCACATGCACTCACACGCGCTCACATGCACTCACATGCACTCACACGCACTCACACGCGCTCACATGCACTCACACGCGCTCACATGCACTCACACGCGCTCACACGCGCTCACATGCACTCACACGCGCTCACATGCACTCACACGCGCTCACACGCGCTCACATGCACTCACACGCGCTCACATGCACTCACACGCACTCACACGCGCTCACATGCACTCACACGCGCTCACACGCACTCACACGCGCTCACATGCACTCACACGCGCTCACATGCACTCACACGCGCTCACATGCACATGCACACACATGCACTCACATGCACTCACACGCACTCACACGCGCTCACATGCACTCACATGCACTCACATGCACTCACATGCACTCACACGCGCACACATGCACTCACACGCGCTCACATGCACTCACACGCACTCACACGCGCTCACATGCACTCACACGCGCTCACATGCACTCACATGCACTCACACGCACTCACATGCACTCACACGCGCTCACATGCACTCACACGCGCTCACATGCACTCACACGCACTCACACGCACTCACACGCGCTCACATGCACTCACATGCACTCACACGCACTCACATGCACTCACACGCGCTCACATGCACTCACACGCGCTCACACGCACTCACACGCGCTCACATGCACTCACACGCGCTCACATGCACTCACACGCGCTCACATGCACTCACACGCGCTCACATGCACTCACACGCACTCACACGCGCTCACATGCACTCACACGCGCTCACACGCACTCACACGCGCTCACATGCACTCACACGCGCTCACATGCACTCACACGCGCTCACATGCACTCACACGCGCTCACATGCACATGCACACACATGCACTCACATGCACTCACACGCGCTCACATGCACTCACACGCACTCACACGCGCTCACATGCACTCACACGCGCTCACACGCACTCACACGCGCTCACATGCACTCACACGCGCTCACATGCACTCACACGCGCTCACATGCACATGCACACACATGCACTCACATGCACTCACACGCACTCACATGCACTCACATGCACTCACATGCACTCACACGCGCACACATGCACTCACACGCGCTCACATGCACCCACACGCACTCACACGCGCTCACATGCACTCACACGCGCTCACATGCACTCACACGCACTCACACGCACTCACACGCGCTCACATGCACTCACATGCACTCACACGCACTCACATGCACTCACACGCGCTCACATGCACTCACACGCGCTCACACGCACTCACACGCGCTCACATGCACTCACACGCGCTCACATGCACTCACACGCGCTCACATGCACTCACACGCGCTCACATGCACTCACACGCACTCACACGCGCTCACATGCACTCACACGCGCTCACACGCACTCACACGCGCTCACATGCACTCACACGCGCTCACATGCACTCACACGCGCTCACATGCACTCACACGCGCTCACATGCACTCACACGCGCTCACATGCACATGCACACACATGCACTCACATGCACTCACACGCACTCACACGCGCTCACATGCACTCACATGCACTCACATGCACTCACATGCACTCACACGCGCTCACATGCACTCACACGCGCTCACATGCACTCACACGCACTCACACGCGCTCACATGCACTCACACGCGCTCACATGCACTCACATGCACTCACACGCACTCACATGCACTCACACGCGCTCACATGCACTCACACGCGCTCACATGCACTCACATGCACTCACACGCACTCACACGCGCTCACATGCACTCACATGCACTCACACGCGCTCACATGCACTCACATGCACTCACACGCGCTCACATGCACTCACACGCACTCACACGCACTCACATGCACTCACACGCACATGCACACACATGCACTCACACGCACTCACACGCGCTCACATGCACTCACACGCGCTCACATGCACTCACATGCACTCACACGCGCTCACATGCACTCACACGCACTCACACGCACTCACATGCACTCACATGCACTCACATGCACTCACACGCGCTCACATGCACTCACATGCACTCACACGCACTCACACGCGCTCACATGCACTCACATGCACTCACACGCACTCACATGCACTCACACGCGCTCACATGCACTCACACGCGCTCACACGCACTCACACGCGCTCACACGCGCTCACATACACTCACACGCGCTCACATGCACTCACACGCGCTCACATGCACTCACACGCGCTCACACGCACTCACACGCGCTCACATGCACTCACACGCGCTCACATGCACTCACACGCGCTCACATGCACTCACACGCGCTCACATGCACTCACACGCGCTCTCACGCGCTCACATGCACTCACATGCACTCACATGCGCTCACATGCACTCACATGCACTCACACGCGCTCACATGCACTCACACGCGCTCACATGCACTCACATGCACTCACATGCACTCACACGCGCTCACATGCACTCACACGCACTCACATGCACTCACACGCACACACATGCACACACACGCGCTCACATGCACTCACACGCGCTCACATGCACTCACACGCACTCACACGCGCTCACATGCACTCACATGCACTCACATGCACTCACATGCACTCACACGCGCTCACATGCACTCACACGCGCTCACACGCACTCACACGCGCTCACATGCACTCACACGCGCTCACATGCACTCACACGCGCTCACATGCACTCACACGCGCTCACATGCACATGCACACACATGCACTCACATGCACTCACACGCGCTCACATGCACTCACACGCACTCACACGCGCTCACATGCACTCACACGCGCTCACACGCACTCACACGCGCTCACATGCACTCACACGCGCTCACATGCACTCACACGCGCTCACATGCACATGCACACACATGCACTCACATGCACTCACACGCACTCACATGCACTCACATGCACTCACATGCACTCACACGCGCACACATGCACTCACACGCGCTCACATGCACCCACACGCACTCACACGCGCTCACATGCACTCACACGCGCTCACATGCACTCACACGCACTCACACGCACTCACACGCGCTCACATGCACTCACATGCACTCACACGCACTCACATGCACTCACACGCGCTCACATGCACTCACACGCGCTCACACGCACTCACACGCGCTCACATGCACTCACACGCGCTCACATGCACTCACACGCGCTCACATGCACTCACACGCGCTCACATGCACTCACACGCACTCACACGCGCTCACATGCACTCACACGCGCTCACACGCACTCACACGCGCTCACATGCACTCACACGCGCTCACATGCACTCACACGCGCTCACATGCACTCACACGCGCTCACATGCACTCACACGCGCTCACATGCACATGCACACACATGCACTCACATGCACTCACACGCACTCACACGCGCTCACATGCACTCACATGCACTCACATGCACTCACATGCACTCACACGCGCTCACATGCACTCACACGCGCTCACATGCACTCACACGCACTCACACGCGCTCACATGCACTCACACGCGCTCACATGCACTCACATGCACTCACACGCACTCACATGCACTCACACGCGCTCACATGCACTCACACGCGCTCACATGCACTCACATGCACTCACACGCACTCACACGCGCTCACATGCACTCACATGCACTCACACGCGCTCACATGCACTCACATGCACTCACACGCGCTCACATGCACTCACACGCACTCACACGCACTCACATGCACTCACACGCACATGCACACACATGCACTCACACGCACTCACACGCGCTCACATGCACTCACACGCGCTCACATGCACTCACATGCACTCACACGCGCTCACATGCACTCACACGCACTCACACGCACTCACATGCACTCACATGCACTCACATGCACTCACACGCGCTCACATGCACTCACATGCACTCACACGCACTCACACGCGCTCACATGCACTCACATGCACTCACACGCACTCACATGCACTCACACGCGCTCACATGCACTCACACGCGCTCACACGCACTCACACGCGCTCACACGCGCTCACATACACTCACACGCGCTCACATGCACTCACACGCGCTCACATGCACTCACACGCGCTCACACGCACTCACACGCGCTCACATGCACTCACACGCGCTCACATGCACTCACACGCGCTCACATGCACTCACACGCGCTCACATGCACTCACACGCGCTCTCACGCGCTCACATGCACTCACATGCACTCACATGCGCTCACATGCACTCACATGCACTCACACGCGCTCACATGCACTCACACGCGCTCACATGCACTCACATGCACTCACATGCACTCACACGCGCTCACATGCACTCACACGCACTCACATGCACTCACACGCACACACATGCACACACACGCGCTCACATGCACTCACACGCGCTCACATGCACTCACACGCACTCACACGCGCTCACATGCACTCACATGCACTCACATGCACTCACATGCACTCACACGCGCTCACATGCACTCACACGCGCTCACATGCACTCACACGCACTCACACGCGCTCACATGCACTCACATGCACTCACACGCGCTCACATGCACTCACACGCGCTCACATGCACTCACACGCGCTCACACGCACTCACACGCGCTCACATGCACTCACACGCGCTCACATGCACTCACACGCACTCACACGCGCTCACATGCACTCACATGCACTCACATGCACTCACACGCGCTCACATGCACTCACACGCGCTCACATGCACTCACACGCGCTCTCACGCGCTCACATGCACTCACATGCACTCACATGCGCTCACATGCACTCACATGCACTCACACGCGCTCACATGCACTCACACGCGCTCACATGCACTAACATGCACTCACATGCACTCACACGCGCTCACATGCACTCACACGCACTCACATGCACTCACACGCACACACATGCACACACATGCAGCTGCGCTGAGCCGCTTACCGGTCGGTGGGTCGATGGGTCGATGGGTCTGTTGGTCGCAGGTCGGGCGCTTTTAACGTGTCGCTTCGTGAGCTGTTGGGCCGCTACGTGGCTCTGGAGGAGTACTACCTGGACGAGACGGCGTCCATGGCCGTACGGATTGACGAGGTGGTGAGTACGGAAATGTACGGCAATCTAGACAGGGGCGCTGCAGCTGTATTGCTGAATGCACGACGTGGCACGGGGGGGGTCCGGTCCGGTCCGGTCCGGCTGCTGCTGGCAGCTGGCTGGTGGGTGCTGCCCCTCCTCGCTTTGCTCGAGGCGCTTTCCTCAATTGTCCACTGGTCCGGATGGTCCTGGATGGTTTCGGAGCTCCACTGCGCTCCGCACCGGATGACATACAGCCACATCACATCTGCTCTGCTCGCCTGTCCCGCCAATCTGTTCCAAACCTTTTACCTTCCCATTACACGATAGTGATTTCGGATGCCAGTGCCCGCAATCGCACACCGCTCGGGCTCACCCCCCCCCCTCCGCGTCGCTTCACCCTCACACCATCAAGCCCTCAAATTCTCACACATACATACCCTTGTCTACACGGGCTTAGGCCTATCCGTGGATAGCCCCCACGGACTTGTTCTACTTCGCACCCCTCCCCACCGCCCCAACCTCCTCCCCCGCCGCCCCTCCCCCCTCCGTTGTGCTGCCCCCTCCCCTCCCCTCCCCTCCCCTCCCCTCCCCTCCCCTCCCCTCCCCTCCCCTCCCCTCCCCTCCCCTCCCCTCCCCTCCCCTCCCCTCCCCTCCCCTCCCCTCCCCTCCCCTCCCCTCCCCTCCCCTCCCCTCCCCTCCCCTCCCCTCCCCTCCCCTCCCCTCCCCTCCCCTCCCCTCCCCTCCCCTCCCCTCCCCTCCCCTCCCCTCCCCTCCCCTCCCCTCCCCTCCCCTCCCCTCCCCTCCCCTCCCCTCCCCTCCCCCAGCTTCCTGGCGCCCTGACCAGCAGTCTGGTGGATGACGTGTTCTTCATCCTAAGAAAGGTGCGAACCACAACCACCACCACAACCACCACAACCACAACCACAACCACAACCACAACCACCCGGGAAGTGGCCGCCCTTGCGTTCTGCCACGTAGCCATACGACCCACCGACCGACCAGCGATGGATGGAGGGCGGGAGGGAGGGTGGATGGAGTAGGTTTTGACAGTGCGAGCCGAACAGTCGAGACTCAAGGGGGGGGGTGTCGATGTGGCGGATGTCCATGTGGCGGGGTGGGGCGGGGCGGGGCGGGGGGGGGGGCGGGGGCGGGGCGGGGTGGACGGCCCCGCAGGCCAAGCCATGGCCGGTGCTGCTGCGGTCGGAAGTCTGTCAGGCGATGCCATGCCATGCGAAGATGGAAGCGTCCACCGGGGAGGAGGGGGAGGAGGAGGAGGGGGAGGAGGAGGAGGAGGGGGAGGAGGAGGAGGAGGGGGGGACAACGGGCGGATGGAAGAGCCGGAGGTACGGTATGGCGGCGACCCGACAGCGACGACCCCGGCTCAGCGACTCGTGGCCCAGCACCGCACTGCACCGCACCGCATATACGCCCCCTCCCCCTTCTCTCCTCCACCCACCCTCCCTCCCTCCCTCTCCCCCCCGCCCGCAGGTGGGCCTCCGCGCTCTGGCTGCGGGTCAGTTCCAGGCCACCGCTGCGCTGCTGGCGGAGCTCAACAACGTGCTGGCCAACCTGTTTAGGAACGCACTGCAGGTGGGTGTGGGTGTGGATGTGGGGGGGGTTGTAGGGGGGATGTGATGTGTGTGGAAGGGGACAGGGTTGGTTGCAGTTTTGAGTGCAATGGGTCGTTTGATTTGGGGGAGGAGAGTAAAGACCAAAGGGCCAGGCTGACAAATCGACAAGCTGACAAGCGGAGGAATGTGTTGCATGTGGGTAGCGTGTAGAGACGAGACCGCAGCGGGCCTTGCGCCCTGCGAGCTTAGCACCGCTCATCACCCTTTCCGGCCAGTCCAGTGTCTTGCGAGCCGTTCGTCTCCCAGGCCTCCCACGTGTCACCACGTGCTTCCCGGCGCACAAGACCTGACAACAACAACAACAACAGCAGCACCAGCAGTACGGTAACTCATCTGCCCCCCCGCCCCTTCACGTGGATAACCCCCCGCCCCGCCCCCTCTTCCATTCACACACTCCCACACTCCCCCGCACTCCCGCACTCCCCCACGCTGCCACAGGCCAAGCTGTCCGCGGGTCCCTCCAAGGCGCTAGCTGCCCTGCCCGCCCAACTGAACGGAGTGGGACTGGACCTCACCGCGCAGAGTGAGTCAACCTCAACCGGCAGCCTGGCCGCCCGGCCGCCGCTGTGCCTGACCGCTGTGGGCTCGCGGCTCGCTGCCGAGGGGCTCTTGCAGCGCCCCCGGTGCCAGTACCGTACTCTGGCTTCCGGCGCCTGTTCCTGGACGTTCCGTGTGTGACGTGCAGTGCAAGCGCGGTCCCCACCCCCCCCTCTCCTGCTGATGGGTCTTAGGGTTTGCTGCTGGGTAACGTCGCCTCCGGGCCACCGCTGCGGAATCATGTCATACTGCGTTCTCATTAACCCTCCCACCCCCCGGGGGGGCAACCTCCACCCCTCGCAGGCCTGGCCTCCTCCTCCTCCTCCTCCGGCCCCCCCTCCGCGCTGCTGGACCTGGCCGTGGCCCTCAACAACACCGACGTGGCGGCGGACTACTCGGCCAAGTTGAGGAGCGAGCTGGAGACCCACATCAACGGACTGCTGGCCTCCGCGTCGGACAGGGACAAGTAAGGGGAGGGCGGGAGGGGGAGGGCGGGGGCGGGGGCGGGCGGGGTGGGGGATGGCGGGGTTGCTGCTGGGTTAGAGGTTAGGGCTTAGGGGTCATGGCGGCTGACGGCCCTGGGTGTATGGGCTGGAGGAAAGGGGGAACAGAGCGGGGGTTTGAGCTGGCTGACTGGCTTGGATTGGCGGGTGGGTGGCGGCAGTGCGAGGGGAGGTGGGAGGGTTGAAAAGGGGTGGCAACCGGGGTGGTGGTGCTGCTGCAGCGGTGTGGGGGGAAGGAAGCCGCAAGATGGGGCGGATTCACCGCTGACGGAGCGGCGCTCCCCTACCCCTCCCTCCCTCCCTCCCTCCCTGCCTGCCTCCCCGTCGGCGCGTGCCCCTGCTGCCGCTATCCGCCTGCCCACCTGCCTGCTTGCGTGCCTACTCCCCCGTCTCCTTCTCCGCTGCAAAATTTTCTTTATACTCCCCCGCCTTTGCCCTTGCCCTTCCCCTCCCCCATCCACAACGACTACAACGGACCGCAGAGCTTCTTGTTTCCATCTTGCAAATTCACTCTTCAAACTCCCCCATCCACCCCCCTTCACGTGTCAGGGCCCGCTCCGTGCTATCTGACCTGGCCAAGACGGGCGGCGACTTCCGCTCCCTGGCGGCCCGGGGCCTGGAGGCGCTGGCGGAGGGGCTGCTGCCCCGTCTGAGGACCTTGCTGGACGAGGTGGCGGCGGTGAGAGGGGGGGGTCAGGGAGTGATAAGCTCCTTTATAAAACAATGAGAGGGGGGGAGCGGGGGCGGGGGCGGGGGCGGGTCGAAAGGAGGAAGCGCAATCTTGATTGAAAGGGGGTGGGGTGAGGGTGAAAACGAGGAACCGCGGCCAAGTGAGCTGAGAGGGTAATCTGAAGGGGCTGGGGATGGCCAGCGTGTTTGCACGTGTGCGTGCCGTACCACACCATTGCTGTACAGTTAGGGTTTGGAAAGCGATCATGGACGGAGGCTGCGTGCTGCGCCTTGGCCAGCCGGAGGGCCCGGGGGGGGGGGGAGGCAGGACAAAGTGAGGCATCTCTCTCGCACGCTGCCCTCCTTTCCGCTCCTCCACCCCCGACACCTCCTCCCTCCCTCCCTCCGTCCCTCCTGGCTAACGACTCGCATTACACGCCCCACACCTGCCGCCCTCTCCTCCCCCCTTCCCCAATCACCCCCAACCCCCCTTCCCCCACCCGTCTTCCTCCACCCGCCGCAATCTCCCCCGACCCCCACCCCAGATGCCCTACTCCCTGAGCGAGTCCGACTACGGCGCCCTGGAGGCGGAGGGCGGCTGGGCCGGGCGGCTAGTGCTGTCCCTCTCCGGCCTCTCCGCCCTTCTGCGTCCCCTGCTCACTCCCTCCAACTGGGAGGTCCTGTTCGGCAGCCTGCTCGACAAACTGGCGGCGCGGCTGGAGGCGCTCCTGGGTCGCAAGCCCTTCAATCAGCTGGGCGGGCTGCAGCTGGACCGCCAGGTGAGGCTGCTCATCGGCGGCCTGGGCGACCTGACGAGCCGGACGGTGCGCGATCGGCTGGCGCGGCTGAGTCAGATGGCGGTGCTGCTGGGGCTGGAGAGCGTGGAGGAGCTGCTAGATTACTGGGGTGGGCCGGGCGGGGGAGGGGGAGGGGCGGGAGGGGGAGGGGGTGGGGGAGGGGCGGGAGGAGAGGGTGCGGTGGGTGGGGTTATTAATTGGCGGCTGTCGCCGGCGGAGGTACGGGCGGTGCTGGTGCTGCGGGCGGACTGGGGGCGGGAGGCGATCATGGCGCTGCCGCTGTGAGGAGGTGGAGGAGATGAAGGAGGTGGAGGCGGAGAGAGGTGGGGGGAGGGAGGAGGGGGGAGGTGGCGTTGCTCGGAAAGGGCCCTCCGATGTGGCGGAGCTCCCCGCCCCCCCCCCCGGGGGAGGATTCTCATGTGTGTGCATGTGCATGTGTATTTATGCGCGTATGTATGTACCGTATGTAGCTATGTGTTCGCTTATGACTTCGAGAGGTGGTAGCGACCCTCGCCGGTTGGAAGCACAACGCCTGCGGGCCTCTGCGGCCTTTGCCCGTGTGGGTCGCGCGGTTCTCGCAGCATCACCTCCCCGACTGTAAGTTGCAGTGAGCGCAAATGTGGCGGCCCAGAGCTGGTTTGCTTGAGCTGCAGGTCGCCGTCTCACGCAGAGGGGTGTGCTGCCACTGGGTCGCAGCGGCTCCGGAACCACACTGACACCCGAGGCTAGACACGCGAACCATCCACCCGTGCAGAGCTGTTGAGAGCGTCGTACGGTAGGAGCGCGGGCGCGTCTTGGGGAGCTGCCATTTGGCCCATCGCACTAACCCAGTCAACGCGGGGGGGACTCTCCTCCAGCACCGTGGCAGGCTGGCAGCCAATCGCCGACATCCCGTACCGTCGTACACGATTGGGGAGGGGAGGAAAAAGCCACACACGCCCTCAGTACTCCCAAAACGACAGTTCTGATTAGTGATGGAGCGACGCCCTCCGCCCCCCAAAACCGCACCTGGCAACGTGGCAAGCGCGTCTGCGTTGTTTCGGATGCCCTGCGCGGTCTGTGAGAGAGTACAAGCACCACGACCCAACTTGTCTTTCAGACGGAGCCCTGGCCCCCCCCCCAGGGCCGTCTCCGCTGCGGTGTCTCCTGTTTACCCCCCAGGGCCCCTCCAGGGACCCGCGGCCGTTAGTTCGGCACGCGCCGAGCCCCGCAAACCAATTCACCAGACGCCACCACGTGGGTGCCGTGTACGTATTCACAAGTCCGCGCTCCTGCAGGCCACAGCCGCCCCTGCGGCCACAGGCGCTGATTACGGAAGCATCGGAGCCAACTCCGTCATCCGGCCACCACGTCCTGCCACACCACCAGACGCAACCTGCCCCACTAACGCCCCGCCTCTCCACGCGCAAAGAGATACGAGATCGGGCCCCCTGTCCTGTTCTGTTCAGTCCTGTCCCCTGTCCTGTTCTGTCCTGTCATGCCGCATCTGAGGGCAATCCAATCCAGCGAGGTCAGGCAGGTTTCGCTCCGAGCCCCAGCGCCAGCAACACAACCCACCACAGATCGCCTTTCCGTGAATGCACACGCAGCCGCAGCCGCATAGTCTGCGAAAGCGGCGAGCAACCCCTCCTCCTCCTCCTCCTCCTGCGTGCGGCCGCCTGCGACTTTCTCGGCTGAAACCAAAAGCTTCCCTTTTCTTACCCTGCAAGGAGGCCCCCACCCGCGCCGCCTCCACGCCTCTGCCCCGGCGGGAGTCCTAGGCTGCAATGTCGCGCGAGGAGAGGCGGCCGCACGTCGCACTGCCAGTCACGCCCGCGGAGCCACAGCGGCCGTGAGGACACACCGCCGGGAAGATGTGTTCCGCCGCAACGGACGTCCGTCAGGGAAACGTCAGTCATTCGTGCACAAGACGCGCAGGGTACAGGACGCGGGCACAAGACGCGGCAGACGCGCAGGACCTTGGAGGGTCACAAAGGCACGCACTCACCGCCCAAGAGTCATTAACGGCAGCCAGGTACATTTTTATCATTATTACCACTGTACTTGTGTGCATTCTCCGCCCTCCCTTTCCCCCATTCCCAGGGACCTACCGCGCTACTGCGCCATCAACAGGCACCAAGCGGCGGCGCCTGCCGCGGCCTGGCCATGCCAAAGCCCCACCGGCCCCAACTCAATCGCATGCGGCATGCCCTGTTGCCCTCCCTCCCTCCCCGTCCCTAACTCACACTCACACTCACGCCCCCTGCTGGGTCCCCACAACGCTGTCCGCCGGCATGCACCTCCCCCCCAGCTCGCCGCCCGAGGCATCACAGCCTCTTTCCCAGTGCAATGCAAAGCGGCGGGCAAGGCAATGCACCACCGAAGCCTCTTCCCTCGCCCAGCATATCGCCAGCACGCCAGCACCGCCCCACGGCAGCCGCCACCGCCACCGCCACCGGTCGAGAACTGGGCGCGGCGCGGGCCGAGAGGTGGGCCGCCGCCGGCCGGGAACGGGGCGCGTGCGCACCGCCTCCTCCGCCTCCGCCGCCGCTATAACCCCTACATGCAGCTACATGCGGCGCTTCTTGGGCATCAGCCGCTCCACCTCCGCCATATCTGCCCCCGCCGCCTCGTCAGTCTCGATGCCGATCTCCTCAAACAGGTCCGCCTGCTTGCCGTCCAGACCCTCCGAGATTGCGGACCTGCCAGGCATCGTGTGTGCCACCGGGCAGGCAGGCAGGCAGGCAGGCAGGCAGGCAGACAGCGTATTTCGGTATTTGACACAACGAATACCGTAAAGCGACATTTGGCACAGCGAACAAAGCGACGAGGAGGGGGAGAAGAAGTCATGCAGAACGGCGTCCCCGGCCGTCACGCGGGCATGGGCGCGGATGGAAAGTCAGCCGGGCCGCCCGTTGGCGACGTGGTTTGGTTGGTCCAAGGGCCCTGGTGGCCACAGGCGCGATGCCGTACACGCGAGGCAGGCCCCCGGGCGACTGCGTGAGTACGGGGGGAAAACGCCTGCGGAGGTTTGACCCGTTGCGCTCCCCTCCGAGTACCGGGGCTTTGGTCGTCATGATTACGATGCCTTTAATGGCTTCCGTCACTCGGCAGGTAGGCATCGAGTGAATAACTTTTCGGTTTGCCGACACACCCGCCCCCCCCCCACACACACACTCGTCGCTGCGTCGCGCACCAGATGTTTTTAAACATGCCCCGCCGCTTCCGCCACCAGTCTAAGTTGGTGAGCAGCGTCTTCTCGACCGCAGCACGTTCCTGCGGCGAGGGAGGGAGGGAGGGAGGGTCGCCGGTTTGGGGGAGGGCGGGGGTGGGGGTAAGTAAGACGACAGCGCAGCGGATGGACGTAGGGGCACCGGCAACCCGGTTTGGCAAGTTCCGCAGGAAAGGCGAGGGGCAATCACGGCGTGAATGGGACGCCCGCGGGGCGGATGGGAGGATGGCTGACGAACTGAACTGATGCCGGGCCGAAAGCGAGGGTCGCAGGCGGCTGGTGACAAAAGAGGGGGGGGGGACCTCGCAACAAGGCAGTCGCCTCGCTGGCGAGGAGGTCCTGTCGATCTGGGTCGGGCAAGTCGGCCCCCGGCGATTTAGTGGAAGGGGCCCCCTCCGCGATCTGGGTCGGCCACACAATCCGACCACCTTGGGACCCGCTTCGCCCCCTGACCACCTCCTCACCAACGGGGCGGCCGCCGCCGCAAGAGCAAGCGACACCCGCCACACCCACGCGCCCCGAAACCAACGCATACCCTACGCAGCCCGCCGCTGCGCCCAACACCTCGTGGCGCACTCGCCCTGGCCCCCGGCCGCCAAGGCCCCCCGCCCTCGACTCAGGCACTCAACCTCCCCATCCCGCATTCCAACCCGCATTCCATCCCGCTCCCCGGCCAACCCGGCGCCCCGAAACCACCCCTCTCTCTCACCTCCGCAGTCACTAGCACGCTGCCGGCTTTGAGCATCTTGAGCTTGGCCTCATCATCCGCGAGCTGAGGCGGCGGCGGAAGGGCGGGCGGGGCGGGCAAAATGGACGGATCACGGATGGATGGACGGGGCGGCGGAAGGGCGGGCGGGTCAAGGACCTCAACGTGCGCAAGCACGCGTGCGGGGCGGGTCGCCGTACAGGCGCCAGGGGGAGTGTCTCACTCCGAGACACCGCAGAGAATATCGCAGGACGGCACTGGAGCAGGAGAAGGAGCACTGGAGCAGGCACAGCGGGGACAGGTCAGGCGAGCCCACAACGCCGCCGTGGGACCGGCCCTTGCGCCCGGCTTTGGGTCACAGCAGAGCTGCCTGCGTCCACACAAGGACAGCGTGTGTGTGTGTGTGTGTGTATTGTGCGAGCGCGCTCGGTTGGCGGAGGTGCCACGGGGACTCTCGCCTCGTGACGCCGCGCCAGGCTGCGTGTGACACGTAGGCAGCAGCCGCTGGGCGGCCCGGGGTCAGCACCCCCGGGGCCCCCACCCCCACCCGCACTTCTGCTGTGCGCTCAGCTGCGGCCTTGGCCGCCACTTGCGGGCTGCCGCCCTCAGAAAACGGCGCCTCACGGCACCGCCCCGCCCGGCCTCACCTTTACTACCCAACCCGCCTGTCCCCGGTCTCTCCGGCCCCTTGTGTCGTCATCATTGCCCCACCGCACCTCCTTTTCACAGCTCCGGTGTCGTCCTCATCACTCCGCCCCGCCCCGGCCCGCCTTTCTTTCTTCCTCGTCACCCCGCCCCGCCCCGCCCCGTCGCACCTTCTTGGTGACCTCCGCCGTCTGCCGGGCGATCTCCTCCTCGGACAGCGCGCTGCGCAGCTGTGCCAGCTCTGCTCGACAGCACACGGACGCGGAGACACGGACACACACACACGGAAGTGCGGTCGGCGGACAGCGGATCGTCAGGAGGGTCGGTTGCCGACCCACATCAGTCGGCTGCCGACCCACATTAGGTTCAGATGCGTGACGGTGAGCAGGACAGCAAAGGCGCCATAGGGCGGGTGAGGGTCGCGAGGCGCGGCGCGCGCGATACCCCGGTGAAGCCGCCAAACGGCAGCAGCGACTGCACTGCGACGGGTGGCGAATATGCTGTCCACCCTGTTGGGTGGGGACGTAGAGATGATGAGGCCGCAGCAGCGGTGGTAGAACGGGGGCCGGGGGGCTCCTGAGCGCCCGGACCCGGTCCGTCAAGTCGCGCATCGCCGCCGTGGGTCTGATTGAACCAAGCTTGGGACAAAACAGAGGTACGGACGTACGGTGCCGTACACGGAACTAGCCACACAGTGAGGGGAGGTGCAGCTAATCTTGCTGGCACACGAAGCAACCGCGGTCGCATGAGTTACAGGTTGATCCCAGCAGCCTGGCTTGCAGGACCCCAGCCGTGCTTCGCCAAGCCGCGGCTTCTTAAAAAGGTACGGCAGGCACGACCATGTACGGACGGACCTGATTCCAGCTGCTTGCACTCCACCGCCTCCTTCTGGCATTGCTGCTGCAGCTCCTTTACCGTCGCCTTCCTGCTCTCGAATTCCTGTGGTAGACGCAGGGCGGGGGGGGGCCAGGGAGGGAGGCACGCTGGCGGCGGGCGCGAAGAGAGCAGAGAGCAGCGCTTTCCGTGCAGGCATGCTGCTCCAATGTGTGTGTTTTCGGACATTGGGGGGCCTCTCAGCAGGGAGGTAACTACACACAGAGTGCCCAGGACGGCACCTCGGGGTCGGGGCTTGCTGTGCTCCGTCTGGCGACGCGTTAGCCCGGCTATCAGGCATGAGGTGGGAAGCTACCGACAAAACACAGTCTGCAGAGGGACGGCAGCCGATGCCCCAAAGTAGCGAGTAAAATGCGATGCTGGCCGGCCGTGTGATGGACGTGCTGACGCGGGCAAGGGATACGGTGAGGGGGCTTGAGGCTTGAGCTTCCTCGGCGGGCGGCTAAGAGACGCCGATCCATGTAACACGTTTGGAGGACGCACCACACCCCCACGCTTCGCGGCGATCTGAGCGTGAATCCGGAAACCGAGAATGGTTGGGATGTCTCATCGTGGGACCGGTGCCTCCGGACGAGAGCGGACGGGATCGGCGCAACAGTAGCACTTGTGGTAGAGGATGAAGCCCCACTACATGCTCGGTCAGAGATGAACACGCGCCGGTGACGCAAACAGGTCGGGGTCGCTGCGCACCTCCTTCGTCAACACTTTCAAGCCGGCTTGCGGGGGGATGAAAAGCTTGGTCTTGCCAAACTCCTGTGTACATGTGACCCATGGTCGACAAGCTGTTGGACCCACCGCCGATATCCGAGCCCAGGAGCCTACCTTGCACAGGACTTTTCCGTCGGCGACAAGACTGTCTACGGCCTTGGATACTTGCGCCTTCTTCAAGCCAGTCGTGGCGCCCAAGTCGACTAGCTGCTGCAGGCCGAAAGGTCTGTTCTGCTCTCGCACAATCCGTTCTATCTGCACCTCTGCCGACTGTGCAGCCATGGTGTTATCGTATGGCTGCCAGGCGCCGTTGGGACCACCGGGGACTGGCAGTGCAAGAGCCTCCCGCCAAATGCGTCAAAACAATACACGACCAATTAGAGCTTTTTAGAAATGGATGATAAACAGTTCTTCAATACACTTTTCATTACACACAGAAACAAGTTACAACATCACTTGTCCTTAGCCCTGCTAGAGTGCATGTTAAATTAGTCATATACCACAACAGAACCTATTTGTTTTTTGTTCTTGGCCTCGGCAAACTATGGCATTATTTCATTCGCCTTAAAATCGTTTGCAAAATATCATATGGCGTTAAGACTCAATTTCTATTCCCGCATGTACGACAGCGTGTCAGCAGTTGAATATTTCTCCTCGAGCCTGCAAGCTGCTATTGACCTACCCCAGGTAGATCATTTTGGTTGGCCTGACGACGTGTTATGAACCAGAGGTCTGCATTCCCGAAACTTTGTCTGCGAGGGCTCTTCTACAGTGGAGGGTGTCCCGAACGGAGGGGCCCTGGAGAGGGTACCCAAAACGGGAACGGCAGGTTCGCGAGGATCATCACTCAGTCCTCATCTGGCAAGCAATCTTGCAGACCTTTTGACTCCGTTCCCTGTCGCACATGGAGTGGACTGTCACGGGATCCGTTTCGGACCAAGCCTGGCTGGGCTTGCCTGAGCCGCCACCAGCCTTGAAAGCCTGGCATGCACCGTTGGCCACGTCCCAATCCTTAACCACATTTGGCACACCCTTCCGCGCCCCAAGGCGCCCTTTGTAGAACCCTCAACCTATCGAGCCGTCTTGCTAGTTGCTACCTTCGCAGCTTGGCACTGATGCGGTCATGAGCAATGCGGCGATCCACCTTTCTGCTCCGAGTCCGGCATATCGGCAAAGGGCATGCGGCATGCTGCGGGGAACTGCGCGGGAGGCTTGAGTTAAAAAGGTGGTTGAGATTTACAGGGCGCCGAACAATGCGCCCGGTGAACCCAAGGCTCAACACGAAACCATGCGTGAGCATTGAAATCGAACAGGTCAGGAAGTAAGGTAGTCGAGCACACAAAAAAGAACAAAAATGAGTTGAAAGGAAAGCGCTTGACGTGACTGCGAGCCATGCCACAAGAAGCGTCCGAGAATGTTCCTCCGCTCCCAGCCATTCCATCACCACCCATGCCCCAGGGCGCCGGCCATGAACCGCAGAACGCTTCCGACACGCGCCAAGCAGACCCTAACAACAAGCAGACCCTTGCACGCGCAGGCACAGCTCATCTAGACCGGTGACACCTCCCGCAATTTCCATGTCAACTAATTTCACCATGGCATACACACACCGAATTCAGTTCAAGAGCGATGCGAACATCGGCGCTGCCCACATGTCTACTTCTCATGGGGTGGTCCACGGGGTCGACCCCGCGCGTCAAAGCTCAATTCTGTCGCATTTGCAAACAAGCGGCGGCCATCATGCAATGACTTGGTCATAAACCTAACTACTCGAGGTTCGGGTTAAATCAGTTCCCGCCAGCCTAAGGCCCGATGCAGCTACAACTCTGCTAACCTAGGTCCTCAAGGCTCATCCTCCCCTGCAGTACCGAAATCGAAAACTTCCGAACCGTCTGAATACAACCGACGTCGTGCCTTCGAACTCTGACTTCAGCTGAGGTCCGCTTCAATCCAAGCGCAGAAGCGATCGACCGACGATTTCTGGGTCGCCCTGGCACGCATCGCAATTACCCGCCACCGCAGAGAGGGCCAGTCTCAACGTCCGGGCTCGCCTCCCTCTCTCTCGCTTGGTCACGGGGGAGGCAACTCTACGTCTAAGAATCTATGTCTCCACGTCTAAGAAACTATCTGTAGCGAAATTTGCACACCCGGGCGTCTGCAGATTCGACTACGCGCAGCCGCAAGCCCCATGACGGCGCAGGCGTCTAAGTAGCAAGCCCAATCGACTTGCAGACAAGCAAAGCGAGGCGCGCCTATCGGGCGAATTATCGGCCACCAATTGGCACAAGCATGCGCAGGAATGGCGCAGCGGTGATCGACTGCCTGCGTCCCCTACTGTACTGCTCCTGTCCTAAAACGTCTAAGCGCCACGACGCGATCCACAATCACATCCATTATGGTCAAGGTCAATGCCACCGTTCCTTGTTCCATCTGAAACAGTAGTTTTGGTCCGGCCCCACCGCGCGCGCGCACGCCTCTCTACGGCGGCTTATCCGCAACCGGACATGCCTCTGTAGCCCGATTTAGTCGAAGTCAAACAATACCGTCGCAGTCGACCTCAAGTCACCTCGCTGGAACCCGCAACTTGACAACTCGCAAACGAATCAGAGACCCGAATTGGCGCGGCCGAATCGGCGCAGCACAACGACTACCGCCCAAAAAAGACAACTTCTGGAGATTCTTGCCAACTTGCTGACAACACACGCACGCGCACATCACACGATGTCATAACGCGAACAAAGCATGACAGGCCCTCGGAGGTACCAGCCTCACCAACCGACGTGACATCACCCAAATTGCACCAGCACAGCACCGAGGACTAGCAACGCGTCACAACCGACTGCAACCGTTCAAGCGTTCAAAGTTCCTGGCACAAGGGCCAAACAAGAGACCGCTGTCGGGAAGGTGGTGAACATTCTGGTCCTTCAAATCAAAACGAAGATGCGGCATACAGGTAAAGCACCGTTACGGCTTGAAAATGGGTAAGACCGAGGGCGACACATCATCACCGCGGCATGCGGGAAACAGGGTTGCCTGTCAACTCCGCTGCCCAACAAACAAAAACAGCACTGCACCTTCGCCTGCTCCCTCTGCCTGTCTGCTGCCTGTTGGGCATCAATGTGAAAGTTTACGTGTGCATCTTGACCAATCAATCTTAAGCAGACTTCAAGCGCACCAACAACGTCATGGCCTCCCCCACCCGCCATCAATGCCCTCCCACCCATTCCCGCTGAGGAGCCCCCATCACCTCTGGACCAACCGGGTGCTCAAGCGCTCGTGGCGCGCCGCCGCCGCCGCCGCAAAGCCGCCGCCGACGACGACGACTCACTGCATCGAGGTCGAAGCCGTCATCGACTTGTACAAGCAGTACAACCTCTGCACGGGCGCCGACAGGTTCGCCAGGTCTCGGAGCCCGGGCACGCTCCGCAGCGACTCCACGGTTTTCAGGTTGCCGTACATCTGGCCGCCCTTGATCTCCGTCTCCGCCACCAGGATGCACGCCACCGCCAGAGTGCTGGCACTGAACGAGGTCAGATCCGAGTCCAGCACAGCCAGCACCTGCGTCGCGTCGCATCGCGGGCCGAAAAACATTTGGGTGCACGGAAAGCAGCGCGCGGAAAGCAGCGCGTTGGGTGAGTGCAGCAACAACAACAAAGCAGCAATGCGCATGCAGACACTGCAGCCACAACAGTAAACTGGCATCAGGTCACATCATACCAGCAAAACCCTGATTTGTTCGTCTCAATCCGCGCGCGCAAAGCGGCGGACTGCGGCAAGACAAAAGGCATCTGGCTGGCTACCAGACGCTTAGCCCCCTGGGTCCCCGGGCACTCTCTGGCACCATAAGGCGCCCAGGCCGCTTCTTCTCATGAGTTCCACAACCCTCCCTGGACTTTGGAGCACCATCGCGCCCGTTGCACCCGCATCACCACCCCAAAGCAGCAGTACCAAGCTCCTTTTGGGTCTTCCGTGAAACGGGTCAATCCGTACCACTTGGCCAACCTTCGCGAGCGTCCCCCCTACCCCCCGCTTGGTGCACTCACCGCCAAGCGCAGCACGAGCTCCCGGAACTGCGTCTCCATCCCCAGTGGCACGACCTGCCCGTCTTGGGGGCGGTTGATGATGCGGTAGAGAAAGAGCGTCGTGAACGTGTAGATCGTCGGCACGCGGAGCCGCCACTCGAGCGACTCCAACATGTGGATCTCCATAAGGCGAGAATCGTCAGCCTGAAGCAGCGGCAGCAGCAAGGATGATGGATGAAGCAACAGAAGGCAGCAGGGGCGATGCACATGGGGGCCACAAAAGCGTTCATCAGCGTGGCGAAAACGGGTGGCTATCCAGCTCGCTATAGGTGCCTATTCAAAAACGGGTGGCTAACCCAGATCGTGCCTGCAGCTGGTGCCTAAGCGAGGATGCGCGGGACGTGTGGGGACGCGCGGCCGAGCGATTGGTGGGGCTGGGCGGTGGTGACGACGTTGCGCGCGCGCAAGGGAGCGACGTGGGGGTGGTGGTGTCCAGTTGTGAGACACCGAGAAAGAAAAAAGGTAGGCGCGCACCTTGTACAGGTTCCCGTTCTCGTCGCGCGCCAAGCTGAGCAGCTCACCAGCGCACTGTTGCTGTGGGTGCCGAGGAATGGCGGCGGGGAGGGGAGGGGAGGATCAGCTTTGACTGTCTCGGGTGGACTGCTGTGGAAGGGGGAGGAATGGGAACCGACCAGCTAGACAGATTATGTCCAGCGTAAATCTTGCATAAAGGCGGCTCACAGGGAGAGGGGGGAGAAGGCCACCGACCTGCTCGAGCTTGGCCGCGACCGCGACGCTCGTGAGGGCGACCAGTTGGAGCAGCGACGGAGGTGTTGCGCCCTGCACGCCCAGTTGTGACAACAAGGTGTAAGATTCCGCTTACATGTACATGTTGTGAAATTTTCACACGGAACTAACCTCTCCAGAAGCCCGGAAAAAGCGATCCAGGACTGAGACGGAGGAGAAGAAGGTTGATGTCGAGAGCACTCGGGCGTCGCAGACCTGGCGCATCCAATGCACGAGCGCTCCTCGATATTCAGGCGGAAGAGGACACGAGGTCATTGGGCCGAGGCTCTCCTCCTTGCTCAGCTCGTTGCTGCGGACCGATGGGGGAAGGTGCATTAAGCTTTGGGGGGGGAGAAGGTGAGATAGCGCTGCCAGCAAAACCTCCATACCTAAGCGTCTCTTCCGCATCTGCGTGACAGTAAGCAGGCCCTGGGAGAACTGCAGCTGGCAGGCCCGGAGCCCACTCGCGCGTAGCGTCTTCGTCCTCGTCGTCCTCGTCAAGCGCGTCCTCGCATTGCAGCATCCCCAGTGGCGAGCCTGACGCTGCACAGCAAACGTCTTCATCAACTTTAAGCGCTGAAGACCTTTGCCAGATGACGGAGCCCTCATTCTGCGTGGAAAAGATTGCATTACTCTCTTGACTGCAACCCCGCAACGCCTCCAGAAGCCGCATCGACTGTGGATGCTGCTCACCTCGGAATCAAACGAAGCAACATCGCTGCAGCTATCCGGCCTGGATGAGCACGCTTGTTTGCCACATCCACCGAGCAGCGCTGGCTTCAAACGCCCCTGGTTATGCGCGTGCTCATTGTCACCATAGACCACTGCCAAGCAAGGATATTGTGATGGCGAGCTCAACATGTCAGTCGCGCACAGCGGCGACGCCATTATCGGGTACCCACCCGAAGAACTATTCTAGAACCTACAAATTTGTGTCTGATATGAGCTAGCCTAAAGAGTATTTTCTACCACATTTCTCTCATTCAGAGAGCTAGACAAAAGTGACCCTGTGAGCTTTGAATGACAGCAGACGGCGTTGCCGTACATTTGTTTGCTAAGATGGCTGCCCCCATTTGAACATCTGAAATTAGAGGCACATTCAGGAGCTGTAACTTGCAACGATGCTTAATGTAAAACGCCCAGGCTGCGGACGTTCCCCGGGTCCTGCAGGTAGGGTTCCGTCGACGACTTGCTCCATTTCTGTCGTGCCGGCACCAACACTCCCATACTTTTGTTCAATGTGGAACTTGTATGGACCCTGGCGGTAAAACGCTATCAAATACGGATCGGCAGGCGGCCCCGTGAGCCCCGTGCTTGGTAATTGCCCCTACATAGGACCTAGACGTGCAACCGTACCCTTGGTCTTCTGCGCTTAGGGAGATTTGTAAATCACAAAACAGCATCGCAGTAATAATGCTTGTCACGAACCAGCCACGGAAGACCGATTGGCCGCCAACAAGATAGCTGCCGGCAATACTTCCACGCGGTCAGGCAAAGTAGTCATGAAGTTATCTTCTGCAGAAAATGTTCTTGCAAAATTAATGTAGAAAATGAAATATGTCTGTATCTTGCCTTAGCTTATGTGATATCAAGCAGTTTTCACTAAACCGGCCACGTCATTTTGCAACGTACGGTGCCCGACTGCCCGTCGAAAGCGAACCAGTCCACCCAATCAAATTCACAGCAAGTTATATCAGAGCACGTTATTCACATCACGTTATGTTTGCGTGTGGCATTGAGTAATAGCACGTTTTTTGCTCCGCGCCGCCCAGCTGGAAAACTCGATACAGGACGAATCGTAAGCGAGCCAGGCTTCATCCAAGGCCATTTGACATTCACACTAACTGTTAAAGAACACTGCGTTAAGTGATGTCTTCGTTACAGGCCAAAACTCCCTCCCTCGGGCCGGACAAGCTGAAAGGTTTCGTAACCAGGCTAGCACCAACAACTGCAATTACCTCTCCGAGATATCGGGTGTTGGTCAAGCATACAATGCCAATACCAGGCATCACGGGATCGAGGCTGCCGCCGCATGGCGCCGCCCGACATATTCCGACATGACATTTCACTTGCGCACATGCCGAACCCAACGAGTCATGTAGAGCCCCATTGACGTTACGCGGCACGACCTCGCTTATACTACAATTTTCATTCTGCGTCGCATCTCAGGGCAGCGTTTAATAAAAAACCGAAACAGACCGAGCAGGGTGCCCGCAGCCGCAGCCCGGCCACTGCTTACTCTGGTGACAACCCAGACAGCGGCCGCGGCGGCGGCGGCCGCCCATTCATCACCGCCCGCCAATAATGCTCCACTTGAAATGAACGCGAGGGCATCCAGCCCGTTTAAACTTCGCGCGAAAATGACATCGCGCAGCTGCAACGCAACATTTCGGTCTGCCGTACCACGCCCTGTACGAGTCTGGATTCAGAAGTAGGTGTAGTAGCTTGACGCGAGACTCCAACCGAAGAAGTATTGTGGGCTGAAACCTGATATTGGCAATGGCAAGTTCGGATTCCTCCAGGTCGTTACAGGCTGCGCTGGCGATATTGGCGCTAGATCGGCCTCAGCCAGTCGGGACACCACCCGATGCCTACGATCACTGCGTACTACCGATGACTCGTCCACGTATTATTGACCTAGCAGCATGGAAGATAGCTCTCTTGCGCATGCCCAGGAGCGCGGACCACGGACGCGCTCACTCGCCATCACCACCGATCATCGAGCAGATCAACCTCCCTGGAGAGAAATATCCCATCGAATATCGTACCGGAAACGCCTCCGCAAATATCAGACCAATGCCCACAGAATAAACTATTCAACAGAAAGGAGTTAAACTACGGAAAGGAACACCTTAGCCAAGGACCCAACTGACCCATGGTCGGAAACCGTTAACCAACTAACCGCCGCGGTAATACGCAAATCGGACGGTGCAGCAAACCAGCATGACAGCTGTCACGCCGCATTACCGTACTCGCTGGGTTTCCCACACTCTGGATACCAGAACTCCCCCCCCAGCCGACAGAAACGGCGGAAGGCGCCGTAAGGGCGGCGAACACACAAGCGAAGAAACGCCAAATGTTGATACTCAACCACCGAAAGGGCTTCTAGTTACGAGAAAGGAAGGCAGCGCGCTGCTACCAAGCTGCTAATACGCGCGTGTCTCAGCGCTATAACCGCCTCAATGTCCAACGGCCAAAGGCCTCCAAGAGTTCACAAGAACATCGCAGCCGACTGGTACTGGCCCTTCAGCATGCGGCGCGCAACCAGCGCGTTCGCGAACACGATCAACCACACACCCCGCCGACCCGACGAGTTGCGCGGCAGGCACATCGCCACCAGCAAACGACCCGCCTCCCGGAGTGACTTTAGGTAGCGCGACCGAGGCTCGTGCGCCTCCGTGAGATACCACCCCGGCACCAAGATACACGCCACGAAAGCGGCATAGCGAACCGCTAGCGGCAACGCCACATCCACCAGCGGCATCTCTGGGCACGAGACGATCGCATCCAGCTTCCCCTCCAGCTGCAAGCGCTTGTAGAAGGCCGGCTGCATCGCATCCTCGTGTGAATCCGCATCACGGCGTGGATCCAGATCATTGGTGACGACGCGAAACCCCCGCTCCTTGAACACCCACGCGATGGTGCCCGTGCCGACCCACGGGTCACAGACCCACGACACCGATGACCAATCAAGCCGCTCAAACAAGGACTCCAGCATAGCGGGTGACGTAGAAGCCCCAACTGGACCACCGCGCAGGTGCGGTGCCGTGAGCGACATGCGCGAGAGGCTCTGCACCGTGTGCTCGCCCGGCATTAAATACTCCAGCGCCATCTTCAAACCCTCGCGACGGCCACTCGCCCAGTAATCGGGCAGCTCCACCTCCTGGGTATCAAGGCCGTACACTAGGGGCCGCCGGTTGTCAAAGCTCTTCACGCTGCCGGCTTGCTAAAAGTCAAACCCGTCGGCTATCACGCATTATGCCGTAAGGAGCCGGCACCCATCGCAGGCTACTGACCGCCGCTTGTCTGCGGGCACGGGCAGGCTCTCTGTTCAGCCCCCGTCCCTTGGCTCACCCTCGCGCTGGTGGCTTGGCGCGCGCTGCTAAATCATGCCAAACAGGACCCCACCTGTGTAAACTCCTAATTCAGGCTATAATAACGCTGCCCGGTGACCTGCAACCTTCCCGCAAAGTAACTCGCAAACGACGGACAACCCTATCGATGGCCGGCGGGTACACGACAAGGAGCCGGGCGCATTGAAGGTTGTAGTATAAAGGTAGGAAGAGAAGGAGGAAAGGTGAAGCAATGGCAGCAGATAGGAATATTCCGCCTGCAGCACCAAAGCTGGAATATCGGAAAGCCGCCGAAGGAACGCCATCAGGTAGCACCATCAGGCTGACGAACTCGCTGCTCCGGAGCCCAATTCATAGACCGGCCAGTAGTCTGACTACGAAATATGTCAGGGTTCCGTTACAAACGAGTAGTGGTCCTCGGTACGCGATTTCCGGGTCTCATCGTTCCACGGGAGGCCTGGGCTACATTCGCCCAATGATCCTAATTCCTCACATGATACTCACTGTCCCGAATCAGGCTACGACTAAGCGTCGAGCAGTCAATCGTGGCGCGAGACGCTGGGACAGCGTCGAAATGACCCTTAAGAACCAACAGATCATGACTGCCGTACCAGAAACCAACCACAGGTAAGCAAACCACCAGACTGCCAGGAGATCAACGCAATGGAAATATTCCAACCATAAAATACATCTTCCAAACCAACCACATCTCAAGTATGATACACATCAGCGACCCACAGACCCATGCGACATTACACCATAACCTCGCCTTCGACCTCAGACCAGCGCGCCTGTCCCGCAAATCGAACGAATTCAGTAATCCGTCATGACAGCTGTCACGCCCGATTACCGTACTCGCTGGGTTTCACACACTCTGGATACCAGAACTCCCCCCCAGCCGACAGAAACGGCGGAAGGCGCCGTAAGGGCGGCTGACACACCAGAGCAAGGAAACTGCCCGACTAACGCTAACCTGCTGCCAGTCACTAAGCAACAGCAACGCAACACCGACAATGGCAAAACGCCAGGCTCACGACAAAGCACGCCAGAACCAACTGCCCCAGACAAATCAATCTCCGCACAGCTCACCCAGACCGAGAAAAGGTATCTATCTAGAAAGGAAAACCCTGAAGCGCAGACCGGCAAAGCAGAACAGAGCACCGCCAAGGCGACGAAGGAGATAAACGAAACCCAGTGCACAGGCTCATCAACGGCCTGCACCGGGCAAAAGAAAGGCTGCGGGCTGGACCTACTCACGTGGCATGCGACAGGTGAACACGGCCGACTGCTGGGATAGGCTAGCACTCCCTTGGGCCGCCCTAGTCAGCCAGGACACTCTTCTTGAGGCTCATGCACCAACCAACGGACGTAGCGGAACTCAGCGGCACACCGTGAACGGAACACATTCAATGGACTCAGGACTAAGGACTTTTGAGCCATTGCATTCCGTAAACATAATCCAATCTAGGAACTCCTCGGCCCTGCACGTGTGACTCTCGAAGTCGCTTGCACGGCAATCTGCACATCCCCTGGAAAACCCTGGCCCTGGTAAAACACTATTCAACAGAACATCCCTCAGAAATCCCCTGGAGAACCCTTGTCCAGCACGGCTGGCAGAAACGGTGCACTCGAATGACACGTTTGGGCAGTGAAACACGGCGCACCTGCGCGGCCGGGATGAAGCCATTCCCGGAAAGCGCCACATACAAAAGAAGACCGCCTTATCAGAGGACCAGATGTCTGCGCCCGGAATGCCGCACTCGGGGGAAAACCCTGGCTAGCACGCCCCCCCTGGGTATCAAGGCCGTACACAAGGGGCCGCCGGTTGTCAAAGCTCTTCACGCTGCCGGCTTGCTAAAAGTCAAACCCGTCGGCTACCACGCATTATGCCGTAAGGAGCCGGCACCCATCTCAAGCTACTGACCGCCGTTTGTCTGCGGGCACGGGCAGGCTCTCCGTTCGGCCCCCGTCCCTTGGCTCACCCTCGCGCTGGTGGCTCGGCGCGCGCTGCTAAATCATGCCAAACAGGACCCCACCTGTGTAACCTCCTAATTAAGGCTATAATACCGCTGCCCGGTGACCTGCAACCTTCCCGCAAAGTTACTCGCAAGCGACGGAGAACCCTATCGATGGCCGGCGGATACGCGACAAGGAGCCGGACGCGTTTCGCGCTCGTTAACCCACTCAAAGGCATCCAGATCATGCATCGGTCTTCACAAAGGGTACTCGATCTCCCTTCCAAACGCTCAGGTATCGGCGGGCATCACGATGAACATCACAGGCCGGCACTCGATCATAGTCGCCGGCATCTTCAAGACATAATCATCATTTAATAGCTCCATCGCGTAATCACCAAGCGGTCTCGTAGCTCGATCCTGGCTGAAGCCAGGCATGGTCTCGTGTCAGAAGGTTGTAGTATAAAGGTAGGAAGAGAAGGAGGAAAGGTGAAGCAATGGCAGCAGATAGGAATATTCCGCCTGCAGCACCAAAGCTGGAATATCGGAAAGCCGCCGAAGGAACGCCATCAGGTAGGACCATCAGGCTGACGAACTCGCTGCTCCGGAGCCCAATTCATAGACCGGCCAGTAGCCTGACTACGAAATATGTCAGGGTTCCGCTACAAACGAGTAGTGGTCCTCGGTACGCGATTTCCGGGTCTCATCGTTCCACGGGAGGCCTGGGCTACATTCGCCCAATGATCCTAATTCCTCACATGATACTCACTGTCCCGAATCAGGCTACGACTAAGCGTCGAGCAGTCAATCGTGGCGCGAGACGCTGGGACAGCGTCGAAATGACCCTTAAGAACCAACAGATCATGACTGCCGTACCAGAAACCAACCACAGGTAAGCAAACCACCAGACTGCCAGGAGATCAACGCAATGGAAATATTCCAACCATAAAATACATCTTCCAAACCAACCACATCTCAAGTATGATACACATCAGCGACCCACAGACCCATGCGACATTACACCATAACCTCGCCTTCGACCTCAGACCAGCGCGCCTGTCCCGCAAATCGAACGAATTCAGTAATCCGTCATGACATGGAGTCTCCCGGCGACGACTGTACACGAACCGCAGGCTGGCAGCTCCTAGGAACGAGGCACAAGCCGACGCGCTAGCCGGGATGCCAGACGCCCGGAAGCGAGTGAATGGAAGAGGCTCCTCAGGCCCGCGCCCCCTTGGTCTGTGCGCCTTGGGCAAAAGCGAGCCATCACCCGCACACCGGAAAGCATAAGGCCGGATCGGGCTTCACGAGGGGCAGAACCCGCTCCAGCCCATGCTGCCTCACCAAGCCACGGGTCGCCGCCGCCCGCGAGACACGTCCACACACACACCCACCTACACACACACACACACACACGGCCAGCCGCCACTCGCAACCAGCGCCTCGCGAGATTCCCAGGCTGAGAGCGGCACAGCATCCCACAGGCCCGGGCTCGGAGCCTCGGACCCGCGCGCTGGAGCACACACGGACTCGGGCCCGCGCGCTGGAGCACACACGGACTCGGGCCCGCGCGCTGGAGCACACACGGACTCGGGCCCGCGCGCTGGGGCACACACGCGCGCTCTGCGCAGCCGTCGTCAGGTCGTCCGCTCGCCCGCGTGGCAATGATGGTGGTGGTGGTGATGGTGATGAGGAGGAGGAGAGGAGGAGGAGGATCATGATGGCGGCTGCCTGGTCGGCAATGCCGTAAGCGGAGCTGGCAGCTGGCCCAGCCGCTTCTCCGCCCCCGGCCCTCCTCTCTTACAAGGACAAGAACAGAGCCCGCGGCTTGCTGACAGGTTTGTTGGCGCGCGCCAAAACGTCGGGGCCAGAGGCCCGCCGCCAACCGGGGCGCCGCATGGCAAAAATATTACCCCTCTGGCCGCGGGTCTCGGAGCCTTCCTCCCGCCGGGCTCGCTCTTTGCTGTCTGGGTGACTCCTGAGTCCTGACTCGTGCTGTCTGGTCAGGGTGTCGGTGTGTCTTTCTTTTGCCTGTTTGGGTCGTCTCCGCTGCTGCAGTGCACAAAGGGCCAGCAGGCTCGCTGGCTCTACCCCTCCGTGGTTCCGGAGCCTACTCCAACAACTGCAAGCAAGGGACAGCGCCAGTCCCCCAGCTCCTATCCTGAACACAAGAGCGAGACCGCACTCCGCCGCCCCACCCCGCACCGCCACCAACACGCGGCCCACCAATCGTGAGGCGCACCCCCCTGCCCCCGGGGGGGCACCTCCTCCTCCACGCGTGCCGGCCTACACTGCAGCCGCCAGCGGCGCGTGCGCCCGCCGCCAAAGTACAGCTACACTCGCTCGCGCATTCGCACATCCATTCATTCGCCTGCTGTGCTTCGGCGGAGGGGCGGGGATGCGGGGTGCGCAGCTGAACACGCCGTGCGCGTCGGCATGTCGACGCCTCACCCAAATCCGCCACACCCAAACTCAAGTCACACGGGCCGGAAGCCTCGCGCCACCCTCGACTCCAGCGCCGCCTGCCACTCGGCGTCGCGGCGGGCTCGCTCCTCCGCCGCCCTGCGCTGCGCCTCCTCCACCTGCGAACACGCGACCCAGCGCGCGAGGTTCTGTCATACCAGTAGCGGATTACTCCAGGGGGGTTACTCCGGGGGGGGATAAAGAGGGGGTTACTCCGGGGGTTGCTCCGGGGGTTAGTCCGTGGGGATAAGAAAGAAGAAACCGCAGCGATGCGATGGGTTGGATGCAACTCCCGGCTGGCCAGCCGCATGTCGGAGTTGTTGTCGTCCAGATGTTGCGTTCCCCTGGCATCCCCAGCGCTGGGGGATACCGGTACCAAGAAGTTGACACTGCAGCGGTGGGATGGAGGCCGACGTTGGCGCACCCGCACTCCGCCCAGCGTTAGGGATGCCACGGCCTTAAGGGGGGCCGGGAAACCATGCCAACGCCGCATCAGCGCGGTCGCCGGTCCCCCCCTCTTTTGCGGCCCAGCACCAACTGCAACTACAGGCCCAAGTCAAGGCTCAGCCGAGCGAAAGCAGCAACCCAGGCAGAGGCACCCGCGCATCTTAGCTACCCCCCCCCCACCACATACACAGGGCTGCCCACACAGGACGCGGAACGCCCCTCCTTCCTTTCCCCCGCTCGGCACCGCGCGCGGTGCAGAGCATCAGGCACGACTCGAGGGGCGGGAGATTCGTGAAAGTGCCATGCGAAAGGGGCACGGTGGGGGGTGGGGGTGCGGGCCGGGGGGCGGGGGGAAGAGGAGGGGACAAGAAGCGCGATGCAGAATGGGAGGCGGGGGGGGGGCGGTGGACGGGGACCAACCCGCCCCAGTCCCCACCCACTGTGGTCCACACTCGCGTGACGGCCTCAGCTGGCCCGCAGCTGGGTACACAAGCTGGGCAGCGCGACAGCCCCCCACGACCGAAACCCGCAGCCCCGCGGGGCACCCCGAAGCAAGGGCCCCTCCGCGCATCCCCCCTTCGCCGCCCCCCCCCTGTGCCTGCAAGCCGCTCGCCTTGTCCCCCGACCCACGGCCATCCGCGCGCCCTGCTGTACGACACAGTACGATTCGCCGTACCCGTACCTTGATGCGGTTCTCCTCCAGAATGCGGTCCAGCTCCTCTTGGCGCTTGCGGGCCTGTCGAGGTCGGGCAGGTCGGCGGCAGCGCGGCAGGGTACGTGGTGGCCGGGTGCTTAGGAACAGACAAAGCACCGGGTAATCCTCTTTTGTGCTATAATATAACGAGTCATGTTTAACATAACGAGTCATGTCAGAAAGCGACCAAAAGTAAGCTGAGCGCGACGGAGCCGCCCCCGCAGGAGGTCGCCCCCGCAGAACCCCCCGGGCCCTGAGTTGCTCCAGGTGCGTTCCTTGCCGACGGAGTGGGACGGCAGCTGCCCACGGTCGTGCCGCTGCCGCTCCCGCCCGCCAGGATCCTCACGACCTGATACCGACGACCTGATACGGTATGGACGCCGCGCAGGCCCTGGCGTCCGTGGACGCCCAACACCCTAACAAGACCCTTTGCGCTCGTCTCATCGCAAGACCCCCTCTCCACCCCCCAACTGGGGCCCCTCGCCGTAATACGTTCCGCATCGCATTTGCCAAGCCCTGGCGGGCCCTAGGCCTGGCCAGGAAAGCCCCTTTGGCGCCGCGCCGCCTGTTCTCCATCGCCGGCGGGGCGGGGCGAGGCGAGGAACGCAGGAACCACGGCCCTGCACAGCCTGTGCCGCTATCCGTAGCGGTAGCGGTACAGCGGTAGCGATACCGGTAGCGGTACCGGCGCGTTTGGACACCCGGGTGGTGTTTATGACTTCTCCTCGGGCTCGAAGCGTCCGGATCGCAGCGCGGTCGGCGGTCGGCCGGGCCCGCCGCGCGACGGCTGCAGAGCCGCATTCGGCGGCGTTCGGCTGCAGGGAGCCGCCGCCAGGGCCGCCGCGGTCCCGTGCGGGGGCTGCCGCAGCCCCCGCGCCGCGACCCACTGCCCTGCACGCGGCCCTGCGCGGCCTGGTCCCCCGAGAGCTCAACCCCATCGCACCTGCTCGGCCTCGTGGCGCTTCCGCTCCAACAGGCTGCGCCGCTCCGACTCCAGTTGGGCGGTCACCTGCGATGCAGGTCACATCATGTCATGTCATATCCTGTCATGCCTCATTCATGTCATGTCACATTTATGCCATGTCATGTCACATCATGTCATGCCCTTCCCTGGCTTCCCTCGGCTCCTGTGTGTCAGCTTACCTACTCGGACTGCTCTACTTTACCCCTTCGCACGCAGAACTCCCGCCCGGATCGCACTTACTGCCGGACACCCCGGGCGCAGGCGCCGTGGCCGCACAAACCCTCGGCCCCCACCCCTGGCCCGTCTCCGCTGCGGCATCTGCTTTTCACCCCTGGCCCAGCCGCATTTATACCCCCATATCCCGGCCGCTTCAATCTCCTGACCACCCGTCTGCCGCACCCCGCACCCCCTACCCGCATCCACCCACCCACCCACCCAGCTATTCCGCATTGCCCTTATACAACCACCCCTCCCTGCCCTGGCCGCCTGTCTACCGCACGCCCCCACCCGCACCCCCTACCTGCGCCTCCAACTTGGCGCGTTCCTCCCGCAGACGTGCCTGGATGCGCGCCTGGGAAGGGGGGGGATTAAGGGTTCAGTCAGGCGGGCCGAAAGGGGCGAGATCGGCCAGCAGGGGTAGGCAGAGCCGTGCGGGAGGGAGGGAGGGCGAGGGACCCAAAAGCGCAGCAGCGTTTCGCCGTACTGTAACGCCTCCTCCGGTCTCCTGCCGGTCTCCTGCCGGTTTCGCGGACTGGGCTCGACGAATCTCCCGCCTCGGCTCGGCTTCTGGCCCTGCCTCCCGCCGCCGCTGATCGCTGCACCCGCACCCACACATGCATCTCCTCCTCCTCCTCCTCCTCACCACCACCACCACCACCACCACCACCACCACCACCACCCGAGGGCCAGCTCCTCCGCCTTTGACGCGCACTGGCAGGGACCGGCACCATACTCCCCACGCCCACACCTGACCACGGGCCCTGAGACCTCGCTCATGACCGTAACTGCCCCCGCCCCCGCACCCCACGCGCTTGCATTCATACCCAACCTTCCTAACCCTGCCCCCCTACACAACCTTAATATCCTGTCCCCTCCGCCCGCAGCCCCGCCGCACCCGCACCCGCAGCCCCACCACACTCACACCCCCATCCACCTGCACCTCCTCCGAGCCCAGCTTGTCCGCCAACTGCGCCTCCACAGTGGCCTCAATGGTGGCCAGGATCTCCTCCTCCAACTGCAGCAGCTGCTGCCGCTGCCGAGCTAGGGCCGTGGCGGTCAGGCTGCAGTGGGGCAGGGCAGGGCAGGGCGGGGGGTTGGGTTGCAGGGCAGTGCAGGGCAGTGCGGGGCAGTGCGGGGCAGGGGGTTTGGTTGCAGGGCAGGGCGGGGCAGTGCGGGGCAGGGGGTTTGGTTGCAGGGCAGTGCGGGGCAGGGCAGTGCGGGGCAGGGCAGGGCAGGGGGTTGGGTTGCAGGGCAGGGGGCTGAGAGTGCGATGCAGGGCAGGGGCCAGGGCACGGCGGCAAAGGCGCGGGGCTTGCGGGAGGGAGCGGGAGAGTGGGAGGGGGGCCGGCTTCTGATGCGTCCCGGGCCTGCAGCGAAACAGGGAGCATGGGTGCGGGGGTAGGATGCGAGAGTTACAATGAGGGACCACTAGGGTCCTGCGC